>CAWUFW010016360.1:0-313663 GCA_963921515.1 Calotriton arnoldi | reverse complement strand
AGATCTGATAACACTGGTCTCTATTTGGGGACACTGTACTGGATTGAGAGGGGAACGTGAACACGGAGGCCCATCTGAGGGCTTCAAATTTTGCGGCAGTTGTAATCACGTGTGCGATGATCTAGAAATGATCTGGATTGGACTACAAGGCCCAGCAATCCCCGCTTCGTTTTATATGAATGGCCCATACAGGGCGGGCCTTCCTAGATAAATTAAGGGACGGTCCAACATGCACACACTTTCACTTGCGTCCACGCCTCTGAGGAAGAAGTATTTGAACTTCAAAACGCGTCAGGCGGGAAAGACGCGACTGAACTGCCTAAGCAATCAGTGTTTTACTGTTCCTCCTGTACAAAATAAAGGTTTGATACCTACGGCGGTGTCAGAGTGCTTCCCACCAAAGTTCAAACTTTTCGAGCAGTGATATTTGGCGGCAGGTCCAGCCGTTGGGAGTGCACCACCTCTTTTAATGAGGGCCATGAGATCTGATAACACCGTTCTCTATTTGGGGACACTGTACTGGATTGAGAGGGGAACATGAACATGGAGGCCCATCTGAGGGCTTGAAATTTTGCGGCAGTTGTATCATGTGTGCGATGATCTAGAAATGATCTGGATTGGACTACTAGGCCCAGCAATCCTACGCTTCGTTTAATATGAACGGCCCATACAGGGTGGGCTTTCCTACATAAATTAAGGGATGGTCCAACATGCACACACTTTCACTTGGGTCCACGCCTCTGGGGAAGAAGGATTTGAACTTCGAAACGCGTCAGGCGGGAAAGACGCAACTGAACTGCCTAAGCCATCGGTGTTTTACTGTTCCTCCTGTACCAAATAAAGGTTTGATACCTACGGCGGTGTCAGAGTGCTTCCCACCGAAGGGCCAACTTTTCGAGCAGTGATATTTGGCGGCAGGTCCAACCGCTGGGAGTGCACCACCTCTTTTACTGAGGGCCATGAGATCTCATAACACTGGTCTCTATTTGGAGACACTTTACTGGATTGAGAGGGGAACGTGAACACGGAAGCCCATCTAAGGGCTTGAAATTTTGCGGCAGTTGTAATCACGTGTGCGATGAGCTAGAAATGATCTGGTTTGGACTACAAGGCCCAGCAATCCCGCTTCGTTTTATATGAACGGCCCATACAGGGCGGGCTTTCCTACATCAATTAAGGGACGGTCCAACATGCACACACTTTCACTTGCATCCACGCCTCTGAGGAAGAAGGATTTGAACTTCGAAACGCGTCAGGCGGGAAAGACTCGACTCAACTGCCTGAGCCATTGGTGTTTTACTGTTCCTCTTGTACCAAATAAACGTTTGATACCTACGGCGGTGTCAGTGTGCTTCCCACCGAAGGTCAAACTTTTCGAGCAGTGATATTTGGCAGCAGGTTCAGCCGCTGGGAGCGCACCACCTCTTTTAATGAGGGCCATGAGATCTGATAACACTGGTCTCTATTTGGGGACACTGTACTGGATTGAGAGGGGAACGTGAACACGGAGGCCCATCTGAGTGCTTGAAATTTTGCGGCAGTTGTAATCACGTGTGCGATGATCTAGAAATGATCTGGATTGGACTACAAGGCCCAGCAATCCCACTACGTTTTATATGAACGGCCCATACAGGGCGGGCTTTCCTACATAAATTAAGGGACGGTCCAACATGCACACACTTTCACTTGCATCCACGCCTCTGAGGAAGAAGGATTTGAACTTCGAAACGCGTCAGGTGGGAAAGACGCGACTGAACTGCCTAAGCCATCCGTGTTTTACTGTTCCTCCTGTACCAAATAAAGTTTTGATACCTACGGCGGTGCCAGATTGCTTCCCACCGAAGGGCAAACTTTTCGAGCAGTGATATTTGGCGGCAGGTCCAGCCGCTGGGAGTGCACCACCTCTTTTAATGAGGGCAATGAGATCTGATAACACTGGTCTCTATTTGGGGACACTGTACTGGATTGAGAGGGGAACGTGAACACGGAGGCCCATCTGAGGGCTTGAAATTTTGCGGCAGTTGTAATCCCGTGTGCGATGATCTAGAAATGATCTGGATTGGACTACAAGGCCCAGCTATCCACGCTTCGTTTTATATGAACGGCCCATACAGGGCGGGCTTTCCTACATAAATTAAGGGACGGTCCAACATGCACACACTTTCTCTTGCGTCCACGCCTCTGAGGAAGAAGGATTTGAACTTTGAAACGCGTCAGGCGGGAAAGACTCGACTCAACTGCCTAAGCCATTGGTGTTTTACTGTTCCTCCTGTACCAAATAAAAGTTTGATACCTAAGGCGGTGTCAGAGTGCTTCCCACCGAAGGGCAAACTTTTCGAGCAGTGATATTTGGCGGCAGGTTCAGCCGCTGGGAGTGCACCACCTCTTTTAATGAGGGCCATGAGATCTGATATCACTGGTCTCTATTTGGGGACACTGTAGTGGATTGAGAGGGGAACGTGAACACGGAGGCCCATCTGAGGGCTTGAAATTATGCGGCTGTTGTAATCACGTGTGAGATGATCTAGAAATGATCTGGATTGGACTACAAGGCCCAGCAATCCCCGCTTCGTTTTATATGAACGGCCCATACAGGGCGGGCTTTCCTACTTAAATTAAGGGACGGTCCTACAAGCACACACTTTCACTTGCATCCACACCTCTGAGGAAGAAGGATTTGAACTTCGAAGCGCGTCAGGCGGGAAAGGCGCGACTGAACTGCCTAAGCCATCGGTGTTTTACTGGTCCTCCTGTACCAAATAAAGGTTTGCTACCTACGGCGGTGTCAGAGTGCTTCCCACCGAAGGGCAAACTTTTGGAGCAGTGATATTTGTCGGCAGGTCCAGCCGTTGGGAGTGCACCACCTCTTTTAATGATGGCCATGATATCTGATAACAATGGGCTCTATTTGGGGACACTGTACTGGATTGAGAGGGGAACATGAACATGGAGGCCCATCTGAGGGTTTGAAATTTTGCGGCAGTTGTATCATGTGTGCGATGATCTAGAAATGATCTGGATTGGACTACAAGGCCCAGCAATCCACGCTTTGTTTTATATGAACGGCCAATACAGGGCGGGCTTTCCTACATAAATTAAGGGACGGTCCAACATGCACACACTTTCACTTGGGTCCACGCCTCTGGGGAAGAAGGATTTGAACTTCGAAACGCATCAGGCGGGAAAGACGCAAATGAACTGCCTAAGCCATCGGTGTTTTACTGTTCCTCCTATACCAAATAAAGGTTTGATACCTACTGCGGTGTCAGAGTTCTTCCCACCGAAGGGCAAACTTTTCGAGCAGTGATATTTGGCGGCAGGTTTAGCCACTGGGACTGCACCACCTCTTTTAATGAGGGCCATGAGATCTGATAACACTGGTCTCTATTTGGGGACACTGTAGTGGATTGAGAGGGGAACGTGAACATGGAGGCCCATCTGAAGGCTTGAAATTATGCAGCAGTTGTAATCACGTGTGCGATGATCTAGAAATGATCTGGATTGGACTACAAGGCCCAGCAATCCCCACTTCGTTTTATATGAACGGCCCATACAGGGCGGGCTTTTCTACATCAATTAAGGGACGGTCCAACAGGCACACACTTTCACTTGCATCCACGCCTCTGAGGAAGAAGGATTTGAACTTCGAAACGCGTCAGGCGGGAAAGACTCAACTCAACTGCCTGAGCCATTGGTGTTTTACTGTTCCTCTTGTACCAAATAAACGTTTGATTCCTACGGCGGTGTCAGAGTGCTTCCCACCGAAGGGCAAACTTTACGAGCAGTGATATTTGGTGGCAGGTTCAGCCGCTGGGAGCGCACCACCTCTTTTAATGAGGGTCATGAGATCTGATAACACTGGTCTCTATTTGGGGACACTGTCCTGGATTGAGAGGGGAACGTGAACACGGAGGCCCATCTGAAGGCTTGAAATTTTGCGGCAGTTGTAATCACGTCTGCAATGGTCTAGAAATGATCTGGATTGGACTGCTAGGCCCAGCATTCCCCGCTTCGTTTTATATGAACGGCCCATACAGGGCGGGCTTTCCTACATAAATTAAGGGACGGCCAACATGCACACACTTTCACTTTCGTCCACGCCTCTGAGGAAGAAGGATTTGAACTTCGAAACGCGCCAGGCGGGAAAGACGCGACTGAACTGCCTAAGCCATCGGTGTTTTACTGTTCCTCCTTTACCAAATAAAGGTTTGATACCTACGGCGGTGTCAGAGTGCTTCCCACCGAAGGGCAAACTTTTCGAGCAGTGATATTTGGCGGCAGGTCCAGCCGTTGGGAGTGCACCACCTCTGTTAATGAGGGCCATGAGATCTGATAACACTGGTCTCTATTTGGGGACACTGTACTGGATTGAGAGGGGAACATGAACATGGAGGCCCATCTGAGGGCTTGAAATTTGGCGGCAGTTGTATCATGTGTGCGATGATCTAGAAACGATCTGGATTGGACTACAAGGCCCACCAATCCCTGATTCTTTTTATATGAACGGCCCATACAGGGCGGGCTTCCCTACATAAATTAAGGGACGGTCCAACATGCACACACTTTCACTTGCGTCCACGCCTCTGAGGAAGAAGGATATGAACTTCAAAACGCGTCAGGCGGGAAAGACGCGACTGAATTGCCTAAGCCATCGGTGTTTTGCTGTTCCTCCTGTACCAAATAAAGGTTTGATACCTACGGCGGTGTCAGAGTGCTTCCCACCGAAGGGGAAACTTTTCGAGCAGTGATATTTGGCGGCAGGTCCAGCCGCTGGGAGTGCACCACCTCTTTTAATGAGGGCAATGAGATCTGATAACATTGGCCTCTATTTGGGGACACTGTACTGGATTGAGAGGGGAATGTGAACACGGAGGCCCATCTGAGGGCTTGAAATTTTGAGGCAGTTGTAATCACATGTGCGATGATCTAGAAATGATCTGGATTGGACTACAAGGCCCAGCAATCCCGCTTCGTTTTATATGAACGGCCCATACAGGGCGGGCTTTCCTACATAAATTAAGGGACGGTCCAACATGCACACACTTTCTCTTGCGTCCACGCCTCTGAGGAAGAAGGATTTGAACTTCGGAACGCGTCAGGCGGGAAAGACTCGACTCAACTGCCTGAGCCATTGGTGTTTTACTGTTCCTCCTGTACCAAATAAACGTTTGATACCTACGGCGGTCTCAAAGGGCAAACTTTTCGAGCAGTGATATTTGGCGGCAGGTTCAGCCGCTGGGAGTGCACCACCTCTTTTAATGAGGTCCATGAGATCTGATAACACTGGTCTCTATCTCGGGAAACTGTACTGGATTGAGAGGGGAACGTGAACACGGAGGCCCATCTGAGGGCTTGAAATCTTGAGGCAGTTGTCATCACGTGTGCGATGATCTAGAAATGATCTGGATTGGACTACAAGGCCCAGCAATCCCCTCTTCGTTTTATATGAACGGCCCATACAGGGCGGGCTGTCCTACATAAATTAAGGGACGGTCCAACATGCACACACTTTCTCTTGCGTCCACGCCTCTGAGGAAGAAGGATTTGAACTTTGAAACGCGTCAGGCGGGAAAGACTCGACTCAACTGCCTGAGCCATTGGTGTTTTACTGTTCCTCCTGTACCAAATAAACGTTTGATACCTACGGCGGTCTCAGAGTGCTTCCCACCGAAGGGCAAACTTTTCGAGCAGTGATATTTGGGGGCAGGTTCAGCCGCTGGGAGAGCACCACCTCTTTTAATGAGGGCCATGAAATCTGATAACACTGGTCTCTATTTGGGGACACTGTACTGGATTGAGAGGGGAACGTGAACACGGAGGCCCATCTGAGGGCTTGAAATTTTGCGGCAGTTGTAATCACGTGTGCGATGATCTAGAAATGATCTGGATTGGACTACAAGGCCCAGCAATCCCCGCTTTGTTTTATAGGAACGGCCCATACAGGGCGGGCTTTCCTACATAAATTAAGGGACGGTCCAACATGCACACACTTTCACTTGCATCCACGCCTCTGAGGAAGAAGGATTTGAACTTCGAAACGCGTCAGTCGGGAAAGACGCGACTGAACTGCCTAAACCATCGGTGTTTTACTGTTCCTCCTGTACCAAATAAAGGTTTGATACCTACGGCGGTGTCAGAGTGCTTCCCACCGAAGGGCAAACTTTTCGAGCAGTGATATTTGGCGGCAGGTCCAGCCGCTGGGAGTGCACCACCTCTTTTAATGAGGGCCATGAGATCTGATAACACTGGTCTCTATTTGGGGACACTGTACTGGATTGAGAGGGGAACGTGAACACGGAGGCCCAACTGAGGGCTTGAAATTTTGCGGCAGTTGTAATCATGTGTGCGATGATCTAGAAATGATCTGGATTGGACTACAAGGCCCAGCAATCCCTGCTTCCTTTTATATGAACGGCCCATACAGGGTGGGCTTTCCTAGATAAATTAAGGGACGGTCCAACATGCACACACTTTCACTTGCGTCCACGCCTCTGAGGAAGAAGGATTTGAACTTCGAAACGCATCAGGCGGGAAAGACGCGACTGAGATGCCTAAGCCATCGGTGTTTTACTGTTCCACCTGTACCAAATAAAGGTTTGATACCTACTGCGGTGTCAGAGTGCTTCCCACCGAAGGGGAACTTTTCGAGCAGTGATATCTGGCGGCAGGTCCAGCCGCTGGGAGTGTACCACCTCTTTTAATGAGGGCAACGAGATCTGATAACACTGGTCTCTATTTTGGACAATGTACTGGATTGAGAGGGGAACGTGAACACGGAGGCCCATCTGAGGGCTTGAAATTTTGCGGCAGCTGTAATCACGTGTGCGATGATCTAGAAATGATCTGGATTGGACTACAAGGCCCAGCAATCCACGCTTCGTTTTATATGAACGGCCCATACAGGGCGGGCTTTTCTACATCAATTAAGGGACGGTCCAACAGGCACACACTTTCACTTGCGTCCACGCCTCTGAGGAAGAAGGATATGAACTTCAAAACACGTCAGACGGGAAAGACGCGACTGAATTGCCTAAGCCATCGGTGTTTTGCTGTTCCACCTGTAGCAAATAAAGGTTTGATACCTACGGCAGTGTCAGAGTGCTTCCCACCGAAGGGGAAACTTTTCGAGCAGTGATATTTGGCGGCAGGTCCAGCCGCTGGGAGTGCACCACCTCTTTTAATGAGGGCAATGAGATCTGATAACACTGGTCTCTATTTGGGGACACTGTACTGGATTGAGAGGGGAACGTGAACACGGAGGCCCATCTGAGGGCTTGAAATTTTGAGGCAGTTGTAATCACGTGTGCGATGATCTAGAAATGATCTGGATTGGACTACAAGGCCCAGCAATCCCTGCTTCGTTTTATATGAACGGCCCATACAGGGCGGGCTTTCCTACATAAATTAAGGGACGGTCCAACATGCACACACTTTCTCTTGCGTCCACGCCTCTGAGGAAGAAGGATTTGAACTTCGGAACGCGTCAGGCGGGAAAGACTCGACTCAACTGCCTGAGCCATTGGTGTTTTACTGTTCCTCCTGTACCAAATAAACGTTTGATACCTACGGCGGTCTCAGAGTACTTCCCACCGAAGGGCAAACTTTTCGAGCAGTGATATTTGGCGGCAGGTTCAGCCGCTGGGAGTGCACCACCTCTTTTAATGAGGTCCATGAGATCTGATAACACTGGTCTCTATCTCGGGAAACTGTACTGGATTGAGAGGGGAACGTGAACACGGAGGCCCATCTGAGGGCTTGAAATCTTGAGGCAGTTGTTATCAGGTGTGTGATGATCTAGAAATGATCTGGATTGGACTACAAGGCCCAGCAATCCCCTCTTCGTTTTATATGAACGGCCCATACAGGGCGGGCTTTCCTACATAAATTAAGGGACGGTCCAACATGCACACACTTTCTCTTGCGTCCACGCCTCTGAGGAAGAAGGATTTGAACTTCGAAACGCGTCAGGCGGGAAAGACTCGACTCAACTGCCTAAGCCATTGGTGTTTTACTGTTCCTCCTGTACCAAATAAACGTTTGATACCTACGGCGGTCTCAGAGTGCTTCCCACCGAAGGGCAAACTTTTTGAGCAGTGATATTTGGCGGCAGGTTCAGCCGCTGGGAGTGCACCACCTCTTTTAATGAGGGCCATGAAATCTGATAACACTGGTCTCTATTTGGGGACACTGTACTGGATTGAGAGGGGAACGTGAACACGGAGGCCCATCTGAGGGCTTGAAATTTTGCTGCAGTTGTAATCACGTTTGCGATGATCTAGAAATGATCTGGATTGGACTACAAGGCCCAGCAATCCCCGCTTCGTTTTATAGGAACGGCCCATACAGGGCGGGCTTTCCTACATAAATTAAGGGACGGTCCAACATGCACACACTTTCACTTGCATCCACGCCTCTGAGGAAGAAGGATTTGAACTTCGAAACGCGTCAGTCGGGAAAGACGCGACTGAACTGCCTAAGCCATCGGTGTTTTACTGTTCCTCCTGTACCAAATAAAGGTTTGATACCTACGGCGGTGTCAGAGTGCTTCCCACCGAAGGGCAAACTATTCGAGCAGTGATATTTGGAGGCAGGTCCAGCCGCTGGGAGTGCACCACCTCTTTTAATGAGGGCCATGAGATCTGATAACACTGGTCTCTATTTGGGGACACTGTACTGGATTGAGAGGGGAACGTGAACACGGAGGCCCAACTGAGGGCTTGAAATTTTGCGGCAGTTGTAATCACGTGTGCGATGATCTAGAAATGATCTGGATTGGACTACAAGGCCCAGCAATCCCTGCTTCCTTTTATATGAATGGCCCATACAGGGCGGGCTTTCCTACATAAATTAAGGGACGGTCCAACGTGCACACACTTTCACTTGGTCCACGCCTCTGAGGAAGAAGGATTTGAACTTCGAAACGTATCAGGCGGGAAAGACGCGACTGAGATGCCTAAGCCATCGGTGTTTTACTGTTCCACCTGTACCAAATAAAGGTTTGATACCTACTGCGGTGTCAGAGTGCTTCCCACCGAAGGGGAACTTTTCGAGCAGTGATATTTGGCGGCAGGTCCAGCCGCTGGGAGTGTACCACCTCTTTTAATGAGGGCAACGAGATCTGATAACACTGGTCTCTATTTGTGGACAATGTACTGGATTGAGAGGGGAACGTGAACACGGAGGCCCATCTGAGGGCTTGAAATTTTGCGGCAGTTGTAATCACGTGTGCGATGATCTAGAAATGATCTGGATTGGACTACAAGGCCCAGCAATCCCCGCTTCGTTTTATATTAACGGCCCATACAGGGCGGGCTTTCCTACATAAATTAAGGGACGGTCCAACATGCACACACTTTCACTTGCGTCCACGCCTCTGAGGAAGAAGGATTTGAACTTTGAAACACGTCAGGCGGGAAAGACTCGACTCAACTGCCTAAGCCATTGGTGTTTTACTGTTCCTCCTGTACCAAATAAAGGTTTGATACCTACGGCGGTGTCAGAGTGCTTCCCACCGAAGGGCAAACTTTTCGAGCAGTGATATTTGGCGGCAGGTTCAGGCGCTGGGAGTGCACCACCTCTTTTAATGAGGGCCATGAGATCTGATAACACTGGTCTCTATTTGGGGACACTGTAGTGGATTGAGAGGGGAACGTGAACACGGAGGCCCATCTGAGGGCTTGAAATTATACAGCAGTTGTAATCACGTGTGCGATGATCTAGAAATGATCTGGATTGGACTACAAGGCCCTGCAATCCCCGCTTCGTTTTATATGAACAACCCATACAGGGCGGGCTTTCCTACATAAATTAAGGGACGGTCCAACATGCACACACTTTCACTTGCATCCACGCCTCTGAGGAAGAAGGATTGGAACTTCGAAACGCGTCAGGCGGGAAAGACGCGACTGAACTGCCTAAGCCATCAGTGTTTTACTGTTCCTCCTGTACCAAATAAAGGTTTGATACCTACGTCGGTGTCAGAGTGCTTCCCACCGAAGGGCAAACTTTTCAAGCAGTGATATTTGGCGGCAGGTCCAGCCGTTGGGAGTGCACCACCTCTTTTAATGAGTGCCATGAGATCTGATAACACTGGTCTCTGTTTGGGGACACTGTACTGGATTGAGAGGGGAACATGAACATGGAGGCCCATCTGAGGGCTTGAAATTTTGCGGCAGTTGTATCATGTGTGCGATGATCTAGAAATGATCTGGATTGGACTACAAGGCCCAGCAATCCCTGCTTCGTTTTATATGAACAGCCCATACAGGGCAGACTTTCCTACATAAATTAAGGGACGGTCCAACATGCACACACTTTCACTTGGGTCCACGCCTCTGGGGAAGAAGGATTTGAACTTCGAAACGCGTCAGGCGGGAAAGACGCGACTGAACTGCCTAAGCCATCGGTGTTTTACTGTTCCTCCTGTACCAAATAAAGGTTTGATACCTACGGCGGTGTAAGAGTGCTTCCTACCGAAGGGCAAACTTTTCAAGCAGTGATATTTGGCGGCAGGTTCAGCCGCTGGGAGTGCACCACCTCTTTTAATGAGGGCCATGAGATCTGAGAACACTGGTCTCTATTTGGGGACACTGTACTGGATTGAGAGGGGAACGTGAACACGGAGGCCCATCTGAGGGCTTGAAATTTTGCAGCACTTGTAATCACGTGTGCGATGATCTAGAAATGATCTGGATTGGACTACAAGGCCCAGCAATCCCGCTTCATTTTATATGAACGGCCCAAACAGGGCGGGTTTTCCTACATAAATTAAGGGACGGTCCAACATGCACAGACTTTCACTTGCGTCCACACCTCTGAGGAAGAAGGATTTGAACTTCGAAACGCGTCAGGCGGGAAAGACGCGACTGAACATCCAATCGAAATGACCCATATCGTGGGAAAGCCAATTCTCCTTCCTTTTCTGTAATCTTATGCCAGTTTTGAAGCCACACTATTGTATGCAATCCTACATTCGTTGCCATATAGTGTGCCGGGGTATCCTCTGGCGGGGCTTCTTCTCCGACTCGAGTCACTACTCTTGAATCTCCTCTACATAAATCTTGCAATACCTTAACACATCTCATTTTGAACTTAATTCGATACAATACACAATTTTCTTTTCCAAACTTTTTCGCCGATAACCCACCAATCCCAGCGCGACGTTACACCAACGTCACCGTTCCCTCTCCACAGTGGTTCACCCTCCTTTACAATTTCAGCTCGTACATTCGCTCTCACATTCACACAACCAAGTAACTGATTACAAAAAGCTACTAAACCAAGTAACTACCTATCAGGCAGCCACAGCAACTTACAGTTACATAAAACCAAGTAATCGTCGGCCGTCTAAAAGATCAATAGTATACTCTCACCCAAGAACATTCACATTCCATGACCCACGACCTGCGTCAGTCACGTTAATCGCTGTGGTCCACCCCTGGCCTGAGGTTTTCCACATAAGGCTCTATAGAACCCACTCACACAAAGTTCCCTACCCCAAGTGAGCCGTCGATAGCGCTCCATGACACCCACATTAATGATTAGATGATTACAGCTACAAAACTATCCCGGGATCTTGGACTTCTCTTGAGTCCGTTTACCAAAATCCTCCTGATCCGCACGTGTTCGGACCAGTAAACCAATAACCTCACTTTCACTCGACTATCATTCCAACTCCGCAAGACATCACACAATCAATTCACCGCAATCTTTTTCGACCGAAACGACGCTCCTTGGAGTCACAGAAAGACTGCGATATCATCTAGACTTAGGAGACATGGTGGCCCTCATACTACTTGATCTAAGCGCAGCATTCAACACGGTGTCTCACACCGTGTTTGTGGAGGCTTTACGATCCTTGGGTATTACTGGACCAGCACTTAACTGGCTTATTTCTTTTCTCACTGATCGCACGTTCCAAGTCTTTTCTCCAACTGCCTGTTCCAATAATCATGTCTCCCCCTATGGGGTACCTCAGGGCTCCATTTTAAGCCCTTTATTCATTGTTCAATGTGTATGTCAGACCTTTAGCCAATATTGCAGAAGAGGCTGGGTTGTCCCTGTTCTCCTATGCGGATGACACCCAGATTATCTTCTCCCTCTCTGCTGAGAAAGCATCTGTGACATCGGCTCTACAGCTAGGTCTGAGTAATATTGCAACTTGGATGCAGGCTAATTTTCTTAAACTCAATGGGGAGAAAACTGAGGTCTTGATCCTAGGGAAGAATAAAGATCTTTGGGGCCCCCAACATTGGCCTATCGAAATGGGTGATTTTCTCAGCCTTCTCACCATATTCGAAATCTAGGCTTCATCATAGATGATTTATTATCTATGAAAAACCAAGCAGTGAAGGTGGCTGTAACTTGCTTTACCATACTGAAAAGGCTTAAAAAGATTATCTGGATGTTGCCCAGCTCTACCCAGAGAACCGTGGTCCAGGCTCTTGTTACCTCGAGACTGGACCACGGTAACATCCTCTATATGGGGGCAAATAAGGAGGTGACGCGCAAGCTACAGGTAGTCCAGAACTCCGCCACCAGACTGATCTGTCAGGTTCCCAGAACTGCCTCAATCTCAGGCTCTCTGCGTGACCTTCATTGGCTCAGGGTGAAGAGCCAAATTAAGTTCAAAGCCCTGAGCTACATGTTTAAAATCTGGAGTGGCCCTTCAATACCTGCAGGCTCTGATTCACCCCTACTTGCCCTCACTTGTGCTCCGCTGTGGCACTCGGGAAAAGTTCTCTGTTCCAAGAATTAGATTGTCACGTATGGGCGGTCGATCCTTTGCCTACTTAGGTCCCACTTTGTGGAACTCTCTTCCAGCGCCGCTTTGCAATGAAACTGTATATGACAATTTCCGTAAAAGCCTAAAAACTTGGCTGTTTAATCAATAATCGTCCCTTCCTTCTTGTCATTTTCAGTTGGCACCGGGAAACCCTTTTTGGGTAGCTGTTGCGCCTTACAAATTAAAATTAACATTAACATCTAACACACACACTATTCATACTCACGCTACCGCTGTTTCCGCCGCACCATCAGCTTCCGCCGTCCTCCGTCAATGCCCGCCGTCCTCTGCTTTCAATCATGGGTTCTCTTTTGGGCTCTGTAAGTCTAATTCTAGTCTAAATTATCTAAAATCTCCCCCCACTTCTAGGGGCAACCATCCTCGTTCGGAAGGAAGTACAGAGGAAGTATTTGGGAGGGGAGCTTGTCCTAATTATTAACACCACCGCCATGCTTTGGTGCAGCAGCTGTGCAAGATAATGCCTTTCCTCCGCTGTCACGTCCAGGAACCTTCTAATGCCCCTTCTCACATCTCATTTAAGATTTACTGAAAAGAGCATTAGATGCTGTTCTTTTCAACTGTATTTTTGTTCTTTCTTTTTTTGTCACTGCCTTCTTCTTTTCCTTTATTCACTTTATTTTCTCCCTCATTCCATCTTCTTGTTTTGCTGTGTCTCCTCCTTTCATTTTCATTTTCTTACTCTTTCTATTCACACATTTTCATTATCCACATCATACATTTCTATCTTTTGGAATTAGTTTTCTATTTTTTTCTTTCTTATTTCATTATCCTTCCATTTTTGTTCATTTTATTCTCGTGTATCTTTCCCCCATACTGTCCTGCTCCTTTTTTCTCTACTTTATTCACTTCAGTCTACTGCTTTCTTGGTTTCCTCCTCCTTCTTTCTCGTTGTCTTGTTTTCTAGTTTACTTGATTACACTTACTTTCTCTCGCTACATCCTTTATTTTAAATTACCCCATTACTCTTTTACTCTGGTGGTTTGTTTTTTCCAGGGTTATATTTTATCCTCTGTCTGGAGACCTGCAGATAAAACTGAAGATGTTCACAGTGATACGAGAATTTGGACAAGATTCATCTGTCCATACCCTTAAACAGCTACCCTTGGGATATATGCTGGGGAAAAATGGCTCCCAACACATAGGGCCTTATTATGAGTTTGGCGGTACTGGAGCAGGACCGCCCCACTCCCGCATCGCCAAACCTATCTCTGAACCATCCGGCAGATTGGGAGTTTTCTGCTGTCTGGCGGGCTGTTCTTTGGCGTTCCCACTGCACCAGGGACTGCTGCAGTCCATGAGGTGCAGGTAATGGTGTGCATGCACACAGGGGGGCACATGTTGTGCCACCCTGTGTGCATCCACATGGCATGAGGCACAAGTGTCCCATGTAGGGCCCCCTTTGTTTCCTCAATGCAACACTATTCATGGCAGTCGCACCACCATGAAAAGTATGGCAGTGAGGAAACTCGTAATATGCTAGGCGGGCCTCAGCAGCCTGCCAAGTATACTGCGGCCTCAGGACCGCTGCGCAACCGCCAAAGAACAGCGGTTCCCTGCGGTTGCAGCGGTTGCAGTGGTCCCGGGGTGGCCTGACCACCCTACTTCTAAAAGGGTGGTCGATAGACTGCCCCATGAGTCTGGCGGTCCATGGACCACCAGACTCATAGTAAGGCCCTTATGCTGGTTGTGAAAAAGGCTGCTGTATTTGGAAGCAAATAGAGGTCTCAGAGCATCAGCCTTTGACACTGCTGTACACTCGGAAAATCCCTAACAAAGTACAAACAATGAACTCTACCTACCCTCCTCTAAACATGCCACCTATCAAAGCTCTAAACCCCACCCGCCCCTCCTTTAAACATCAAACTTCAAAGCAGTCAACCTAACAGTCTTCTTTGTCCTTAATCCTGAAATCTCCATCCATTTCCTTTGCAGCATGCCCAACCAAGCTCAGGCTGCCTCAAATTCTTCTGCTTGGTAATTTTCTTATAGCCTACTTCTCTACCCCTAGAGTTCCCTCCTCACTCCTGCAAAACCCTGAGCGCTTACTTTCTGGCACCAGAAACATCCTCCCCTGAGGTATTCTTCCTGTCCCCCTTTTATGTCCTCTTCCCCACCAATCCGACGGAACCTCTGTCACTTTAACAAAGTACATCTTGTTCCCCAACAGTGACATATGCACACATTCCTGTGTGAACAATATAGTGCATTTGTACTGAATGACCATGGTTGTATGATGACATATCACCAGCAATATTGATAATAATCATAATAATATCAGTGATAAAAACATTGGCAAAACGTTACTGAAGACACAAATATAAACTTTAGATACTTTGTATGTTAGGTCAAAATTATTGACAACAATAAAATGGAAGTCCATAATATTGTCAAATAATAGGTAAGTGCATCAAAATTGCTATTATACACTATATTAACTTTAAAACATCTATTAACTTAAAAAATAATATTCCATCATTAATAAATATACTTATATACCTAAATATGAAAATATATTCAAAATTTATAAATTGGGGGCATGGCCGACCATCATGGCCGCGCAGACGTAGTTTCGTTCGGCTCCGCTCCAAGCCCCGGAGATATAGAGGCTACCCCGCACAGAATGCGGTCCTGACTGCAATTTTGGAAGGAGTAAAGCACGGGGAGCCAGGAGGATACTGCGGCGGCCTTGAGCACCCCTCATATGCTGGTTTTCTGCCGGAGTGACTATTCGGCCGCAAGACGAAGTGCAGCAGCCAAGATGGCGAAAGCCCCTGCCGAGGGATAACGGATGAGCGGGGGCAGCTTTCCCACAACAGCTGAAGCCATCGGGAGTACGTCGCCGAGACTAGAGCTCGACTCACCCCTGTCCGGGAAAGGAGGGAGCCCAACGGAGCATCTGTGAGAGGTACGGCTGCAGGAGCATGCAGGGAGACTGCCCCGGCGTAGAGGGGGGAGATGCACACCGATGGTCACTGTGAAACCCAGGAGAGGGCTCGCGGTTCGACAGGGGTTGAGCAGACTGTCTCTCTATGCCTCCCCCACAACAGCTGCAAACTAATTTAATTAATATGAGGCCCCCAGCCCGATCACTGTGCACAGTACCTGACCTCAAGATGGCGCCCAACTGCCTCTCTGCGCGCCAGTGAATGAGATTGACAGCGAGTACTGAGAAGGGGTGAGCGGGCCACGCAAAGTTGCGCCAGGGGCGGGGGACCATTGCCGGCTGCTGCAGGTACAAAGGTGGCTGCCCTGGGACCGGGAGCGAATGCCCACCCTAGCTTAAGTGGAGCTATCTGAACGGCAGGAGTGCTCAAGCGTTGACCTTCCCCTAGACGCAGCATAAGGCGCCGGGGCGTACCAAGGGCCCCATCCCAGACTCAAGAGTGTCCAGGAGGGAGGCTGCTCCACGCGGACCGAGCACCGAAGCCCTATGCCTCCAAAGAAGGCTCAAGGCAATAGAGTCTCTAACTACTTCGCTCCTTCGGACACCAGGGTGGAGAAGGAGAACGCCGCACGCTCTGAGGGTGAAATGACGCTCACCCGCGAAAACTCACTAGCGTCGCTACGTGAATTTAAGAAGGAGCTGAGGGAGGACATTAAAGCTCATGTAGGTGCCTCATTTGAGGCATTTCGAGTAGAGATGGGTATAAAGTTGGTGGCGTTACAAGCTGATGTGGACTCGGTAGGCACTCACACCCTGGACCTGGAGGTGAAATGTTGCGAACTGGAGGAGCGGATGGAGCCCTTGGAAGTAAGATCTGCTAGCTTGCATAGTCAGCTGCGCTCCGCCACTCTCAAGTGTGAAGACCTCGAGAATTGTTAACGCCGGGAGAACATAGGAGTGAGAGGTCTGGAGTAGGGCTGTGAGGGGCCCGACCTGGAGGCCTTCATGGTTGGACTTTTCTCACCGGTTTTAGGAGACGGAGGCCCAGAAATTCACTTGGAGGGGGTCCACAGGGTCGGACCGAGACTGCAGGGAGACAACAGGTGACCCCGAGACATCCTTGCTAAATTCAGCTCTTTCAAAGTTAAAGAACTGGTCCTCCAGAAAGCCAGAGGCAGTGATAAAGTCTCCTTTCAGGGGTTGTCTTGCTCTCTATTCCAAGATGTGGCCCAAACTACATTGGCACAACGACAACTCTTCCGCCCGGTCACAGAAGCCGTAAAGGAACGCCAAATCAGACACAGACGGACCTACCCCTTCCGCACTGCCTTCCAGTTCAACAATAAGCAGCTTCACTTCACGGACCTGGGGGAAGCCGCGGATATGCTGGGGCTCAAGAACATCACACCGCAACACGCAGTATCCTCAAGAGAAGATGAAGTTGACCTGTCGCCTAGGAGACGAGGTAATAAGATGGCGGGGTGACACTCACGTCCACTCAGGCCCCTATGCGTCCAGTTTATCTTGAGGTGCCCCGAGACTAAATAGCCCACGAAAATGGACAGAGATGAAGGGGCAAAAATGGGGTGGTCCTTCGCTGCGCTCGAGTGCCCTGAACTTGAGACTACATTCCTGACCCTGCTGGACAACGGCGAAACCGCGGCCCTCATCCTCCTAGACCTCTCGGCCGCCTTCGACACCGTCTGCCACCACACCCTACGCACACGCCTCCACAACGCAGGTATCCGCGACAAAGCCCTGGACTGGATCACCTCCTTCCTTACCGACAGAACCCAGAGAGTCTGCCTCCCTCCATTCCGATCCGAAGCCATCAAGATCACCTGCGGCGTACCCCAAGTATCATCCCTCAGCCCGACCCTTTTCAACGTCTATAGGACACCGCTCGCCAACATCGTCCAATCGCACGACCTCAACATCGTCTCATACGCCAACGACACCCAGCTGATCCTCTCCCTCACCAAGGACCCCGCCACCGCCAAAACCAACTTCCACGAAGGAATGAAGGCAGTCGCTGAATCGATGAAGAACAGTCGCCTGAAACTGAACTCGGACAAGACGGAGGTCCTCATCCTCGGCTCCACCCCCTCCGCCTGGGACAACTCCTGGTGGCCGGCCTCGCTGGGAGCTGCGCCGACACCCACAGACCACGCACGCAACCTGGGGTTCATCTTGGACTCATCACTGTCAATGACCCCGCCGTCTCCTCCTCCTGCTTCAACACCCTCCGCATGCTTCGCAAGATCTACAGATGGATCCCCACCGGAACCAGAAGGACGGTCACCCAGGCCCTCGTCACCAGCAGGCTGGACTACGGCAACGCCCTCTACGCGGAAACCACGGGCAAACTCCAGAAAAGACTTCAACGCATACAGAACGCCTCCGCACGCCTCGTCGTTGACATCCCCCACCACAGCCACATCACTGCCCACCTGAGAGACCTGCACTGGCTCCCCGTCAACAAGAGGATCACCTTCAAGCTCCTCACCCATGCTCACAAAGCACTCCACGACGCCAGACCTACATACCTCAACAAATGACTCACCTTCTACACTCCCAACCGCCAGCTTCGCTCCGCTGACCTCGCCCTCGCCACCGTTCCACGCATACACCAAACAACCACCAGCGGCAGATCCTTCTCCCACCTCGCCGCCAAGACATGGAACACCCTCCCCATCCACCTGCGACAGACCGAGGACCTGCTGACCTTCAGGAGACTTCTCAAGACCTGGCTGTTCGAGCAGTAGCAGCTCCCTCCCCCCCCCCCAGCGGCTTGAGACCCTCGCGGGTGAGTAGTGCGCTCTACAAATGCTTGATTGATTGATTGACTGAGAAGCACTTACCATTAATAGACTGGTCGTGTTCCTGCACTATCCAGCACGAGGAGGCTGTCCCATGGGAAGTCCAGTATTCCAGAAGTTATACCAATGGGGCTCCGGGAGCAGACGTGGACTCGCCCTGGAGCTAATGACACTGGGGCTCCCAGGTGGGATTGGGAGCTTCTTAGCTCGCACGTATTGTTTAATGTTCGAAGTTTTTGTTTGTTTCTGTGGTGTCTTGTGATGTGATACTTTTCACTTGGTCTGGGGGGGGGTTGGTTGGGGGGGGTGGAATGCAGCAGAGACAGTCCCTCGCAGGCCCCCACGAGCCACGACACTAGATGTCTCATGAATGATGGTGGTTAAATACATCTCTTGGAATATACTGGGTCTCAATTCAACTAACAAAAGACAACGCCTCTGGAAATACCTGGGAGATCATCCTAGCCAAATAGTGGCCCTGCAAGAAACACATCTGAAAAAGGGCGAGGAGTCACGTTTGAGGCATAAAGCCTATCCATTGATCCTTTCCTCTTCAGCCACCACGAACAGAATGGGGTTGACCTCCTATTTCACCCCTCTGCCCACTTTCATCCACACGACACTAAGATGGACAAGACGGGGAGGTTTCTCATGGTAAGGGGAGAATTGAGGGGACGACCATGCACGATAGCCACGGTCTATACACCCAATACGGGTCAATTGGACTTTCTCCTTAAATTCCTTACAACATTGGAGGGTTTTGCCAGGGGGGACATAATCCTATTAGGGAACTTTAATCTCATTTGGGATCCCTCAGTAGATACAACCCACCCTCATAGAGCAACGGGGGGTATCTTTAGAAAGTCACTTAAAACTTCTTTGCAGAATATGGGTTTGATAGATGTGTGGAGAACCCTCAACCCCACAGCCCGAGATTACTCCTTCTTCTCCCACTCCCATAGGACATATTCAAGGATAGATCACACTTTCCTGAGCCAGGCGCTCTCCCACTCACTCCTAGTAGCCCACTTCCACCCGATATGCCTTTCAGATCATGCTCCCTTGGAGGTATCAATCACTTGGCCGGCCCCACAATCCAAACACACCAGATGGTACTTCCGTAACTTCTTAAGCAGAGACAGGCTCTTTTGCGATGAACTCCGGAACTCAATTAAAGAGTTCTTTGCCGTAAATAATCCTACAGATACTTCCCATGGGAACAATTGGGATGCCTTTAAGGCAGTCATAAGGGGCAAATGTATAGCTCTAGCCACTACTCTCAAAAAACTACAGACCGAAGAGAGGCTCTTATTGGAGGAGGACCTGCAAAAGACGGAAAAAACACACAAAGACTCCCCATCCATGCAAACACAACGGAGGGTAACATCACTACAGGGTAAGCTGCAGGCCATCTACACCAAGAGGGCAGAAAAAAACATCTTACGCCTCCAAGCCAGAGGGTACGAAGGGGGCAACAAAGTGGGCTCTTTACTTGCGCACCAACTCAGAGCAAAGCAGGAAAGAGAGTATATTAAGCAGATAATCGATGAGGTAGGCACCACACACACTAGCGAAGGGGGGAAAACGAATGCTTTCCGGGACTTCTATAGCTCCCTCTATACTGTGGACCCCTTAGTGAAACGAGACCAAACAAGCTACTTAGACCCCCTGAATTTACCGCAGGTCTCCCCTGCCTCTAATATAGAGCTTAGCAAACCCTTCTCCATTGAGGAGGTCCAAAAGGCGATAAACACCCTTAAGCTTCAAAAAGCCCCAGGCCCTGGCGGGTTGAATGCGGTATTTTACCGCACCTTCGCTCCGGAGCTTGCCCCTCACCTGGCGGACCTTTTCAATGCAATTAGCACAGAGCGCCGAGTCTCTACCACTATGGGGGAGGCTCTCATTACACTGATTCCCAAACCAGGAAAGGATCCCCAGTTATGTGCTTTGTATAGACCCATAGCCCTCCTGAACCTAGATGCTAAATTATACACTAAAATTCTGGCCAGCCATATACAGAATATTTCACATGCTTTAGTACACTCGACCAGTCGGGCTTCATCAAAGGCCGGCAGACACATGACAATCTACGCAGGATCATACATCTGATCAAAAAAGTGAAAAAGAAGCTATCCCGGCGGCCCTTCTCTCGCTGGGCGCGGAGAAGGCCTTTGATCGAGTCGACTGGCCTTTCCTGAGCCTTACTTTGCACCGATTCGGGTTTAGCGACTCTTTCATAGGTATGGTGCAAGCCAACTATCACGCCCCTAAGTCCGGTATCCTGGTTAACGGACAAATCTCGGAGCCTTTTCAACTATCGAGAGGTATGAGACAGGGCTGCCCCCTTTCACCTAAGCTTTTTGCTCTCTGCATCGAGCCATTAGCAGCAAGGTTAAGGGCTAATACTGATATCGGGGGGGGGGTCAGGTTTGGCACAGATGACCACAAAATCTTTCTCTTTGAGGATGATGTCCTGCTTCCCATCACTGATCCGCTGGTTACACTACCCGCCATACGCACCGAACTTGGCCTATTTGAGCGGGCCGCGGGATTTAAGGTCAATCTGTCAAAATAATTTCTTCTTAACCTAACATTACCCCGAGAAACGATGACGCTAGTAGAGGAGTCATCTCCCTTTTGCTGTGTCCGCAAAGAAATCACTTACCTAGGCATAAAAATCACCCCAAAAGTTTCTGATCTCTATAAAGCTAACTTCCCCCCCTTAATGAGACAGCTCAAATCTGACTTTAAGAAATGGGGAGCGGCTTACATCTCCTGGATAGGTAGAATAAATGTGATTAAAATGAATGCTCTGCCCCGCCTCCTCTATTTATTCAAGGGCCTCCCGATCGCAGTGAACAAAGACCTCTTCTCAGAACTCAAAACGATGATAACTAAATTTATCTATCAGGGACAGAGGGCTTGCTTATCCCAGCGGTAGCTATGCAGACCAAGTTTAGAGGGAGGGCTGGCCCTTCCAGACTTCCGCGGATACTACAGAGCGGCCCAACTTCGAGTACTAGCTGAGTGGTCCCTCAAGGCCTCCGAGAAACATTGGCTCCATATGGACCATCAAATAGCAGGCAGAACTATTTGGGATCTTCCATGGAGGCGGAAACAGGATAGGCCACCCAACGTATACCTTAGCACGCCCACGGCCACCACCCTCCACGTCTGGGACAACGTCACTAAAACACTGCCTGGAACGACCTTCCCCTCCCCTTACACTCCCATTCACTTTAACCCGGCCTTCCCCCCGGCTCTGGATGAGGGTCCCTTTGATGATTGGAGGGAGGGGGGTTGTCTTATGCTATCTGACCTCTTCAAGCGGGGAACTCTACTCACGTTTGCAGAATGCGCAAGCCTTTTTAAACTGCTGCCTCTAGAAGAATATCGTTACCTTCAGCTGAAACATTGGGTGCAACAAGCCCAGGTGCAGACAGCCGCGACCTGAGACCTGCTTCCTATAGATAAGTTTGTGCAATCTGGTGCTACAGACAGGGGCTGCATTTCCTTCCTCTACAACCTCTTAATAATGGTAGGCCCTCACCTGGTTCCCAGACATCGTCAATTTTGTGATGACTTACTACCCACCCCTATAGGGGAAAAACAATGGGGCGCCCTCTATAAGGATGTTACTAAATATAATCTCTCCCTTTTTCTAAGAGAAGCTCACTACAAAATTATTATTGACTGGTACCTACACCCTCATAGACTGCACGCTATCTTCCCGAACACTACAGATAAATGTTGGCGGGGTTGTGGGTTACTGGGCGACTTTCACCACATCTGGTGGGACTGCCCCTCTATCCAGCCATTTTGGAAAGAGATTCTCTCCCAAATAAAAATTATTCTAGGATACCCAATCCCAGATACTATAGAACATACACTACTGGGGCTGAGAGATACTAGTCTGAAGTACCAAACACAGGGGGATCGCTCCATCATGTGGCTTTTTCTAGGGGCAGCCAAAATGGCCGTAGCTGTGGCATGGAAGAAAATGGAGGCCCCCTCCCTTACACAATGGCACGCCAGACTCTGGCAAGCTCTAGCTCTGGAGCGAATGATGGATATCGTCGTGGATACCCGGAGGAGCTTTGACTACATCTAGAATCCCCTAGTAGGCCTACCTATCAGAAGGGCTGCCCCTATTAGCCTGCGCTCCCTGAAAACGAGCCCTTCATCTTTTCCAGACATAGCGAATGGAGGACTAACGGTGCCCAGTATTACAATGGGGCCTTACCAAACTTAGAGACAACCGGGTATTCCTGCGGGTTAAAAGGGGAGACCTGATGGATAATCACCCCGAGGGGCGGCACCCACCCTATTGCCCTCCTGACCCCATAAAGACCAACACTACACATCACCACGGAATAGTTTTTAATGTTTTTGTTATGTTCTTGTCTTTACAACTATGTGTTCTCTGTGGGTCCCAGGGCACAAAACTGTAAAGACAGCCCAGAGCGTATAGGCTTTGTATTTGACGTGCCGTAGGCATAATTCAGCACGGCTGGGAAAAGGTTTCTTTTTAAGACAAAAAAATGTTATGTCAAGATCGTGTGAAAATGCTGTGTGGTTCTTTTTTCTCGCTACCTGTAACTCTTGACAAGTGAATTGTGCTCGGCGGAGCTTCAATGTGTTTTGAAACCTTTTAAAATCAATAAAAACTGTTTGCCATTTAAAAAAAAAAAAAAATTACACACTTATAAAATATACTATTAAACATAGCAAAAAATGAAGATAATATTAAAGAATCATAATTAAAACATAAATAAATAAAGATTATTTATACAAATAATTATAATTACAAACACTACCTATTACAATTTTTTTTGCAATTAAATATACAATAATATTCAAAATAAAAATAAATTAAGACATATTCTCATTGGTCCAGCTATATTTCAACTATTGAAATATTTTCTTTAATAAACACTCAAATATTAAAAACGTTTTCAGATTTTCAGTATTGCATCTTTAATGGTGTATACTTAATTTATTTCAATTTATTAATTTTAATATTTTTTAATTTTGGAAAACAGTTGCGGGCCCACTAAGTAGTCCTCGGACCACTGGTTAAGAACCACTGCTGTACTGTATTCTTTATAAATGGGGGACAAAAACGAAAATGTGAGGGAGGAGATCGCGATGGTGTAATGCATCATGCCATGTTGTGCTGTGTTTATTCTGAAAATAATTGAACTTTTTATAAAACATATTACTACAAAAATACGTTACAAATTATTTACATTAAACTAATTTTTAAAATTAAAACAAAAATATCTCCCATTCCAAGCTGAGCAACAGTAGAGAAAGTATTGCACTTTGGAGGGGTCAGATTTACTATTTTCAGAGCAACAGTAGGAAAAGTGTTTGACCTTTAAGGGGTTAGGTGTTCTATTTCTGCTCTGATGTAGGTAACAGAAAGGACAGTGTTGGACTTTGGAGCGGTTAGATTTATTATTCCCAAACCAACTTAAGAAATAGTAGGGAAACTGTTGGTCTTCGGAGGTATTAGATCTACTACTCCAATGTAAGCAACAGTAGGGGAAGTGTTGGACCTGGGAAGGGTCAGATTTCATTTTCCCTAAATTAATTAAAGAAAATTACACATGTATAAATGAAATAAACTTAAACTATATTTTCATAAACATACAAAAAATTGTTTTATAATTATGTAATTTATATAAATAAATAAAAATTACAAAATTAACATATAAAATTATGGATAAAATAAATTCTTCCCTATAACATTTAAATAACCTACCCACCTTTGATTTGTTCCTGCTCTGAGGTTAAGCAAGGTGTCTTGTCTCATCTGCCATCCTCTCCTCTTTTCTCTACCCATGCCTTGTCTGTCACAGTTCACCCAGTTTGGTCTGTCCTCTCCAAAAATGTGTCACAGGACTCCCACCATGCCTTCTAAAATGATTCGAAAAAGAAACACCTAGGGCCTGATTATGAATCTGGTGGTCTGAGGACCACCAGACTCATGGTGGCGTGGCGGTGGCGGCGGTGGTGGACCAGCTACCGCCGCATCAGCGGTCTGACCGCCCTATTACAGGTTGGGCAGTCAGACCGCTCTGGGACCGCGGCCACCGCCAGGGAATTGCTGTTCCCTGGAGCTGGCATGGCGGTCAGAGGCCGCAATATGCTTGGTGGGACCATGGCGGTCCCGCCAAGCATATTACAAGTTTCTTCTCCGCCGGCGGTGACATGGAGGTTACTCCTCCATGTCAACCCTGGAGGAGAGGAAACAAACAGGGCCCTAAAAGGCCCCCCTCTGCCTCCTCCACTTGTGCATGCACACAGGGGGGCATAACATGTGCCCCCCTGTGTGCATGCATAACAGATCCTGCACATGCAGGCACCTTGTGGGACGATCTCATTGTAGTTTCTTTTTCAAAGGCACCGCGGCCATTGAAAGAGACACTGCCCTGGGAACGCCACACCACCCGCCTGCCCGCCAGACTACAAATAACTTGCAATCTGGCGGGCGGCTGCGAGTCACGGCAGTGTGGGGGCGTGGCAGTGGTGTACCGCCTGCCCTTGCACCACCAAAACTCACAATCAAGTCCCTATTTTCTCTCTTCCATCTACACACGCCTCGCTTTCCTTCATCCTCGTATCCATCCTTTCCTGCCCCCCATACTTCCCTCCAATCTTCCCCAAATCATGTTCCCGCCAAGTGGGAAGGTCCACACCCACATGCGGTCTCTTTTCAGCAGCCACACATCTCAGGTTTCTTCCTTATGAAAGCTGCCTCTTTTCACGACCTTGTGTGGGTCCATACATTTATGGGCTAGCGCTAATCACTCTTCCCTCATTCCTTTCACTACAAAACTCTGGTATCTGCTTGACACTGCCCCACTCATCCTCAATGGACCCACACTTCCAACTCCAACTCCACCCTTGCCTTACTTCCTGTCTCATCGTCCCTTATCCCCGGCACCAGATCATCTTCTTCAATTCAGTGTCTAACTCCACTGAGAACCTCCAAGCTCTTCAGTGCTGTTGATCTCGAACTGGGCAGTATCCCAGCCTCCATCCTGGGGCTACCCACACTCCTCCCGCCTCAAGGCAGAAAAGCACACACCAGCACCAATGCAGAGACCCGCGGACGCCTCCCTTTTGGGCCACCCTCTTCTCTCCAGCACGCAGGTGAAAGGTGGCCCACAAATTAGTTCTGGACATTACTAGAGGCACTTTCCGATGAATCTTTTTAGCAGTACGGAAGTGTAAAGGTTAGAAAATCATTAGTACACAATCGATTTAACCCACTACTTCTGTTCACATAATAACCAAAGGGCAATTTAGAAAGGTTAGTTTGATTTATTACAACGCCAAAAATTGTTGGACTTAAACACACTTAAACACAAGTGTATAGAAATACAAAGGAAACAGCATAAAGCTAAATCTACATTTCCAATCCAGACGGTGCAACATAAACAGAACTATTAGTTCAAGAAACAGGATACAGATGGTTAGGAACCAAGAGTCCTAATTTCCCGGCATCGAGAGTTGGTGAAGGAAAAACATCAAATCTATCCCTACTCTATCACTAAAATGACATCCCTATGTTAATGGGTAAGCAATATGGGTGAAGAGGAAAAAGGTAAAGGTGTCATTCGTGGAATCTTCCTAAGAAGTTTCTCCACTGTCAAGATGGGCCAGATAGCATAAAGCCACCATCACAAAAGAAAGAGCTCGCTCTGAGATGCTCTCTCTCCAAAGGCAAGAAAGATGTGGGCACTTTTCCCTAATTCCAACAACCAGTTATCCACAGTTCATATCCCATGATGCCCCGCTTTGCACTAATTCCACTAGTACAGCCATGAGCGTACTTTTCCACGGTGTTCTCCATGTACATCTTTTGCAACAATTTGTCCTTGATTCCCAGGCCTTCTCCCATATGAAACCAACGTCTTTCCTTTATCGCCTTCGAGTCATACGATTGTAACTTCTTCTCTCCTGTCCTAGCTGCTAAAACAAAGACATTATTTTGCCTAAAGAATGCTTCTCCACCTGTACTGTAAAACGTGAGAAAGAACAGGTTCCACAGTACACATGATATTTAGATAATTAATTTTAAAGTGAGAGTTGTCAGGGGCTTGCATTTCAGGCCTACTGCTTTGGTTAACATAAGAACATATCGCTTAAGCATTATGGATTCACCAAATCATTATTACATTTCAACTAATACATTTACCTAATTGTAAAATTTACCATTAATAAACACATTTAGTACATGAATAATGTCAGATTTCACGACACAGTTTCTTCACATTAACATTTCCTGCTAGTTGCATTTTATTTCTACGTTAATTCTCCATATTACTTGTCAGTGAACTAAAATATGTCACGGTGATACGTTAACACGGTTCACAATTCTAACACTCACATTTACACAAGACATGATTATATGCAGGTGCTCTCTATTCAGGGCCGGACTGTCAGTAGCAGGAGCCGGGCATTTTCCTGGTGGGCCGGAAGGGTAGTGGCCGGTTTTCAAGCGGTGGGGGCTGGTTTTGTCACAGGGGGCCAGTTTTGCAGCAGTGCTGCAATATCAGCCACCGTAACAAAAGCGGCAGCAGTTTTAAAGCGGAAGCAGTGCTGCTTCTCGCTAGCACCCCCCTCCCAGAGCCGGTCCGGCAGAATTGCCAGGGTTGGTTTCTGTTCCTAGTCCGGCCATGTCTCTATTCGTGGTTATGATGCACCCCTACAAATGAGAAATAAGCAAATACGAAATTTTCACTCTAACACAGGGGTCTTCTCAGTGCAGTTCCAGACTCCCCTCTGCCCTTAGCACTGCCGATGCAGCATCCACTACGTGGATAGACCAAGGCCTTTTGGAGACCGCAATCCTGATTAAATGACTGAAGGGACTAAGGGGCATATTAACAACGGCCAGCGATAATTATCGCTGGCCGTGCTTAGCGTGAGGAATCCTATCGCCGGCTATCGCTGGAAATTATCGCCATGCTAGCGCTGTATTAACAACGCTTAGCGCAAAGGCGATAATTTCCCAGTGATAGCGATGTTTTCCATGGAACATCCAGCGATGTCCCATGGAAAACGGCGATATACTTGGCGATAGGGCCTGTGGTCTTAGCCACACAATCCACCCCCCATGTTAGGTATGCCTTAGTCAGGAATTTAGCAGACGTTAAATTCCTGCGTTAAGGCATACTTAACGCAATTTAATATATCGCTAACCCACGTTGCTAATATGGCGATACCTGGGTAAGCGATATTTCCCCTGTTGTACTCACAGGCACGCCCCTTTGCATCTCATTAGCGATGCGATGGGAGGCGTGCAGGAAACGGACGCTAGGTCAGGAATCACGCGCTAGCGTGGCCTTGTTAATTCGGCGATAAAAATATCGCCGCTTTTCGTCTCGAAAACGGACGCTAAAGCGGCGATAATTCATTAACGCCGCCTTGTTAATATGCCCCTGAATGCTCTCTTGTGCGGCTTTGCAATAACAAGTTGGCCGCACGGCTGCCAGCATCTGACACTGCAGCACGTTATCCTTTATCAAAGATCGTGTAGGGTTACTAATTCACACTAAACTTTTGTTTAATAAGCAATTACAGTATGCACAGCTTAAGGATTTTTTTCACTGGTAGGAGGAAGTTTTAAAACCAAGGGGCATATTAGCAAGACCGGCGATAATGGGCTTGCTAATATGCGTTATAGAATTCCAATAGAAGCCCATGTTAGATGTGCAGGACATCTAACCTGGGCTTCTATTGAATTCTATAACGCTATATTAGCATTATTATCGCCGTTTTAGCGGCAGTTTCTTGCCGCTAAAACGGCGATAATTTTTTCGCCGGTCTTGCTAATATGCCCCCAAAATGTGTAATTCATTGAATAATAGACACAACATCGTTTGTAAACAAATTGGGGAAAAATCCCATAAACGTCCAACTGAAAAAATCACAATAGGTTAGGTGAATGTGTTTTAGTGATCTTATGTTGTTAACTGAACCTCACAAATTAAAGATATTAAGGATGTTCGGAATACTTTAAGTAATGACTGAATTGTGTAATGAATAATGACACAGCATTATAGGCTTTTTTTTTTTTTTTTAAAGAATGGGCAACGAGAGCTTTAAGACACTGTCTGAGCTTAAGATCAGCTAATTATTTTGAACATACGAAAATGTTATCATATAGGACTAAACTGATTTTGGAAAACGACATTTTATTCTCACAACAATATATGGTACAAGCAGACACTTGGGCTTAAGGGTTGTCCCTATTTATGCAAGCCAGTGCCTCTTTTTCATCTACATCAGACTCGACGTTTTAAGGCATTACACTTTCAAGGGTTTCAGCAAAATGCAGCGATGCAGCCCTCAAGTGACGTAAGAGGGAAGGGCTGACAAGAGGTCATAGTATATTATTAGAACAACCTCCTCGCAGCCAGACCCACCACAGATTGTGCTGTGCATCTGGTGAAAACTAGGAAGGTGTAAGAAAAGGCTATAGATAGATGGAAAGACGTGTTTTAAGCATTAACAGATGGCCCACATCCGAGTTTATTTACATAGCGACATAGATAGTGATGTCAGATATTTCCAGTCTAGACCATATACTTTTCTGTTTGCTCATCTTATCTGCTGTGACAGAGAAAACCATACTCAGAATTGCAATATGAAGTTGTTTCCACACTCTAATACAAGGGCACTGACAGATTTATTCACATTGACCCTTCCTATTAACATACTTTTCTTCATTAATGGAATAGACTTCGCCCAGGCACTATTTCAGAAATGTGGGGACTCCAGGCTTATCTGAAGGCTGATGGCGCCATGCCATCAAGGACTCGATCCTGCACCCCAGATATTACTTCTGTAAATCACTGCACCCTGGTAGTTCAGCTTAAATTGTGTCATTTATGGCGATCAAGATTATAGCCACCCAAATAATGGTTTATTTGGTTAATTAAAAGACCAGAACTAAAGCCTTGCGTCTTTGGTGACATGGAGTAATCTGACAGCTTTAACTGCGCACAATTCAATGTCTTATTGCCAACTAACAACATGTTTTCATGGAAATAATAAGTAGCTTAACCTGTGCATATGCTGTACACCCCGAAGTATCTTACACACTAACCAAGCAAAAGAAACTTTAGTAGATAGGAAGCTTGACCCAACAGGATGAATGCAATTGCTTTTTTGTTTATTAGACCCTCACCCACTCTTTTAGTGGCATGCTTCATTATCGGGTCTTATGCTGGTCCCTAAAAACCAGGACGGGCTTGACCATATTCCAGGGAGCACTTTGGATAGTTTCCTGCGTGGGTCTTCGTACACCTAGGTTTCCCTTTATTAGTGACGTTCCTGGTATGGTTAAAAGAAATATGAATATGGGTGTGTTGGAGATAATGGTCATACACCTCATGTGGAGTTGACATATTTTAGCCCTATACTATGTGGCCCATAGGTCCGGGGCTTTCTTCAGCACTTATACAATATAATGCACAGAAGTTTATGTCTCGTACAAGTAAATCAGTTCAGCCTAACTAGAATCAGTCAGGACATACACAACATATTTAAACATAAAACATGCAACATACAATGGGCACGTTCACCCTTCAGCAATTACTTTGTTGTCTTGGGTCACCAAATTATAGGGACAAGTTTGTCACATAGGAGGAGTGGGGGACATGCCACTGCAGTCACACATTCATCAAGGGTGCCATGTCTCGTGCCATACCTAATCATACCCCATCACCTCCTGAAAGGGCATATCATCAATGAAATATGGGCCACTTCTACATCACCACCAAGACCTGCAACGACCTACCCCTCCACCTCCAAACAGCACCCTCCTTGACGGACTTCAGAAAGAAGTCCAAGACCTGGCTCTTTGACAGAGACATGGCACCCTCAGCGCCCAGATACCCCTAGGGGTGAGAGTGCTGTACTCTACAAATGGTGATTGATTATTTCTGATTTAAGCATCTTCTGCAGATGTGTTCAGGCACCAGCATTTCATAGATTTCTACTCTGGCCCTGAACATTTCTTACTTTCATTCTTATTGTGCACAAATGTCAAAGCCAAACTATACAGTTGGTCAATAATCGGAATGCCGGGGCAATACTGACCCAGTTGATGCTAACTTGAATATATGGGTGCACAGAGATGGGAAGTCATGAGTGGTACCATACGTCTGGAAAATATCTGACATTGGCATCATTTATGGAAGCTCTACCCTTCCCATAATGGTCGTAATGATTGCAAACTGCATCAATTTGGGTCTTCCTAACTACTTCACCCAACACCTTCATTTTGTCCAGAATCAATCACACAACTTAGTGCTGGGTGCCTCCTGTACCAACCACCCCCCCCCCCTTTTATGAGGCTCTCCACTAGCTTCCAGTAAAGGACTGTATTACCTCTAAAATTGTCTGCATTACACACCACAGCATTTATGGTTATTTACGTGCGTTAATTTGGGTCTTCCGATGGGCCCTGGATCCTATGTAAGTGGGGCTAATGCCTATCATGTACTTTCAGCCTTTGATGCTCTCTTTTAGCATAATGAAGCCTTTGTTTGCGTTGTCCGAGCACTCTATAAGCAACTATCAAAATAGCAAAACATAAGTGTAGTTAATTAGCATTTTCACTAACAGCAAATTCATTTCATCTGTCACTCAGACAATAGTGTTCCATTTTGCTGTCATGGTGCTGGCATTGCTATCTATGTAAGGAACGAGAGACAACAATGTAGATCAGAGATTATGGGCACATATTGGAGCAGGGTGCCTCAGCCAAGTGTGTGCCTGTGTCTTAGTTTCAAACAAACCATTGTCATTTGTCTATCTTGACCACTGAGGACCTCTGTATTCAGATGGGTCATTTAAATTTATCCTATTGGCAGTGGATTCATGTTCTAGATTTCTATGGTGTTAATACAGTGATCGGCTGATGCTTGAACTGTTATAAAAGATTTGCAAGCCTTTATCGGACATGTGCAGTAGCTTCATTCCACTCAGACCAGGGACCAGCGTTTGCCTCTAGGGTTTACCGGAATACCATGGGAGCCCTGGGTGGGGTTGTGCATTATTCTTCATCCTATCATCCTGAGGGAAATCAGATATTAGAAAGGAAAAACTGTGCCTTAAAGCAGACTCTTACAGCTAAAGTATTAGGTTCAGGTCGCAGTTGGGTCCATCACTTTTATGGAGTCCAGAGAACTTTAACTTATATGCCTATAAGATCCTTGGGCAACGGGACCCCCTACAAGGTCCTGTTTGGAATCCAGATGTATGTTCCAGACCTGGATAACCCCGGCACAGTGGCGGCAGATACACCTTTTGACATCAATGAACATTTCACTGTCTTACAGGAACTACAAGATGTCCGAGATGAGTGCTCAAATGAAACTACTAAACATTCTACCACTGACCAAGTGAAGGCGCCACCAGCAACTCCCAGTAGAATTCCTAAATTTGGGGATCTACTTCGAGAGAAGGTTACTGAGAAGAAGGAGTCTGGCCCATCATAGAGAGCACCGGTGCCTGTCCTTGGCGTATAAGATACCAGAATTGTACTTTTGCCACCACTTGCTGGTTGTAGACAAAAACGGTTTGTCTCAATAGATCTCATAAAACCACATCATGTGGCTGGTCCTACACAGTAGGCCACGAGGACTGCTGGGTAGGCACTTGTCTCCTCTCACTACCATCAGGAAATACCTCTACAAACATTAAATAATACAACAATTGCCACTCCCCGGCTTGGGACATCAGATACGGAAGTTTTACTATTTCCTGTTACACATCAAACACATCATATGTGAATTCACAGTCTTTTACTGCTACTACCAACAGCAAAGTCATTACCAGACACCTTTGGAGATGCCTACCAGCTCTACTTTGTCCATGAGGTTCCTGTTTTTGCACAGTCTGCCTCTGGTTACTTTGTTGACATTGATGACTTGTCTTCAGATTCGTCACACACTTCATTGCATGGAATACTTGCAATTATTTTCTGGCTGAAACAGACTTATCTGATTCCACCAAGGTCCTACTTATGGATTGCCATTACACTGCTGTACTCTTCATTTGGACTGGATTTGTTAAAGTTTCCTTTTTCCTCCTAAATGGACATTATCTCCCAGAACAATCTGCTGTTGAACTGGTAGCTGAGGTATTGAAGCCTCATTCTTCTTCACATAAAGTCCGTAGAGACCTGTCCCATGTGAACATTTCTGCATTTTCTGTCCCTGATGAAAAGTTCCATTTGATATTTTAGGTCCTATAGAAACATTACAAATTCCTTATGTATTTAAGATATTGATGGATGACATTATCACTCCAGGTAGTATTTCTGATGACTGGGATATTATTACTGTAAAAATCATGCTTTCTGAACTAGAATCTTATACAGTATTCAAACCTGAAGACTTTTATTTAAATTCTGCTAATTATGGTGACATGTTTTGTTATCATCATTATGCACACCATTATTTACACAGAACTGGTACTCCACATGCAGTTTTCACTTACACACAATAGGAATATTTCCCAACACCATCAGAGGGTTGTTCAAAAATATACATGCAAACGTTTGCATATTTTTCTGGTAACAACCCTTTAGACCCCAGTTTCTTATTATTATAAGCTTACCCCTACCCCAGAGAAGAAAAATATGCTGACATAAAAATTGTTAATCTGTTCCTACTCATTCATTTCCCAGCTGGCCATACAAGGTTATGAATTTTGGAAAAATGACATTGCTTAAATCAATTTGGGGAACACGAAACTGGCATGCCCAGGGCGATAATGTCTTGTTTAGACCTTGTCTGATCCCTAGACAGATGATTTTTCTGAACAAGACAGTGCAGCAAACTACCTGCCTGGGTTTTGAAAAAATTGAAGACATAAACATACCTAAAATTCCCTCTGTTGCACGTTTAGATAATTGGCAACACTTTGCAAATTTCACAGAAGAACATCTCAATAACATGTTACGAAATGGTACATACAATTCTTCACTTTCAGGTTCAGGTGGGTGGTTAGTGTGGCCACTCAACACTATTGGGTGTCATGCTCGCGTTTTAAATATCACAACGGGTTTTAAAGCAAGAAGACCAGACCACTGGTATGTGCAAACACAACACTTAGGAGTGGTTACTACCTACAGTGTAGGGAAGTTGTGCCAACAATGGTTACAACCTTCCACTTTATCTGCAGTTAAGGAGCAGTTATCTCTCCTTTCTGATGACATGGATTTACAAGATTTCTTTCTGGGTCCTTGACCACCATGTTCGAAATGTTTTCTATATGCCATATACAATTAACTTTGGAAGTTATCTCAACAGGTAGCTGCTGATGAAATTCTTAGAGAAATTGACAGGGCTAACTTGTAAAAGGCTTTAGCTGTTGTGGACTATAGCATGACCACATTGACAACTCACATTTATTCTTTGAATAATATTGTATTATCTGCATTCCGATATAATACAGAATGACATGTCTCTCCTCCACCATGGACAAAGTCAGCTAAGATCGATTATAAAATTGAGTTGGACACTGCAAATTTTAACTCCTGATGACCCCAGGCAGAAGTGGTAAGTTGAACCAAATGCAGGTAAACTCTAACTGCACTTACCATACTTTGCCTCTATGCATGCATGGCCTGTATTGTTTTGTGTCTGTCAAAAATCTGTTAAAAGAGCATGGCAATGTTTAGTTCGGGTATGAGAATTTATTCATACATTTATCTTGTCAGTTGTCCCAACCTGAACTCTGCTTCTCTGATGCCCATCCTAGGGGAGGGAGAACCCCACGATTGCCTAATTGTCACCACCTGTGTCACCAGTTAATCTAGCTGATATTCCCTTTTCCAATTGTGAGCTGATATACTTTGTTGATGGATCTTGTCTCAGAAATTACGATGGTTACGCTTTATGTACTGTATATCAGATTGTGGAAAGTTTACCAAATGTATGGTCCATCCAAATGGCTGAGTTAGTTGCACTTACTTGCACATGCATACTGGCCAAAGACAAGATTGTAACTGTATACAAAGTCTCAAAGTATGCATTTGGAATGAAGCATCTAAATTTCTATTTTTCAACAATTCACATCAGTATAACAGAACAGCCTATGCCGGTAGGGATCAAGACCATCCATGTGGCCCACACTCCTCCTTGGGCCGCGGTCGTACACCTGCAGATAGATTTTATGCAGGTCTCGAGGTGTGCAACATACTCATATGTCCTGGTGATAGTGTGTATGTTTACAGGGTCGGTTGAAGCTTACCCCTTTGCAAGAGCTATGCCAAGACAGTTGCAAAGCACCTTTTTAGAGATTTTACTCAACGTTTTGGAATCCCACATCACTTATCAAGTGACTGAGGAATACCCTTTATATCAACAGCAGTGCAGGGGATCCACAAAGTCTTAGGGATAGATTAATACTTCCATTGCACATACCACACAGAGTCAGAAGGCGAAGTGAAAATCAAGATTGCCACCCTCAAGAATAAGATAGCAAAAATATGTTCTGAAACACAACCAAAGTGGCCCAATACTCTTCCCCAAGCTTTGTAGTCTATCAGGTCCATACTAGCTCAGAAAAGCAAGTCAAGCCCTTGCAAAATAGCGATGGGTGACCTCTCCCGTCTTTGCTGCTAAGGTAGACTTACAACTGCATGATGATGCAGTCTTGAAATATTGCAGACTCTGCATCTTCCATTTTCAAGTCCATCTGTTTTACCTGAGTGTCTGACTGAGGCCTGCCACCCACTCCAGCTCAGAGATTGAGTCTTCTCACTAGTGGATCAGTTGCAAACCACTCTGTAACCTCGCTTTTGTGGCCCATACAGATACTTCTCATCACCAGCATAACCGTTAAGTGTCTTGATCTGGCATCGTGGATCCATTCCTCCAAGTGCAGGTGTGCTGCACCACCCCGAGACACCTGCCCACTGGTGCCTGCTTCCAGGCCTACAAAGATCCCAGACTGGGACCTCTGCTGGAGCTGTTCTTGTTGCTGCCTTGCCTCCTGCCAGTGGGTCAGACCACCAGTACCCACATCATAATCTGATCCTCTACAGCAGCACAGTGGTGCATTCATCACCCATCATCGTTATCCCCTCCGCCTGAGGTAAGCAGTTATAGCCCGGACACTGGATCCTTTTGCATTCTGGCCTGCTGTCTTTGCTGCTGCTCTCAGTATCTGGCTCTTGGTGTGATATATCCTTGCTGCGGAATGGGGAGTTATCAAAAGATCTACTTGTGTTGAGCATGTCCATGTGCGAGGCCACCGGTCAGTGTATGTTAATAACTCCTATGTACCAAACAATAAATCTCTCTTCTTGCTGGATCTGAATTGACTTGGGGATAAATATGCCTTTCATTGGTGTGCCCCTTGACAAAAATAGAACCTGCCTCTATTTGCTCTATCATCAGCAAAGACTGTCAGAATGTGCCAGCACCTTCTGTCAATCTGTCCAACGACCTGAAAAATACAACAAACCCTTTGTCTGCTACTGGCCCTACATTACTCATCTTGCTCTGCCAAAACAGGGGATGGTTTGTGAGCACCCCTAAGTAGGCAACCAAAGTGTCTTTGTGGGCTTGTTGTAGAGACCGTAATCTTTGAATCTCCCCCCTGGTGTGGTGTATCACAAACATCAACACCAATTAGGATATGCTCATTTCATCTGTGAAACTAAAGTTTATCCCTGGCTGCTGTAAGAGTGGACTGGGGTTTGTTACTCTGGCCATGCTGTCCTTGATATCAAACATTCTGCCATTCACCCATCCTAGAGATAGTGGGACAGCCATGATATCTCTGAAACAAACAGAGTCTTTTCCATTCTTTTCCCCACGTAAGGTGTAGGGCAGACTATTTTGTGAAACTAGATGCAATGCTGAAATACAATAAGAAGTAGTGAATGCAACCGCTATTGCTTTGGGGTTGGTCACTGATCAGATACAAGCATGCACTTACCAAACAGAATGGCCTTAGACTACTTGCGGGTATCCAAAGGGGGGTCTGCCGAATAGTAGGTACTGGGTGTGGCACACATCTACAGAACACCTCACTAAGCATACACAAGCAAATAGACCACATCAAGGATAGTGTCAAGGACCTATATGAAATTCAAAATGAATTAGATTTCAACCTAAGTGACATCTGGTCTTGGGTATCAGGGACATTCGGTAATTGGGGAATGAGAATGGGTTATCGATAAACTTAGAAAAATCAAAAGTGATGATACTCAACGAAAAGGTTAAAAAACACCAACTTCGATGGGAACTGCAAGGTCAACAGATGGAGGTGGTTAATGAATACAAATACCTGGGCATAATCGACGATAAAAAGGGGTCGTTTGGGCAACAAAAAGCATTGATTAGAACAAGAGGGATTACACTGGCAGTTGCACTAAAAAACATCAAGCAAAAAATAACGGGTCCAAATCTAACGCCTCTACTAGAAGTGCTTCGAGCAAAACTGCTACCAACTACATCTTCAGGCTGACTGTGGTTACCGTATATATGCTAATTAAATTACTAATGTGCATCATCCATTGCAATAGCATTAATCAAGGCCCAGTCCCCAATTATCTGCTTGCTACATTTGAGAAGGATGAAGATAATGATAATGAAGAATTTAAGGCTGAAATGATTATACTCTATGCAATTCAACTGCTGTAAATGGTTTTGCCTACTGGCAACAAAGGGGGCCTGAAAAAGTAGGTTTACCCCTATTAGTGCCTTATTACTATTGTAAGAATTGAAGCAAATGTTAATGCCCATTTATGCCTTGACATGCACCATTACCTTTTATTACTGAATTGCTATGCCATTTTTAGGTTTCGCCTGCCCAGCGCTTGTGCTGTGCTTGTGAAATCTATTGTATTTAATATAAATCTAATAAGGGGCTTACATCCCGCCCTCACTTTTCATTAGTTGGTGTCCTTGCCACTTACATTTCCTCTGTTTCTATTGGCTGTAGTATGCTATTTCCTGTTGTTCCTCTGTGTGTTTCTCTTATCTGTCTCCCATGGCCTAAGTACTGTTTTCATCCGCTCTGTGGGACTTTTTAAAAAGTTTTTGCCTGCGCAGCACTTGCGCTGTACTTGTGGTTTTTCAACTGCTGGCATTTCTGTTAGGAGGCTTAAAAGTTTTCTTTTCCCATCCGATCCAGTGTCTTTCATTTGTTTCTCTTCTTTCTGTTTCACTCCGCGCTGTAACTTACATTTCTTACACGAGGCTTGGAATGCATCGTTCTCCAAGTCTCGCTTTCAGCCCTGAACTCCGCCCCGGGGTTTTGCATGCGGCGGCGCCGCAATACTCTTCCGAAATTACTACTTTGTTTTCGTTATTCATGAGTGATCAAAATGAGTTTTCAGGAGATCTCCTGAAAGGTCTACAATCAAGCAAAATGCAGGCAGACTCACCTTCCTAACAGCAGCAGGCACTCACAAGACTCTCTTCGTGAGACTCATGCCTGAGTGTATACTACCACACTATGCACTACTGTGCCAGTCGCTGTGAGACTAAACAGGTTGTACTGTCTGGTATACAAAACATGCTCATAAAATACACAAAATTGCAATGTACGGCCATGAACTTCTGCTAAGCAATATTGTTAACCAGATTCCTATGAACTATTTGTCATTATTTTGTGATCCGTGCTCTTGTGTTTGTGCGTGTGGTTGTATCTGTTTATAAGTGTGTGTCAGGTGAACTGTGTGTGTGTGTGTGTTGGACATATGCTTGTGGGTAGTTTTTTGAGTTTGTGTTTGTGGGAATGAATGCACGTGCATGTGATTCGTGTGTGCAAGTGTGTACGCACACAAAATGTTTGTAGCATGCTTGTAAACATCGTGGCCTATGTGTGTGCGCAGCCATGTGGGTGAGTTCATTTGAGTGGGGAACACCGTGTGATCTACCAAGATGTGGTTACATGTGATACTACTGGAAAACATCCTTATGGAAACCTAGTTTGGAGACGCTTTCTCCGCAAATATAGTTTTCTTGAATTTTTCTCTCTTTGGCTAAAAACGTCCAATATTAATGCACCCACTCAGTGGTTGAAATGGAAATCTAGAACTGCAGGCATGCACCTTGACAGTGCCTGCTTCCTGTTGAAAAGAGCAAGTACTCTACTGTTAAAAGTATTGTGCCCCAGCAGAGAAGTGCAGGTACTTTACATTACTATTACCAAGACGGCTGCCTCTTTTGACATACAGGACACTTTTCTTGTTAGCACCGGTCAAGGATGGCAGTCTCTTTTCTATTCCCTCAGCATTATAATCCATCATCTCACTTTAGTTTCCACGACTTTAGTTGTGTTATATGTTTTTTCCTCCACATGATTCTAAGTGGCCTTCTGCCATATGGCTCTCGTATCTTTTCTGTTTACTGCCAATAAAGGCATAAATTCACATAAAAGCATGCACTCTTGTAAAATCAAAATGATCTTAACAAAGCAAAGTGTCCTCAGTTGTAGACTACCTCAAGGCCAAAACGCCATATGCCGTCACCCACTGTTGTTTGTGTTAGACACTGTGTGATCTTTTGTTAACTAGCAATCGAACACATACACTGCAAAAATTAAACTAGGTACAGGAAAGGTAGCTTTAAATGAATTTATTTAACAAATATAGCTATGATATAAATAATAATATTTTTCAAATATACAAAATATTACACAGTCCCTCTCCAAGGGACTAATGCACACCCATATGTATACCATAACAGTACTGTTCAGCAAGAGAGCAGTGGTTATGTTACATGTCCCCTCTCTCTGTCCAGAGATTGTGCTCTGCATCCCTTTTTTGTTGTATTGGTGATGGCATTTAAAACGTAAAAGTTCCTGCCGCACTCAGGACAAATCAGCCATGTCTTAAAGAACTAGTTCATTAGGACTGTATTTAATTTGCATGCTTTTCAGCTGCATTTTTTGGTTGGTCCAACTCTTTTAATTTAATCTCCTCGTGACAACACTCATTTCAAGCGTGCTTGTGAGCTGTATGATTTTGTTTTCTATGACGCCTTTTAACTCATCCTCTTGTAGTTTCTACAATGCCCCTTTCCATCCCCTAAATCACAACCGTAATAAAACTTGTTTCTCACATTTTTGTTTGGGGAATGTTGTGGGCTACATTTCATTTTAGTTAAATCCTCCGCCCTTCACCTAATAACCCCGCTTTATATTGCCATCAGTTACTGCACAATATATTGAGCACAAAATGGAACCCAGGACCATCAATGTATTGTACCATCCACGGGCCCACATACACCCAGTGCATGTATACAGCATGCACACACTTATTTAGAAAAAAGGGGTCCCCTGCATAAAGATGGCTTGCCAAGAGCAGGGAAAAAGGAATATAACTTAGGAAAATGTCTCAAGCAAGAACAATTACATTGAAGTAGCGGGCATATGACTACACATAAATACAATGTGTTAACCTTAATATAAACATAGATTTAATATGGTATATTTTATATTCAAAATAGCAAAAATATTTATTTGATGTACAGTTAATACGAAAGCTATAGCGCTGCACAGTGCTATAACCTTCAGGTACTGCACCACTCATGCACATACTACTCAGTACAGCATTGTACCTGTATGGCACCCTCCCCAGACACACATACACCCAGCGCAGATACACCATCTGCGCTGTGCAGCACTTCACACCAACCTAATGAAGGCCAAGGGTGAATTAAGCACACTGCAGTGGAACATTAAAAATGGAGTGAGCAAGTAGGCCTCATTCCAATGACACAGCATAAAAAAGACCTGCTCACTCCTACTGATCACTTCACGGTATGCTGCAGCCATCACGCATGCTGCTTAACTCTTGCCTCCGAGCCTTTCACAACTATGAGGATAGCGCTTTGGGGACCCCTCCCGGTCCAACAAGACCATAATCCATGAGACAAACCTATGTCACAGCACACACGCATGATCCGTGTTTGTTTATGACAACAAAAATCAGCATTAGGGATCCAGACATCAGTACAGTTGGGCACTCAGGGCAGGGGTGCACACCCATTACCATGCAGAGGCCTTTTCCGTCCCAACATCCAGACTCTTCGCTAAGTCTTCTACAAAAAAGATATTCTTTGACCTTGACCCATGCTTCCTGGATAGCAATGTCTACCAGACTAAAACTTATTTTCATCAATACATCTTTTCTCCTTTCAGTAAACAAAGCGAAGTTTGCATTGCCTAAAAATCAAATAACTCTTTGGACCGAATATCATAAAAATGATATCTTTCAATGATCTTGCATCGTTTGTACCTCTTTAGTCATGCCAGGGGATGTATCCACGAGGAACACTAACATCCAACTTATAACTTAACAATTTATAACATCCATCGTATAACTTTATAGCTTTAATTTGGTATTGTTTAAAGACTTCTAGCCCTTACCTGCGATTTTTTTCCAAGACTTAATTAACAAGAAACTAATTGTATCTGGATCCACACCTGACGTTATTGACACCTTGTCTCTATAGTAGACTTCAAACACTCTTTAGGTATCATAATAGCAAACTGTAAGCCCTGATACAGCGAGCTACTTCCTGAATTGGATGGTGAAGCCCTATCATCCCTGACTAAGTAGAGAGTCTTGATAGGGATGCCCAAGATCTGTCAGAGGAAGTTAAAAGGCACTACACTTCTCAACTAAATGTGGAATAGATAAGCACATATAGAGTGTTAAATATGAGCTTTCACTGAAATATAGAGATGGTGTTAGAAACCCATCAGGAAATGGATTGTCAAAAAAGAACATGAACAAGTGGACGAATGTCAAACACATAAAAGGTGATGGGAGGAATGCCTGCAATAAGTTTGAGCACTGGCAATCGCCATGGTAGCATTCCAACCCATCGTTCTTTTGCCTACTTCAGTTTAGACATAGCCATATACAAATCAGTCTTGACCCTTCTTCAATAATAGCAGTCCAGCCTGAACTGCCACGCCACATCCTCCCTGAACTGAAACGCATGTAATCCAAGACCGATTTTGCCCTAAATGCAGCTTGTCAGCCTGGTTTAGCTTGGTTCCAGTAGCACAGGGAGCTAGAGAGTCATGTATGGGCATGCACATGCCACTTAGGCCGGTACATCAAACACATAAAAGGTGATAGGAGGAATGCTTGCAATATGTCTAACCACTAGTAATTGCTCTACCCCAATTCTACCCCATTGTTCTTTTGCGCATCATACCACCTTAGTTTGGTTCCAGCCATATGCAAATCAGTCTTGACACAGCTCCAGCAGGGACAGTCCACTTCAAACTGCCAGGCCAGATCAGGTCCTCCTTGAACTGGAGCTCAAGCAACCAAGGACCGGTTTCACCCTGATTGTGGCTCATCAGTCAGGTATAATTTAGTTCCAGTGGTGCAGTGAGCATGGAACCCATGTCTAGGCATACCCTTGCAACTTAGAGAATACATCAAACACATAAAAGGTGATGGGAGAAATACTTGCAATAAGCCTAACAACTTGCAATCGCTCAGGATGGCATTCCAATCCATCATTCTTTTGCCCACCATGCCACCTTAGTTTGGATCCAGCCATATGCAAATCAGTCAATAGGAATGGTACAACCTGAACTGCCAGGCCAGGTCCTCCCTGAACCGAAACACAAGCAACACAAGACAAGTTCAACCTTACTGGGCTCGGCAGTCGGGTGTACCTTGGTTCTAGTAGCACGGTTAGCACGGGACCCATGTCTTGGCATGCCGTTGCCATTTAGGGGGGTACAGCAAACACATAAAAGGTGATGGGAGGAACGCTTGCAATACGTTACCACTGGAAATCGCTTGTGTTAGCCTTCCAACCCATTATTCATTTGCTCACCGTGCAACCTCAGTTTGGATCTAGCCATGCACAAATGAGTCTTGACCCTGCTCCAATAGGAACAGTCCAGTGCGAACTGCCAGGCCACATCTTCCCTGAACCAGAACACAAGCAAACCAAAACCAGGGATACCTCTATTGTTTGTTGCTTAAGCTTTCATATCACTTTAACATGGCCAACTCAACTATGTTATGGTTAAGTCTGTAGGATTAGTGTAATCTAAGGCTTAACATTGCTGTCAGAAGCCAGTGTTCTGGAAAATATGTGCAACCAATATGATGGCTTTGTACTTAGAAACTCGTCTAGTATGCTGGAAAACTCTGATAATTGAAGTCTGAGCCTGTACAACCTATGTAGCCTCAGCAATAATGTCTGAGGCCCGAGCCTACAAGATCTCTGCAGCTTCAGGGATTTCTCTCTCAGCATCTAATATATGTGTAAACTATGTGCTAGAGGGAACTTCTCAATGCTTCTGTGGATGCCGTGCACACTGGGCAATCCGGCTGTGAGACCAATGACCTAAGTGCAATAAGTAACCTGTACATTTTTTTCATTCTGTGAGATAACCCTTGAATCCTGGGGAATGAGCAGCTTCGTGGTAATTCTCCTGTCATTAGATGTTATCTTTTTTTTCCGGTGGCGAATAGTGGATCAACCAGGTATTTTGTACTATGCACCCATTGTTATGATTCGGGAGCTCAATTTGTGCACAGCACATGCATGATCTGCTGATGAGGATTAGTGTTTGTGGGCACTTGAGCACTGCAATATTTCACTATTTTCTCTTCTGAACGTTTTGTGAAACCTATGTTTTTTAGATATTGTTTTTGAAAACTTATTTTGAGAAATGCGTTGTTTGCCTCACTTTTCTTAAGAAGAGAAGCCTGCTTACCTCTCAGGAGAGAGTTGGGCTTTCTTGCTATGCTCATGCCCTTCACTTCGAGTCTGGTATTAAGGGATTTTTCCAGGACTGCTTTTAGTTACTAGCTCAGCCCTCCTCTGCAGTGACTCATTCAACAGATCAGGCTGGGCGCCAATGGATTATGTGTTTGACATAAAGAAACTTCTGCCACACAGAGATCCCTATTGTTGCGCAAGTGATGCAACCACAGTGAACGGGAACAACATGTGCTGGCTTGGATCCTGAGAGTCGGGTGTATCATTGATCACTTTGAAAAGCAGAGCATCCCAAACTTTACATTTCCAGTTCAATAGGGCTGGGAAGACTAGAGGTGCAGTGAAAGATGCCTCATGGCAGTACGGATGGAGTATATTTGGGAAGTGCTGTTTACACATTGTACACCAGCCTCATCTTTCCTTTGTGTAGTTGCAACATGGAAGTAAAGTCCACTGGGTGACACTCACAACTGGGAAATGTTCAAGCACAATTGACATTTGGATTGGCAAACATAAATTGGAAGATAAACAAGCAAAATAATGAGTTGCATAAATGCAGCAGAATAAGGAAAAAATTACACAACACATTTCACAATTTGCTGGATCTGGACATTTCCTTGTCTTGGCTAGCCAAACCAGTTCCCACAGTTGTGACATTCAGATTTGATGGGATTGCATCACATGGTTGCTAAACCAGCCTGCCAAACCCTGCTCCTGCCCAATATATAGGGCTGTTTGCAGCTTAACACAGTACTTTGCTAAGATCCATACAGAAAGCGAGCTCACCATGAAGTTCCTCCTCCCTGTGCTGCTTGTTCTCTACTTGGGGGTGACCTCCATCTCCAGTCAAGGTAGGGGCACACAGATCCGTCTCATGCTGCTGGTTCTTGGCGATCTAGAGAATGGGTTCGCCTCGGGCTTCTGAAGGACATCGTAGACAACACGAGCTTCGCCATTGTTGTATATTTGATGTAACTCAGAACCACTCAGTGAAAAACAACACCATAATTCACCCTTTTCCATCTATAATTCTATATGTTATTGCCTACCTTAAAATCCAACTCTTAATTCGTCAGCATACGGAGCATACTCATTTATTTAGACAATATCACCTGTATAAAGGCATATATTTAAAAAGCTATTTATTGATTTTTATTGATTACTCGTATTCACTTAATGACCCATAGAAGTTTTGAAACATGGTGCATAATTCTTTAAAGCATCCGTGGCTTATTATTATCACAATAGTGGGTTTATGCTTGCCAATATCACAGAGAATAGATAAAGAGCAAAGAAAAATATTATAGAAATAGCAGAGATATGCCTTTTTGAATTCGTAAGGCATTCTGCAGGTAAGAACCTTGTATGAAGCCAAAACTCAGAAAAAATAACTTTGGATAAGTTACCAACTCCATTCGAAGTGACCAGAGAGACTAGGGACTGGATCACAATACATTTTTGCCTGGCTTGTATTTCAAGTCTTTAGTGGTGAGTTAAGGTAATACTTGCTCCAAACACCTTTTTGTCGCTGTTGTATGAAAACAGGATTCTAGAGGAGGTGACAAGAACTTTTGTATACCCTGATGTGTGGCATTTTGGTGGTGAAGTGTTCTTTTTCTGTGCTGTATTAATACAATATGATTTTGTTGTGTTGTATTATAGTTGTGTGCCGTTCTATTTTAACTGTTTTGCTGTGTGGTGCCCAACTCGGTTTTAGTCATGTTGTGTTGCTTTGTGTATGTTATTGTGCTATGTACTGTTTCTTACTTTAGATATGTCAACAAATGTGGCTACTTTTCCAGCCAAAAGCAGCGCATTCCTTGAATGTTCCTGTGACAAGTAGCCATTTACTAAGGTGGTGAAATGGAGCTGCTAGAGTGCTTTAGCAATTTAAGGCACCAGTCAGCTCAAAACGGTGATGGAGACTGGGCTTTACCATGAGGGGATTTGTTGCCTCAGTGTAGCTCTGAGCGCCTGCTTTTAGATGGCATGTAAGGTCAATATATTTAACTGGATACTTCCTGAGTGGATTAATTTAGACAGCATAGCATAGAAATAGAAAGAGTCAAACCCTGTTCACTGTTTCCGAGCTGTACTGTGTGAAAATGAAAATCTAACTCAGAAATATCGAGTTAAATGAATTGATTTACTCTCTGCTTAAAAACAGGCACTGCGCTGAGGCAACGCAGCCCACCATTATATGCCCACAGTGTTTTAAATTAGCACTCCCATTGCTCACTTTATGTAATATATTGGATTTCCCTTTCTTCTGACTACATTTTGGCCATATTTCGGTACTATGAATAATGTCACTTTACTTTCCTTCGTTCTATTGGCTGAGGCATCCTCCCTTTTGTGTTTCTCTCTTATCAGTATCCCGGGGCCCAATTACTCATTCTCGTCCGCTTGCTTTGGTGGGTGGAACTTCTTTTTTATTATATTATTAAGGCTGCACAGCATTTGCTGTTTACCTTTAGTTATCTTGCTCTGGCTGCACGCAAATACAGCATCTAGCTGCACGCATTTACAGCATGCTTTTAAATGTAATTTCATCCTGTTCGCACACATTTTTACTGTTCTTATCAGCTGTATTTTTTTTAAATGTTGGGCTCTGACGCCTTTGAACTAATTTTCCCATTTATACAGCACATTTTAAGAAATATTGTTGCGCCAGCACTCATTTTAACTGTGAAGAGTTTCATTTGTTGTACACCCATTGTATAATTTACGTTTTGCTGTTTACTGTGTTGCATTTGTTTAAACCGTTTTGAAATACAAACATGAACCGCAATAAATGTTGTTATCAACAGTCTGTAGATTGCTGCTCACAGGTATTTATTTCGGAAAACAAATATGTATATATATTTTCTCTGAGAGGAAATTTCAGGAACAAAAATTTAAAAAAAACTTTAAAAACATCTATACATTGTGTCACAAGTTTACACAAGCCATATTCAAAATATTTCATTCTTACATATAAACATGCCGCCCCTTCTCTTTTTTAGCCAATTAGAACAATGCTATACTTTTAAGCCAATAGGAATGCAAGAGTAACAAATTAGTCGCTGCCTATTCTTTGCTTTTCCTAAGCCATTGTGACACTTTATTACCTCGCATCCTATTTAAACCATACATACCTAACAAACAAACAAACTCCTTACTTTCGATTCTTAGCGAAGAAGAAGCACTCAATTACAACATTACTTGCGACTTATTTTTATTAACCTTTGGTAGGTACCTTCGATTTCTCTTTGTGGAATCATTAATAACTACTGCAGGAAATGTTACTTTCGTTTTATTACTATGGTTTTAAACGCGCTTAAAGGTGACGTGTTTAATTCTATTAGAAATGCATTTTTTGGGGCATCAACAAAGCGTCTGTGCTTATTTAACAACACCTGTATTTTTCGGCATTGTTAATCATAATGATATTGAGTACTTCTGCGCTCTTCTCTTCTTTGAGTTAACCTTGTCCTTTGTAATTGCTAGATTTTGTTTGAGCTTCATTGGGACTGCCTGTTCCACACACGGGGTCCTGTCAATACCCCTCCTCACCACCACCCCACTCCCTCCTGCACACAGGAAGCAACCAGGTGCGTTAGCAGCGATAGTTAGCGCCTTTGGAACAACTCTAAATAGAAAATAAAACAAGGTTATCGCTCACATTACAAAAATAATACTAATTTACAAGCACTTTTAATGGGAAGGCATGATTAAATGATTACGGGTTAAACTTCTGTTTAACTTTTCAAAATGTATTTGGGGTGCATTTCCAGTGGTTACAACGTAACACTTTTCAAGCCAATACCAATGTAACAGTAACAATGTAGGGCCTAATTTTGATGTTGGGTGGACCATTGTGGTCTGGATCCAACCGACTATAGGTCGGCGGTTCCAACTGCCGGATTTGAATGTGACCACCCTATGGGGGCTGGAAACATCCATTTCCCAACTGCAGCTTGTGCGGCGGGTGGAAAAGGCCCACAGCACAAGCTGCCATTGGGAAATATGTTTTTAAACATCCCTGCACCGTGTGTCAGGCACCATGCGGTGCCTAACACACGTTGCAGGATGTTTAGTGGGGGCACCATAGGTCCCCCCCAAGCCTCGCAGCGGAAGACACTTTCCGACAGCCTTTCCATGTCGGAAAGGCCAACATGAAAAGACTGTCAGAAAGTGCCATCATAATCCCGACGGTGAGCTGAGCCTGGCTCCACCGTCATTAGGGGATTATGGTGGCTTCTGATACTCCAACGGGCTCCTTGAGCCCATCAGAAGCACATCATAATCCCCCTGCAGGTTTCACTTTGACCGCCATCATCCTAATACGGCAGTCGGACTGAAACCTACGATGTCGGCCGGAAAGCCTCCAACAGCTGGCTGGAGGCTTTCTGCCCAACATCGCAATCGGGCCCTTAGTCACTTTTTTATTGCCATGCTGCTTATGTAAGCGCCTAGTAAACAGCAACAATTAAAATAAAACCATGGTTAGTTCTCATTACATAAGACAAAACATATTTATAAAGCACTCCTAATGTGGACATTTAATCAGCAGTTTACAGATTAGTGTTCTATTAGTCGTGTAATGATGTACTTTACGTGTCTTTCCAGTGCTCGTTGTTATTGTTAGTTCTCCCGTTCAGCAAAGCTATGGAAAATATTTATAGTTTGCAAACAATACATGCTACTGTCATTAGTTTATAGTGCTTGCTTAACTTTCTTTATTTAGCGCTATAGATTTAAAATTACCTCTTATCTAGCACCCACCATACAGTGCTTGGTTAGCTTCATTAATATTATGATATACAATTAATAATTACATCTTATCTAACGCTCAACATACAGTAGGAACTGGCGTTTTTACAGGTGTCTTTTTCATGGAGGTAACCAACACAAGTGTGTACGTGTGTAGAAGCGCACATTTACATCAGGGTGAAGGCTGTCATTTGTCAGGGGTGCACTGTATATGGTTGCCGAGCTCTATCGGGGCTGGCTATTACAAACACTGGGTCCTGTCTAAACACCCCCCTCATGTCAAGTCAAGTCAAGTCAGAGGAACTTATTAAGCGCACATATCACCAAAAGGTCTCATGGCGCTAGCGAAGACTGTATAGGACTGACGATCGGATCTAAATACATTATGGATGGTCAAATAACCAAGTTTGTTTATCCTTACGGAAGAGCTTATGCTCAGAGGTGGAAAGAAGATGAGGCGGAAGCTTGTTCCAGAAAGCTGGTGCAAGAAAGGCCGAAGGATCGACCGCCGTTCTTTGCGGTGCGGATTCTTCGAGGGGTAAGGAGACATTTAGTACTTGATCTGAGCGACCTATTCGGCTGATACCAGCTAAGTTTCTTGGCAAAGTAACATGGCCCGGTTCCATACATGCTCTTGTGAGCAAGACAGAGGATTTTGAAGCTGCATCGCTTCTTAACAGGAAGTTAGTGAAGAGTCCTCAAACTAAGTACTGATGGTTCTCTTGACGGAAGGTTTAATATTAGTCTAGCAGCGGTGTTCTGCAAAACCTGAAGCTTTGAGTAGAGCTCCTTGTTTATGGAGGCCAATAGGGCATTGCCATAGTCCATACGACTTATGATAAGCCCCTGGACCAGCGGTTTCCTGGATTCAATGGGAAAATTTTGCGTAGTTTACGCAAAATACCATAACAAATGCCAATTACATGATTGATATGGCTTTTCATTGACAACTGATTGTCTATCATCATTCCAAGGTTCTGCACCACAGGTTTGGGAGATGGACATGGACCTAGACTCTGAGGCCACCAGTCACTGGACCAGAATTCATCCGCTTTACCAAAAAGAATAACCTCTGTCTTACTTCCATTAAGTTGTAAGTGATTAGTACCCATCCAGTTGTCAATATGGGTCATGCAGTTTTTAAAACGGATCTTTGTGTTGGTGGGGTCAGAGCCAAGAGTAATTAATAGCAGAGTGTCATCAGCATATGACACTACATCAAAGCCGTAGGACTTGATTACCCTGGCCGAGGTGTTACGTACAGGTTGAAAAGCATGGGACTTAAAATGGAGCCCAGAGGAACTCCTATGCTTACAGACCTACTGCACAAGGCCAGAGTGCCCATTTGTACTGTGGTGGTTCGATTCATTAGATAGTTCCTGAACCAGTCCAAGGCCGTGCCCCTGACACCCACCTCCCAGAGCCGCTGCTCTAAAATGCTATGGGAGATGGCGTCAAATGCGGCCGACAAATCCAACAGGACAAGCATGGCAGACTGCCCGTTGTCCAAGGCCAGTCTAATGTTGTCTACAACCTCCACCAGTGAGGTTTCAGTACTATGTGCCGCCCTAAACCCCGACTGTGATGAATCCAAAAGCCTATGACTCTCCTGATGGGTGGTTAGCTGTTTATTAACCAGGGACTCAATTACCTTTCCGAAATATGGAAGCAGTGAGATTGGCCAGTAGTTGCCAGGTATTTTAGGATCGGCAGAGGGCTTTTTTAGGATAGGCTTTACTTGTGCTGCTTTCCATCTAGCGGGGACCATAGCCTGTGTTAGTGACATGTTGAGTTTATCCGTGAGCAAAGGGGCAATAGTTGCAAAGAAGCGGGGTGAACCTGATTTAATCTTAGCTAAGGCGATGGAAACTTCCTCTGATGTAAGCACAGTGAATTCCGATAAGAGAGGAAGGGTGGGGTCGCAGTTAGTAGCTGGATTATTATCAGGATTTTTGATATCATGATGGGGAAAAGACCTATGGATAGACTTAATCTTTTCGTCAAAAGGTAGACAGCGTGTCAACCCATTCTTGCGAGGGTGTGTTACCGGGCTGGTCAGAGAGAGGGGTGGTATACTCCTTTAATATTTTGTAAAGCTCCTTGTTGGAGTTGGCAGCTTTGTTTATCCTGTTGGTGAGATACAACTTTTTGGCCTGTCTGATGTTGTCTAGGTATCCTCTATGGATCTGCTTATATTTTTGACGGTCTTCATTAGTCTTGGTTTTTCTCCATTGACATTCGGCATTCCTACTGGCCAGTTTTTCGGCTTTCAGTGCTAAGGTGAACCAGGGTGATGCTCTAGGCTTGATCTTAACCCTAGACAGAGGCGCCACGGTGTTCAGGGCCGACGTAATTGCGTCCTCAAAGGCTGTTGCTGCATGATCAATATTCTCGGTGTGGGATAGGGACGGAGGGTTAAAATGGGCCGAGAAAGTTGCTAAGGTGACTTTACGCCATGGCCTTATCCAGGTGGATTCACTACTGGGACAATTTTTAGAGGTGCCCATTGGTAGGAAGAAGTTTTGTACACTGTAAGAAGCCAAAATACGTAAGCAGTCATAGTCAGTGTGTCCGGAACAGCCAACAAATATTCCACAGTTACCACTTGCACAATAAAATAAAAAGCATTCATAAACATTCCATATGTGAGTGTGCACCAGCTGGATCTTCGATTTTGAAACTGTGATGAGCGGAAGTTTCAGCACTGCCAAGGTTGCAAAGAATAAAATTGATGCCATGCAGATAAAGCCGGTAAAGATTAATATTGCCATCCACTTTACACATCCGGAACAACACAATAGATTGCCCTTCTTAAAAAGCAAGTCATAACACTTAAACAAACTTTCAGTAACTTACATTGCACAACTATGCAGCAAGCTACAACTTACAACAAAAAACAACTTATTATTAATCACATAGTCGAAACCTAGTGCATTTACCAATGCTTGTTTACCTTTCTGTTTTACTCATGGATACCAATGTGTTATGTGCTCTCTGATTCATTATTACTGAGACACGTATTGTAAGAGTTCAGAGGAGTAGATGCCTATAAACCCAAAAATAAAATTAGCACAATTTTTGGGAAAAGTGCGTTAAGAACCAGTTTTGAGGTAAAACCAACAAACCTCCGAAAGCAGGGTAATGATCTAAAATGCATTCCTCACAGTTCCTGCTGCAGTGGGGGACACTACAGAGGCATGTCAATCATCTCTTGCAGATGCAGACATGTATAAGAGAAGTTAAAACTGGATATAGAGCACAAAAGATACCGGTTGGTGTGACTTATTACTGATGACGTCATCTGGGTCAGTAGCAACACATTTTCCCTGACATGGGTCCCATGACACATAATGTGATTTCCTATGATGTCATCATCGTGCCAAAGTTCATAAAATGTAATTTCCAGTGAGGTCACCAATATGCTAATTTGTGGTTTCCACCCATCTCTGTTCTGTTTGGTCACAGAATGTTAGCGAGTGTGCAGACCTTGAGCACAGATGGGCCACTTCCTATTTACTTGCCCAAATGCGCTCCTACTTGCATTAGAAACTACATCCGCCTCCCTGGTTTAACTGGCTACAGGTGGAAGTGAGGAGGATAAGGGCTGCACAAGTTTGTACAGCCATTTTCAGATCCCACTTTACAAGTGCAATACAGAGCTCTTGGGCTAGATGTACTAACATTCGGAATACCCATTTTCTGATTGTGATTCTCTCCGAATCGCAATTAGGAAATCGGTATTACTAATGTATGAAACTTTTTTGAGTTTCATTAGTGATTCCTAATGGGTCACAAATAGACCTACCTCATGAATATATTAATGAGGTAGGTCGCAAATTGTGACCTATAAGGGATCTCTGCCATCACAGTGAATGCTGACCTGCTGAGGTGAGCAGACCACATGTCTGTGATTGCTTTTTAATAAAGCAATTTTTTTTTTATGCAGCCCGTTTTCCTTAACGAAAAACGCAATGCATTAAAAAAGAAAAAATGAACCTTTGCAGTTTTATTTTTGGAGTAGGCAGTGCTCCGTGGGACCATTGCCTGCTCTTAAATGATATTTTTATGTACATTCTCAAAGGAGAAGGGGTCCCCAGGGGACCCCTTACGCTTTGAGAATGGGTTACCACCAGTTTTAAACCGGTGGTAAAGTATTACTGTTCTGCAGATGGAATTCGGTTGCAACACAGTAATACATATCATATCGATTCGGTATTAGGAAGGGACGACATAAGCAGGTCCATTCCTAAAACCGAATCGGTATGTACTCGCAATTCCAAACTGCGATTCGGTGACGTTACCGATTTGCAATTTGGGATTGACAAATACCAAAATGCATTTTTTCTGTCGCAAACGGCCCGATTCCACGAATCCGCGACCTGAAAAATTAATGATAAATCTAGCCCCTTGTTCTTTCCATGGATGACTCAGTTAAGATTCATACCAGATTCTTAGGACATCCAATGATAACATAAATCGTTTCCATTCCTTTTATGCCTATGTAGCTTTTGTGGATCTCCTGAAAATCAGACATAGATCTAGCTCTCCTGGACTCGAGCTGGACACGCCTGCCATCATGAGTAAGACAGGATCAGCAAGTTATGAAGTAACTGTTTTAGGCCAAATTATTCCCTGTATAAATCAAGATTCCTCAATAACTGATATGCAAAAGAGAGATGTTTAATTGAGATTAAATACATCACCTTCGAAACTCAGGCAAAAGTAATGTTAAATTGCAGTACAAGGGGTATCACACATTTACTCTTGCAGAGCCGGCATGGAAAAAGTGGGCAACTGGCAGGGACCCCCACCTTCCAAGGAACCCCCCTGGGAATTTAATCTTTCTCTTTCCCTCTCTCTCCTCGCTATTTCTCTACCTTAACCTCTCTCCCTCTCTCTGCCTGCCTCTGCTTCTCACTCTGTCTCCACCTGCCCACTGTCCTCTTATGGCTTGTTTGATGCTTTGGGCAAGACATATTTGGCTTATTTTTGTGTGACACCGATTCGCAAACTTTAATAAATAATTCAATATTATTTGCTATTGTGTGGGATTAAATAAACGGAAACTGTGTAATAAAATTCAAGTTTGCTCTCAACAAAGGGCCCAAAAATAGTGCATGCCAGGCCCAGAAATCCTTGTAATGTGGTAATACAACAATAAAGCACTGGAAATGTGTAACTAAAGATAGTGCCAACTGTGATGTTTAACAAACAGAGAAATGTGTCGAAACTGTTTCCACCAGCTATTCCATGCTACGTGTGCACTGATTGCAGCATTAATGGGCTGAATCGTTCAATAACTGATTCAATGTTTCTCTGCTAATCTTCACAGAAACTCTAACTGCGATTCTCAGCGGGAAGCTGTAATGAGATTGAATTCTAACCATGTCATATTAGCTTTATTTAACCTGCAGATTTACTGGAAACAGTTTTTTATTGCAACAAAGCTAAATTCCCACCACTCGCCAGCATTCTTCAATGGGACTCTTTTCTGTTGCAGAGAAACCTGGTACCTGCCCAGTCAACCTACTGAGGTGCGCGATTAGGACGCCCTACCTGTGCGACAGCGATAAGGAATGCCAAGGGGACAAGAGGTGCTGCGATTACCGGTGCGAGAGGCAGTGCGTCCACCCTGAAATAGGTGAGAGAACCGCACAGAGTCTATGGCCCCTAAAGAGGGCCATAGACTCCCTGGTGATGAAGAATTCAGCATGTGGAGGAGGGATTGTGAAGGAGGGATTGAGACAATGTTGAGACAACACTGAGACAAAGGACCCCATTATGAGACAATCTGTAAGAGGTAGAGATACTGAGGCAGGAGAAAACGATTGCGGCTGGTACCTTTCCCTGGTTAGGGGACATCACAAGTTTCTGAAATTGGAGAAATCATGCCAGACTGTAATTACCGGGTTGAATTCCACCACGAGCCAGATGTACGAAGCATTTACCTATCGCAAACGGCCAATTGGGCCTTTTGCGACCGGTAAAATGCTTTTTGGCATGTACCAACCCTATTTGCAAGTCCGTAATCTATTACCAACTTGCACAATAGGATTTGCGATTTGCTATTAGGAAGGGGCGGGCCAAGGGCGTTCCTATCTAATAGCGAATTGCACTGGTATGTATGAATGTTTTGCGACTGTGAATGCGGTCGCAAAACATTTGCTGTTACCACCAAGTTCAAGTTGGTGATAGCCAGTTCGCCCCAAGGAACCCCTTCCCCTTCCCCTTTGTGAATGTGGGTAAAAACATCACGACATTCTGGAATCAGGGAAATCATGCCAAACCGTAATTACCGGGTTTAATTCCACATCTTTGCGGCGACCGCAGTCCCTTTTCCACCCACATTTCGTGCTTGGTACAAAGCCTCATGGCAGCCTGCTTGTTGTCTGTGCATATTTTGTTGGAGTAAACAAAATTTGTTTTTACCCTGTGCATTACCGCAGCCGGTAAAACTTGTAAAAGGATGGGCTGCTGCACCCCCCCCACCCCCCCACCCTTAAAAAAAAGTATTCCACTCAGCCCTACTCCCGATGGACACAAAGTTGGGCTAATGCTTGGGAGGAGCATGGGTTAGTAATCAGAGGTTGATGTGTGAATAGACCGGTCTGAAAAAGAAACAAACTCAGCAAACTTCTCTGAAGCAGGTCTGAGGATAAGTTCCACTGCAGAGCTGTAGTTGAATATTGCCCACAATCCCATTAGAGCTGCAAGTAGCAATAGGTTGCATGGCATGTACTTAATACCAGCACATAGCTCGCCCTAATGGCCTAGAATCCCCATACATTTGACTGGGCCCACAGGAGAAAAAGACCAGCAAAGTCCTTTAATCCAAGGCATCACTTTCACCCAGATCTGTATGGACTGTGCTAGAGTGTCTGTTTCTGAGTGAAATAACATGTAAACATGTTTAGGTGTCAAATAAGTGAAGGGTGCAATAACTGCTTCTGCATATTGGCCAGGATTAGCAATACATCTATAAGTGGCCCTGTACCAGAAAAGTAAGGGCCTCCCCAGTTGATTATAACATAGTTTTTTTGTAAGAGAGCGAAAGGCAGCCTTCAGTTGTTGCCCAATTTTTGTAACTAAATGCTATTATACACATATTCATCAATCGGTTCATAATTTCATTATCAATGACATATATTTATAAGAAGTGTAAAATTCTTTGAAAATCAAATATCTTTTCAATAATACAGGTGAGCAATACAATTCAAACAACTGTTTAAACAGTCCTACTAAAAGATCTAAGCTATCCTCAGTGAAAAAAACAGTGCATGTAATGATTTTGTCATCCGGTGGGAGTTAAGTTGTTTGCCCTGACTTACTTTAGACTGCTCCCTCGATTTCACATTTTCAGTGTTTTCCCATGCACAAATTCTTTTGTTTTCTCCCAAACGTTGGCATGTGTAAGCCACAGACCTAGGCACAATGTGTTTCCTTCCATGACAGTCTGGTAGGCTAAGGTTATGCTATTGGCAGTCAGGTTCGATTCTCACTCATAAAACACACAAAAGGTGATTGGAGGAATGCTTCAAATAAGTCAAACCACTGGCAATAGCTCCGGTTAGCACTCCAACCCATCATTCTTTCGCTTACCATGCCACCTCAGTTAAGCCCCAGCCATATACAAATCAGCCTTCACCCTGCTCCTCATGGGAATAGACCAACCCAACTGCCAAGCCAGGTCCTCCCTGAACCGTCACACAAGCAAACCAGGACCGGTTTTTCCCTAATTATGGGCTCATCAGCTGGGTACAGCTTCATTCCAGTGACACAGTGAGCTTGGGACCTACATGAAACAAACAAAAGGTGATGGGAGGCTGCTTGCAATTTTTCTAACCACTGGCAATCACTCGGGGTAGCATCCCAACACATTGTTCTTTTGCCCATTATGCCACCTCAGTTTGGACCCAGCCTTATGCAAATCAGTCTTCACCCTGCTCCAATAGGATTAGTCCAACCCGAACTGCCAGGCCCTCCCTGAACCGAAACACAAGCAACCCAAAACAGGTTTCCCTGATTGGGCTCGTCAGCCAGGCGTAGCTTGGCTCCAGTGGCACAGTGAGCACGGAACCCATATCTGGGCATTCCCTTGCCATTTAGGGCGGTACATCAAATACATAAAAGGTGATGGGAGGAACGCTTACAATAAGTCTAACCTCTGGCAAGCTCTTGTGTTAGCCTTTCAACCCATCAATCTTTTGCCCACCATGCCACCTCAGTTTGGACCCAGCCATGTGCAAATGAGTCTTGACCCTGCTCCAATAGGAACAGTCCAGTGCGAACTGCCAGGCCACATCCTCCCTGAACCAGCCCACGAGCAAACCAAAACCAGGGATATCTCTAGTGTTCGTTGCTTGAACTTTCATATCACTTTCACATGGGCAAATCAACTGTGTTTTGGCTGAGTCTGTAAGATTAGTGTAAACCTTGCTGTCAGAAGCCAGTGTTCTGGAAGATATGTGCAACCAATATGATGGCTTTGTACTTGGAAACTCGTCTAGTATGCTGATTAGCTCTGCTGATTGAAGTCTGAGCCTGTTCAACCTATGTAGCCTCAGCAATAATGTCTGAGGCCCGAGCCTACAAGATCTCTGCAGCTTCAGGGATTTCTCTCTCAGCATCTAATATGTGTGTAAACTATGTACTAGAGGGAAACTCTCAATTCTTCTGTGGATGCCGTGCACACTGGGCAATCCGGCTGTGAGACCAATGACCTAAGTGCAATAAGTAACCTGTACATTTTTTTCATTCTGTGAGACAACCCTTGAATCCTGAGTAATGAGCAGCTTTGTGCTATTTCTCCAGTCATTGTATTTTTGATTGTTTTTCTTTCCAGTGGCAAATTGTGTATTAAACAAGTATTTTGTACTGTAGCATAAATAAGTTTGCTTACTGTGCAACCACTGCTATGAATTAGAAGCTCAATTTTTGCATAGCACATGCATGATCTGCTGATAAGGATTAGTGTTTGTGGGCACTTGAGCACTGCAGTATCTCAATATTTTCGCTTCTGAATTTCTTGTTTTTAGGTATTGTATCTGAGAACGTATATAGAGAAATGCTTTGTTTACCTCAGTTTTCTTAAGCGAAGAAGCCCATATACCTCCCAGGAGAGAGTTTGGCTGCTTGCTACACTCATTCCCCGCACTTTCAGTCTGGTATTAAGTAATGTTGCCAGGACTGCTTTTAGTTACTAGATCAGCCCTCCTCTGCATGGACTCATACAACAGATCAGGGCTGGGTGCCAATGGATTATATAAGTCTGACATAAGGACATTTCTTCCATGCACAGACCCCCATTGTTGTGCAAGTGTGCAACCACAGTGAACGGTAACATCATGTGCTGGCTTGAATCCTGGGAGTCAGGTGTATCATTGATCACGTCTGCAACCCATCCCAAAATGTACATTTTCAGTACAATAGGGCTGGGAAGTCTAGGGGATGCAGTGGAAGATGCCTCATGGCTGTATAGATAGAGAATATTGGGAAGGGCTGTCTGCACATAGTACACCAGACTCATCTATCCTTTGTGTAGCTGCAACATGGAAGCAAGATAAAGTCTCTTGGGTGGCACACACAACTGGAAAATGACCAAGCGCATTGGCATTTGGATTGGCAAACACATTTTTGGAAGACAAACAAGCAAAATTATGAATTGCATAAATAAAGTGGAATAAGGAAAGCACAATTGCCCAACATATTTCAGAACATTCAGGATCTGGACATTTCCTTGTCATGGCTAACTAAAGTAGTTCCCACAGTTGTGACATTCAGATTTGACAGAATTACATCACATTGTTGCTAAACCAACCTGCCAAATCCTGTTCCAGCACAATCTATACCACTACTTCCAGCTTAACCTGGTACTTTGCTGAGATCCATAGAAAAGCCTAGATCACCATGAAGCCTCGCAGTGGCACCTTCTACCTCCTCCCTGTGCTGCTTCTTCTCTACTTGGGGGTGACCTCTATCTTCTGTCAAGGTAGGGCCACACAGACCCATCTCACTGTGCTGATTCCTGGCGATCTAGAGAACAGGCTCTCCACGGGCTTCTGAATGACATGATAGATAATTCGAGCTTCGCTATTGTAGTCTATTTGATGTCACTCAGAAGCACTCTGTGAAAAACAACCCCGTAACACTGTTACTTATCTATAATTCTATATATTATTACCTACCCTCAAATCTAACGCTTAATTCATGTCACCACAGGGGGCATAATCATTAATTTAGTCAATTTCACCTGTATAAAGACATACATTTAACAAGAAATGTATTGATATTTATTGATTACTCTTACTCATTTAATAACCCACCGAAGTTTTGAAACATTGAGAATAAATCTTTATAGCATCCATGCATTATAATTATCACAATGGTGGGTTTATGCTTGCTGATATCACAGAGAATAGATTAAGAGCAAAGAAAAATATGAAAGCAATAGTAAAGATGTGCCTTGTGGAATTTGTAAGACAGTCTGTAGGTAAGAGCCTTTTATGAAGGCAAAACTTAGGGGAAATAACTTTGGATAAGTTACCAACTCCATTCAAACTGATCAGAGAGACTGGGGACTTAATCACAAAACATTCTTGCCTGGCGCTCTTTCATGTCTTTGGTGGAGATTTAAGGCAGTATTTGTTCTAAACACCTTTTATCGCCATTTAATGAAAACAAGATTCTGGAGGAGGAAATGTGTGGAACTTTTGTGCAACCTGATGAGTGGAATTTTGGTGGTGGCGTGGTCTTTTTCTGTGCTGCATTAATACAATATGATTTTGCTGTGTTGTATTATAGTTGTTGTGGGGCGTTCTATTTTGACGGTTTTGTTGTGTGGTGCCCGGCCATGTCTTAGTCATGTTGTGTTGCTTTGTGTTTGTTATTGCGCTATGTTCTGATGTTTACTTTAGATATGTCAACAAATGTGGCCTTGAAAGTTCCTGTGACAAGTAACCATCTACTAAGGTGGTAAAATAGAGCTGCTACAAGGCTTCAACAACATAAGACACCAGTCAGCTCAAAACTGTGATGGAGGCACTAGGCAAGGGTGTCCCCTCTCCCCCATGATTTTTGCACTATCCCTTGAGCCTCTTGCCATCTGGATCCATCAGGATCCTTTGTTGAGGGAAGTGAGCTGTGAGGGAGACTGGGAGTAGCGCATATCGCTATGTGCGGGCGATATAGTGCTGTATTTGACTATTCTGACCTCCTCTATTGACAGGGTACTGCAGATATTTGATCTCTTTGGTAGCTATTCTGCATACAGCATTAATTGGATGGAGTCCCTGATCTTCCCACTTGCGGGAGGCAAGGTGAGACTTCCCAGGGCCTGCCAGGTACCAGTGTGTGTGAGTAGTTTTAAATATCTCCCTCAGGACTTCTTTGATGAAATCTTTGGCCGCAACTGGAACAACTGAAACGGGATGTCAGGCACTGGAGTTCGCTTCCATTGTCCCTGATGGGTAGGGTGGCATTAAACAAAATGATGACATTACAGCACTTAATATATGTGCTCCAGAATACACCAAATCGGGTACCCAAGAACTTTTTCCAACAGATTGAGGGAGAAGTACGCACAAATGCTGTGGCAGGGTGGATCTCTGCGCATAGCGCTTAATAAGCTACAACACAAGGTCTATGAGGGAGGTTTGGTGATCCCGGACGTAACCAAATATTACTGGGCGGCCCAATTGCTGGTAATAAATGAATGGGTCTTTGCAGATAGACAGGAACCAGCATACAGAATAGATAGACAGGCTATGGGGCAAGGGGGTCATGAGGCGCTCGTTTATCAAAGGAGGAGAGAGGGGGGACTGCCGCAGCATACACAAGCAGTGGTCAGGGATGAGGGAGGCCACAGGATTCCTGGGGTGGAGGGGACGCCTAACGAATATGACCCCCGTATGGTGTAGCGATTCGCTCTCTGAGGTGGGTGAGCTGCAGGTTTTAACAGGGTGGGAACTACTGGGGATAGAACACCTGGGGGATGTCTGGCGTGATCAGGCCTACATTACATTTGAACTTCTAAGCCACAAATTTGAGCTGAAAGGAACAGAAAGGTACAATTACCTCCGCCTTGGGCATGAACTTGCACGACACATATGAGAGGGGGAGCAACTATGGGAGGCTTCTCCCGTAGAAGATTGCCTACTTACTGAGCACATCCCCAATAGGGCTATATCCACGATCGAAACTGATTAACAATTCCCCAGATCTGTTGGTGGCATTGAGGGAGGCTTGGGCGGAGGACCTCAATGGTCTGGATGATGAGGAATGGCAGGAGGCCATACAGAGCCCGTGAGAAATTGCAATTCCTACTAGGTTTTGTCTGGTTCAGCTGCGGATTCTCCATTGCTCCTATTATTCTAGGACCAGGCTAGCCAAAATTGAGCAGGCATCCACATCGTTATGCTTGTGGGGATGTGGAGGGGAGGGCACCTTCTTCCATACATTCTGGGAGTGCCCAGTGGTACAAACATACTGGTATGAAGTAGCGCGAGCAATGGCAGAGGTGGTGGCGCTAGAGGTCCGGTTGGACGCGAAGTGGCTCTTTTTGATGAACTCACAGGGAGGAGACGTGCCCCAAATACCAAATAATTTGGCTGGCACTGGCAGCTGGGGTGGCCAAATGGCTCCATGGATCCCCCGAGACTTCATGACTGGAAAACAGATTTAGACTGGTGTATGAGAGCAGAAAAAACAGTCTATCAAAGCCAGGGCTGCCCGAGGAAATGGGAGAGGATTTGGGGAGCATGGCAGACATTTAACCCCTTCGGTGCTCCTGACGGAATGGTTCCGTCATGAGCACCGGTGCTCCTGTGCTCATGACGGAACCATTCCGTCATGAGTACAGGTTCGAATCCCCCTGCTGCAGACAGCAGAGGGATTTCCCTTTTTTATTGGCCTCGGGAGGTTGGGGAAGAGCTTCCCAACCTCCAGAGGCCAATTTAGCATTTCATTGCAATGCCGATCGCGCGCATGGCGCGCTGTCGTCATTGCAATGAAAATGAAACTGAAACTTAGTTTCAGTTTCATTAGCTTCGTGCTCGTGGGGCCATCTCAGCCCCCGAGCACCGAAACAGATGGGAGAGGTATTATTGGAAAGGGAGATTCTCCCTTTCCAATGGTACCCTCCCTAGTGGATCCCTGCTTAGGGATTGCCCCAGGGGGCGATCCCCAAGCAGGATCCACCCACTAGGCACCAGGGAGGAGGGAGCGGCCCCTTGGGCAAGGGCCTTTGCTCCCCCCATATTTTTTGGCCTAATTCAGTCTTTCTGCCCCCCATGGGGGCAGATGGGGGTTGCAGCCCCCAATCTGCCCCCCAGGGGGGCAGAAAGCCCACTAGAACCAGGGAATTTTTCTACTTTGTAAATTAGGGGTGGGGGCTGCCCAATATGGGCACGCCAATGCCCCCCCCCTGCACAATTAGAGTCTTTCTTAGGGGGGCAGAAAGCCCACTAGACACCAGGGTTTTTTTTACATTTAAATTAGGGGTAGGGGCTGCCCGAGATGGGCATGCCAATGCCCCCACCCCTCCCCCCACAAAATTCCAGTAAGCCCACTAGAAACCAGGGATTTATTTTATTATGTAAACTAGGGGTGGGGTCTGCCCAATATGGGCATGCCAAAGCCCCCAACCCCCCCCCCCCCTGCACAATAACAGTCTTTCTGCCACCCCTGGATGCAGATGGGGGCGGTATCCCCCAATCTGCCCCCCTGGGGGGCAGAAAGCCCACTAGACGCCAGGGTTTTTTTACAATAAATTTAGGGGTGGGGGCTGCCAAAGATGGGCATGCCAATGCCCCCACCCCTCTCCCCCCACAAAATTCCAGTCTTTCTGCCCCCCGTGGTAACAGAAAGCAGCCTAGACGCCAGGGATTATTTTTTTATAGGCCCCCGGTATCTAGTTTTCAGAAATGTGTGGGTTTGGCAGGCTTCCCTAGCTGGCCGCTGAGCACGGGGCCAAAAACCCAGGTGACCCCCCTTGCAAAACCAGGTGGTTTTGTGATAGGCAATTTTGATGTCGCCTCAACACGTTTTGGGCCCTTGCCTGTCACGGATACTTGGGCCTCCCACACGAGTGAGGCACCATTTTTATCGGGAGACCTGGGGGAACACTGGGTGGTAGGAAATTTGTGTCAGCCCGGTGATGCCACAACTTTCCCACACAAAAATGTGTGGAAAAAGTGATCTTTTCAGCTAAATTTGAGGTTTGAAGGGGATTCTGGGTAAGAAAACTTTGGGGGATCCACGCAAGCCATACCTCCCTATAATCCCCCGGTTTCTAGTTTTCAGAAATGTGTGGGTTTGGTAGGCTTCCCTAGCTGGCCGCCGAGCACGGGGCCAAAAACCCAGGTGACCCCCCTTGCAAAACCAGGTCGTTTTGTGATAGGCAATTTTGATGTCGCCTCAATACGTTTTGGGCCCTTGCCTGTCGCGGGTACTTGGGCCTCCCACACGAGTGAGGCACCATTTTTATCGGTAGACCTGGGGAAACGCTGGGTGGTAGGAAATTAGTGTGAGCCCGGTGATGCCACAACTTTCCCACACAAAAATGTGTGGAAAAAGTTTTTTCAGCTAAATTTGAGGTTTGCAGGGGATTCTGGGTAAGAAAACGTTGGGGGATCCACGCAAGCCATACCTCCCTATAATCCCCCGGGTGTCTAGTTTTCAGAAATGTGTGGGTTTGGTAGGTTTCCCTAGCTGGCCGCCGAGCACGGGGCCAAAAACCCAGGTGACCCCCTTTGCAAAACCAGAACATTTTGTGATAGGCAATTTTGATGTCACCTCAATACGTTTTGGGCCCTTGCCTGTCGCGGGTACTTGTGCCTCCCACACGAGTGAGGCACCATTTTTCTCGGGAGAACTGGGGGAACGCTGGGTGGTAGGAAATTTGTGTCAGCTCAGTGATGCCACAACTTCCCACACAAAAATGTGTGGAAAAAGTGATTTTTTAGCTAAATTTGAGGTTTGCAGGGGATTCTGGGAAATAAAAAGTTGGGGGATCCACGCAAGCCATACCTCCCTGGAATCCCCCGGGTGTCTAGTTTTCAGAAATGTGTGGGATTGGTAGGTTTCCCTAGATGGCCGCTGTGCCCAAGGCCAAAAACTCATGGGATTCCCCTTGAAAACCAGGTTGGTTTGTGATAGGTAATTTTGATGTCGCCTCACTAGGTTTTGGGCCCTTGCCTGTCGCGGGTACTTGACCCACCCACACAAGTGAGGTACCATTTTTCTCGGAAGACTTTGGGGAATGTGGGGTGAGTGGAATTTTGTGGATCCACACAGATTCCAGAACTTTCCACCACAGAAATTTGAGGAAAATGTGGTTTTTTATACAAATTTTGAGGTTTGCAAGGGATTCTGGGTAACAGATCCTGGTGAGAGCCAGTCAAGTCACCCCATCCTCGATTCCCCTGGGTGTCTAGTTTTACAAAATGTATAGGTTTGCTAGGTTTCCCTAGGTGCCGGCAGAGCTAGGGTTAAAAAACTACAGCTAGGCACTTTTAAAAAAAAGGGTCAATTTTCACTGTGAAAATGTGGTGTGTCCACGTTGCGCTTTGGGCCGTTTCCTGTTGCGGGCACTAGACCTAACCACACAAGTGAGGTACCATTTTTCTCAGAAGACTTTGGGGAATGCGGGGTGGGTGGAATTTTGTGGATCCACGCAGATTCCAGAACTTTCCACCACAGAAATATGAGGAAAATGTGTTTTTTTTGACAATTTTTCAGGTTTGAAAGGGATTCTGGGTAACAGAACCTGGTGAGAGCCAGTCAAGTCACCACATCCTGGATTCCCCTGGGTGTCTAATTTTAAAAAATGTATAGGTTTTCTAGGTTTCCCTAGGTGCCGGCAGAGCTAGGGTTAAAAAACTACAGCTAGGCACTTTGCAAAAAAAGGGTCATTTTGCACTGTGAAAATGTGGTTTGTCCACCTTGTGTTTTGGGCCGTTTCCTGTCGCGGGCACTGGGCCTACCCACACAAGTGAGGTACCATTTTTCTCAGAAGACTTTGGGGAACGCGGGGTGGGTGGAATTTTGGGGATCCATGCAGATTCCAGAACTTTCCACCACAGAAATATGAGGAAAATGTGTTTTTTTGGACAATTTTTTAGGTTTGCAAGGGATTCTGGGTAACAGAACCTGGTGAGAGCCAGTCAAGTCACCCCATCCTGGATTCCCCTGGGTGTCTAGTTTTCAAAAATGTATAGGTTTACTAGGTTTCCCTAGGTTCAGGCAGAGCTAGGGTTCAAAAACTACAGCTAGGCACTTTGCAAAAAAAGGGTCATTTTTCATTGTGAAAATGTGGTGTGTCCACGTTGCGTTTTGAGCCGTTTCCTGTCGTGGGCACAAGGCCTACCCACACAAGTGAGGTGTCATTTTTATCGGGAGACTTAGGGTAACACAGAATTGTAGAGCAACTGTTATTACCTATTGGCTTTTGATGCATTTCTGCCTTCCAAAGGAAAGACAATGTGTAAAAAAGAAGTCATTTTGAAAAATGACTTATAATTCTCATGCTAGTATGGGTACTCCCAATTTCGGAAATGTGCAAATATCTACTGTTTCTAAACTCTATATTTTGTTCCCATTTCAGAAATACATAGGTGTCTTTCATACCGATTTTTCCATGTATACATTTTCCCAAAATATTTGCTATATACCCGGTACATAATAAAAAACCATTGCAAGACGCTCAGTTATTGGCTCTGGGTTCGTCGGGTTCTTGGTGAACCTACAAGTCCTATATATCCCCACAACCAGAAAGGTCCAGCAAATGTAACGGTATATTGCTTTCAAACAGTTGTCATAATTAGAAGAAGTTACAGGTGAAAACGTTGACACAAATGGCTGTTTTTTTCAACTAATTTTCACTTTTTCCTATATTTAACTGTTAGTTTCTATGAAGAAACCTTGAAGGATCTACACAAATGACCCCTTTCTGAATTCAAAATTTTATTTATTTTTCTAAAATGTATAGCTTTCCAGGATCCATTATTGCTTTCATACCCATTTCTATCATTAACTGGAAGGAGGTTGAAAGCACAAAAAATTGCAAAAATAGGCTATGTCCCAGAAAAATGCCAAAACTGTGTAAAAAATGTTGGTTTTCTGACAAAAGTCTGCTTGTCCCTGAAAGCTGGGAAGATGGTGATTTCAGCACCATAACCCCTTTTTGATACCATTTGCAGGAAAAACCAGACGATTTCATCTGGAGCCCTTTTTCCCATTTCCCCCCAAAAAAAATGTAGCTGTATTTTGGCTAATTTCTGGGTCCCCTCCAGGGGAATCCACAAACCCTGGGTATCTTTAGAATCCCCATGATATTGGAAAAAAAGGACGCAAATTTGGCGTGGATACCTTATGTGGTCAAAAAGTTACAGGGGCCTAAGCGCGAACTACCCCAAATAGCCAAAAAAAGGCTTAGCACAGGGGGGGAAAAGGCCTAGCAGCGAAGGGGTTAAGAGGTTCGGATGGGGCATATTGGGTGTGGACCAGCCCTGTTCAGGGGTGGGAGATGGGTGGCTGGAGGGGTTTGATACTATTGATGGGCCATAAAAGCGCCTTTATAGATCTAATTGTTTTCTGCTTGTCATTCTGCCCTTTGGCATGCATATGTCATGTATGTACAAAATGATTCGACATGCCTTGATGTAAGTCCTTCTGTGGTGAGTATGTTTGCAATAAAAAGATGTAAATAAATAAAACTGTGACGGAGACTGGACCTTACCATGAAGGGATGTGTTGCCTCAGCGCAGAGCTAAGCGCCTGTTTTTAGATGGCTTGTAAATTTTATGGGCCTCCTTTACAAGGAACTGACGCATCTGCATAGATGCGTCAGTTTCCTTGCGCCAGTGCCAAATGTACAAAATAGTGCTCCATGGCGCAAGGATTAACAGATGCGTTAGAAATTCTGACGCATCTGTTGGCACAAAAGTGACACATTGCTGGAGTTGCTCATGAAAGTGACGCAACTCCAACACTGCGCCACAACAGATAGGTGAGTCCAATTCAAAAAGTCCTGCGCCATTCCTTACGCCTGGTCTGAGCAGACGTAGGTATGTTGAAGCTGCGAAGGTGTAGAGTGACAATGAAATTTTGTAAATTTCACTGCGTCAGTTCTACATGGCTTTTTGCGTAGGAACGCCTAGCCTGCATACATTATACCTGGCGCAGGTATAATGTGACGCAGGGCTTTACAAGTTGACGCATCTCCCTAGATGCGTCACATTGTAAATGGGTGTCGAAACGTGGCGCATTGTTTACGCCGCTGCTGCTTCACAAAAAGTGACGCAATGGCGGTGCAAAAGTGTTGCCAGGGGCTTGTAAATCTGCCCCCATATATTTAACTGGATACTTCCTGAGTGCATTAATTTAAACAGCATAGCATAGAACTAGAAAAAGCCAAACCCTGCTCACTGTTTCCGAGGTGCACTGTGTGAAAGTGAAGATCTAACTCAGACAAATATTGAGTTAAATGAATAGTTTTGCTCACTGCCAGCGCTTAAAAACAAGCATTGCGCTGAGGCAACGCAACCCACCATGATATGGCCCACAGTGGCTTAAATTAGTGCTCCCAGCGCTCACTTTATGTAATGCAGCTGTGAGTCTTTCCAGCCACGGTCCCTGATTTTGGGCTCAAAAATGACTTGAAAAGCTCTTCTCTTGAAACATCTTTAATCACTGGATTTCCCTTTCTTCTAAATACATGTTGGCCGTATTGCTGTGGTATGAGTAATATGGTCCCTGTACCTTTTAATACTGGCTCTATGCATTTTGCTGTTAAGTGACTTTTTCACCTTTCTGTTTCATTCATAAATACCAATGTGTCATGTGCTCTCTGTTTAATTATTATTGAGACACTTATTGTGAAGAGCTCAGAGGAGTAGGTGCCGATAAACCCAAAATAAAATAGGCAGCCTTTTTGGGGAAAGTGCAGGGTGAACCTGTTTAGAGCTGAAACCCAGAAGCCTCTGAAAGCAGGTTAATGTTCTAAAATGCATTCCTCGCAGCTGCTGCTGCAGTTAAAGCTAACACTGCACAGGCCTGTGTTCATCTCTTGCAGATGCAGGGATGTGTTAGGGAAATTAGAACTGGCCACAGAGCACAAAAGATACCCATTTATCTAATTTATAACTGATGATGTAATCTGGGTCAGTAGCTACGGACATTTTGTTTTTATGCACCCCGAATATCGACGCCAGACTATCAATGAGTCGAAATATTGAGACAAAATGTCGAAATAATATATCGACAGGTAAGTGAGTCTAGTTTCCAAACCTAACTCCACATAGATGTACCTTGGTGATATATATATTCAAGGTACTCTATACTTCCTTATATGCACTTACCTGTTGATATTTTGTCCTTCGCTATTCTGTCCTTGATATTCTTTTACCGCAATATTTTGGGGGTCAATATGCAGTAGTACAACCCATTTTGTCTGATCCGAGTCCCATGGCAATACTGTGATCTTCTATGATGCCGTCATCAGGGCGAAGGTCAAGTGAAGTAATTTCCAGTGATGTCATCAATATGCTAATTAGTGGCTTTGTAACTTTTTACAAATTCATTCCACCTTTGTTTGGTCACCGAATGTTGGTGAAAAGGCAGACCTTGAGCACAGATGGACCACTTCCTATTTACTTACCCAGGTGCATCATCCTAATGCCAGTGCCAGCTCGCCGAGGGAGTGCCGCGGGGCGGTGGGGCGGGGAGGGGCAGGGTGGGGGGTTAGTGGACTCGGACATATGACGGACAGAACTCAGAGGGAGTTCTGTCTGTCGTAAGTCCGAGTACACTAGCGCCCCACACTGCCCCGCCCACCGCCCCGCGGCACTCCCTCGGCGAGCCGCCACTGCCTAATGCGCTCCTATATGGATGGCGAACTACATCCACTTTCCTGGTTTAACGGGCTGCTGAAGCTTAGCAAGGTGCGAAAATTTGAACAGCTATTTTCAAATCCTACTTTAGAAGAGCGCACAGAACTCTTGTTTTTTCAGTGGATGATTCTGTTAGGATTCATTATGAAAATTAAAGTTGTGCTGTTCCTGAATGATCTAGAATTTAGCAATGTACAAAGGACAGTAGGCTACAGAGTCAAAAAGAGATGGGAATCCATTTCTTTGGAATGTAATGCCCTCACACACCCAGTTGGGTGTCATGCTTCATCATCGGGCTGCTCCTCGTCTGGCCGGCGCTGCAATGCCTGACGGGCTCCCGATGAGGGGCACTTTGGCGGAGATCTTTTTCCAAATAGCCGTTTGGTGCCGTGGGGGTGAGAGATTTAGTGAGTGTAGATGAATAAGTGGTGTGTGATGATTCTGTGAGTTAAAACAGGGTTGGGAGTACCAGCAAAAATAACTTTAATTGTGGGGTCTCCTACACTGATTAAAATAAAGAGGAAAGGCGCAATGCTAAGATAATGTCTTAGGTGTGGCGCTCTTCCGTGTGGTTGGTCAACATGTTTCTTCGCAATTCTACAAGTCTAGAGGCGATTCGTCAGGACCTACAGTTAAAAAACTATCTACACTAAGGTGGACTGGAAAACAATAATGAATTAATGTTAGGGATTTAAGCCACCATGACTTACTCTGTCTAATGGCTGGTAGTTCTGGTTCTACCTATTATGGAGAGAAAATCGCATATTAATGTATGATGTCAAACAAATATCACAAATATCAAACACTACTGTCCTATTCCCTGTGTGTCTAAATCACAGCACACAGTGGTGAGGTGTTACAGGCATATAAACACCAGGTGCCAAATATTGAAGTGGTCACATTATTGCTCATGTGTGTAGTGACCAAATCCGTGTATTAAAAACCGAAAACTGCAGAAAGAGCACAAGACTCACCCTAATTGGGATATACTACTGCTTCATCAATCCCCGGCAGGTCAAGATATGAGGAACTTCCCCATATACTACAGGGGTATGCAGATAAAAAGGAACAGTTAAAAGCTGCCAGCTTGCGAAGTTAATAGCGTTTTAATTGAATAAACTAGAGGATTGGATATGTGGGCCTCCTTAGAACATTTAGTGACATGCTCCTACATCACGCTATCTGGCACATAGAGAAGTGCACATCATTCAGGGGTAGTTCATTAACACTGCCCACAGCATTAAAAAGTGATCCCAGTTATGGTGGAACAACACAGATTTCATATTTGTTACTGTAGTTGGGCTAAAGAAACAAAAGAAACAAAAAAAAAAAAAAAGGGGGGAGAGGAAATAGGGAAAGTGCATCTACCTAGCTGAATGTTTTAAACTGGCTGGGAAACCCATTAACAGGGGTTGGGAGTGCGGAACATCAACAGACCATAAAGGTTAACATAGTACTCACGTTTGCGTAGTACGCAATGTGTCCAAGGACCTACCCACTGCTGCCGGGACCGGGAGGTATGGTGTAGTGAAAAAGCCCGGTTTAAATACCCGCTGCTCCTCCTCGTTAACTCCTGATTGCTACCAGCTGGACCGCTCGCGTGAGTGAGGACAGCTATTGTGCTGTTCTCTCTACTGCGGGCGCCATCTTGGAGTGGGTACCCTAACTTGAGCAGGTAGTCAGTTTCTACATCTTAAGGCTATGGAAACAACCCCGATCAGGTACAGGGTTTTGGAGGTTGTGGAATTAATAAAGCACTCAACCGCCCGGGCTTCCGCCTTATTTTAAATAAAAAGTATATGCATGGTGAGCGGACGTGAGGCTACTACAGATATATATTGTTCTGCCCCGCACTGTGTGAAATGCAGATAGGAGAGTAACCTAATAAGTTATGTGTCGAGTTTATAAGGGTAATCTTGTTTGGCAACGATCGTGAGATTGGCGCATCCTCCGTTCATGGTAAAGAGAAGAAAAGGAGGAAGGGGGCCATTTTGTAATCTTTGTAACCTTTGGAAAGGCTGGGGGCCATTTTGGAGTGGAGTAGAAGTCACCATAAGGCTTCATTATCATCTCTAGCACAGTATCCCCAATATGTAATTTCACATGAATGTGAATCTTAGTGTACTGGGTCTAATGAAGAGCAATAGGTGTCAGTGATGCAGTGATAAGATGCTATTCCAAGGTAGTTATTAAGTGCGTAAAGCGCTCCAAGGAATGTCCTCATTCAGTCCTTGTCTGTCAGAAGACAGACGATGCACCCATCTTTGTTCTTTGTAAAACAAAGCTTCTTTGCTGATTTTAGTGAATGTTTCAAGAATCACCCAACGAAAAGAGTCTGGTGAATGTTGGGTGTTAAAGAAGTGTGTGCACATTTTGGTATTCACTTTATGACACCGGAAATTACTGTGCTGTTCCGTGATTCTCACTTTGACCGGACGTGTAGTCATCCCTATGTATCTGAGATTGCAGGGACACGTAATCATATAAATGCAATTTGTCGTATTACAATTAGTGTGTTTACGCAATTCCCATGTGAAGGTTGCATTGAAGATGATATTCTTAGTCACTGTTGTGAGGGCGCAGACTGTGCATGTGCTGCACGGGTAGTGACCCTGAACAGGCGGAAGGTCCCACAACTGTCTTTGTGTGTTAACCGTTCGTGTCTGAGGCCTGGTATGGATCAGTATGTCTTTCAGATTCTTTGATCGTTTGAAGGCAAAGCGTGGTTGTTCAAGGGTCATGCTCCCAGTATTTAATATGCCCCAATGTTTCCTGATGACATTTTTTATCCTATTGGAGGCTGGAGTATATGTTGTTACACATGTCAACATCTCTGTTTCTGCTTTTTGTCTAGGTTCTAATAGAGCCTCCCTGTTATTGTTTCTTGCGCGTTTTTTGAAAGAGCAATACTGCGTGCAGGATATTCACGTTGCGCAAGACTTTTTGCCAATGTTTCCGCTTCTGTTTTATAGTCCTCCAGTTGGCTACAATTTCTGCGGAGTCTCAGAAACTGTCCCACAGGGAGATTCTCTTTAAGGGCACGCGGATGGCAACTACTGAACAGTAGAAGGCTGTTGCGATCCGTTGGCTTCCTATATATTGTAGTGCTCAAGGTACCATTATCTAGCCTTATCAAGAGATCAAGGAACGGAATTTGGTTGTCTGAAATGGAGCTTGTGAATTTGAGGTATGGATTCAAAGTATTAATCCACACGCAGAAATCGTTACATGTATCCACATTGCCTCGCCAGAAGATGATTATATCATCTATAAACCTCTTCCAGAGGCATAGATTCTCCTGGTATGGGTTGGAGTCGTTTAAAATGAATTCCTCTTCAAAATAGGCCATGTACAAACAAGCTGCACTAGGGGCCATGGTGCTCCCATGGAAGTTCCCTGGGTCTGATGGTATAATTGACCTTTGAATTCAAAAAAGTTTTTGGTCAATACCGGTGTTGCTAGTTCCAAAACAAAACTGCTGGGTGTGGGCGAGTCCCAAGCAGTTTTGTTGAGGGCTTCCTCAATCACACCTAGAGTGGCCCTCTGCGGGATGTTAGTGTAGAGGGCTTCTACATCTAGGGTCACCAATAGACTGATGTTACTGGCGTTGGGGAAGTTCGCTAGTAGACGTAATACGTCTGTGGTGTCCTGTAGATATGTGGGTGTCTGTTTTACCAATGGCTGTAAGAAGTGATTGCAAAACTTGGACAGGGGTTCAAGTATCGAGTCTATCCCGGATACTATGGGACGACCCGGGACTGGTTGAACGCCCTTATGGATTTTTGGCAGTGTATAAAAATAAGGAGTTTTAGGATCCTTTTTAACCAAAAATTCTGCCTCCTTTTTGCTTAGCCACCCTTGGCTTTCTGCTGAGAAGACCATTGATGTTATGGTTTGGTGTAATCGTGTCTCGGGACTACTAGCGATAGGCGTGTAGTACTGTCGATTCTCTAATTACCATTGGCATTCAATGTCATAGTCACTGGTAGCCATTATCACAGTGGCTCCCCCTTTATCTGCCTGTTTGATGGTTATGGAGGTGTCATTGGCCAGAGAGTTAACAGCCGTCAACTCGTCATTAGAGATGTTTTTGAAGTGTTTCTTGGTTACCCCGCTTCCAAGCTCTTTAAGCACGGCCTGTTCGAAGGTTAAGACTTCGTTGGGTACCATCCCATTGTTGGGGGTGAATGTTGAGGCATTATGTAAGCCCGAATCAGTCTGTTGTGGTGTCGGTGTCTCATTAAAGAAGGCTTTAAGGCGTACCTTCCGAAAGAATTTTTGTAGTTCACACTGTTCCTGAAACCTGTCTGTCCTGGGAGTTGGAACATACCCAAGACCCTTTTCTAGGACTCTTGTCTCTATATCTGTCAGAGTCCTTTGAGAGAGATTGACAATCAGGGTCTCCTTTTGGTGTGGCTCCGGGTTTCCACACTGGGTGTGTGAGGGCATTACATTCCAAAGAAATGGATTCCCATCTCTTTTTGACTCTGTAGCCTACTGTCCTTTGTACATTGCTAAATTCTAGATCATTCAGGAACAGCACAACTTTAATTTTCATATTGCATTTGGGCAACTGTGCTGGACCTCATGTATAAAAGCCCTTTGTCCCTCTATTTGTGAATAATATCTGTTAGGATTCATGCCAGATTTTCATGATATCCACTGGTAATATCCATAATTTCCCTTTCTATTCCTTTTATGTGTATGTAGCTTTTGTGCATCTACGGTAAATCAGACATAACGATTGTAAGTAATTGTGATAAGTTGTCAGTGCTGCCTTTTATCATTTGGTTATTAAATGTCATAAATTGGAAACGTAGTCCAGGAAGAGTCATATAACTGGGGAGGAGTCTAAAGAGTCACAGAAAGCGGAATGTCCAATAAGACTCTGAGGCCAAGACCTTGGGGAGTCATGTGACAGACCCTTTAGAAACATAGAACAGGGAGGTAACTTGTAATTAACTGAATGGGCCCCATATACAAGGCAGATGAGGAGCCATGGTCCAAGACACAGTGAGATTGCTTTAGGGGTCATATGAGCTGAGAAGGTATAAAAGTATAGAAGGCCACAAGTAATAGCAAGTTGGGGGAATAGGCTGAAGAGTTATAAAACAGGGACTAGAGCTGAACTGAGTACAGTGGAGGGCCCATGAATGTCAAGGGCAGGGAAGAGCCCTTGGGACTCACAGATGAGGCCCATGTGAGTCACGACACACAGGAGAAATGCCCTGGGCACTCATGGTGATGGAGCCTTGAGATTTACAGGACAGGAAAGGCCTAGACAATTCCCTGCATGGGGAGATGCTCTGAGGACTCGCAGAGCAGAGGAGGGCCAAGAGGAGTCACACAAGAAGCACAGAGTATACAAGGATGCTGCACACTACTGGAAGAGAAGCCAGAGGAGCCATACGACTAAGGAGAAGCCTGAGTGATCACAGTAGAGGGCCCAGGGAGTCACAGGGCAGGGAGAGATTCTAAGGCACCACTGGACAGGCACTTGAACACAGTAAGTCACAGAAGACAAGTGGTCACAGGGGCCACAAAACAAAAGTGGACTCCCAGGGGTCAGAACAGGTGGGGCCCAGTATAAGAGAAAGACTCTGGCTATAAATTTCAGGCTGCATTGTAAAACAATTATTCTGTTTTATGGCAGGAACGTGCCCACCTAACGACGCGCCTCCAGGATCAGGAACCACCTGCGATGAAAAATGTGATGATTGCAAAGAAAATGAAACGTGCTGCCCATACGGATGCTCTCGAATTTGTAGGCCAGTTTCTAAAGGTATGCGTCTCATTACATTACATCTCACTCTATTTGCTGCAGCAACCGCCATTTTGGGGTTAAATTTGTGACCAGTGAAAACTCTATAAACAAACAAAGAAAACGAGCTCAGAGCTACGCTCTAGATAACCCAGTCATCAGGGTTATTGGAAAGTAGTCTCCTCAGCAAGAAACCCATTTGGTTTTTTAGAAGAACCCTCACCCACCAACCTAGTTGGTGGCATGCTTCATCATCGGGTTCCCACCCAGGAAGCTGAGTGCCTCCTAGGTGTGCTTCGACGTCTGATTACAGCGGAGCTGGTTTGCTTGTGGTTATGTATCATTTATGTGAATAGTGGATACTGTGAAAGTGAAAGGTTAAAACTACCTCCAGGGTACCCAATTCTTAATTATATGGTATCTAGGGTAGGGTTAAAAGATAGTTATTCGGCGTGAATGAGAGGATTGATCTCGCACGTCTCCTTAAAGATACGTGAAAATAATAATCCAAGTGAGGTGGTCTACATGTTTCAGCCAATAGGTTTCCAATTGATTGGCTTTCTTCAGGACCTGTGGCTCAGAGTGAACCCTGAGCTCACGTGAACTATGCACACACACTAAGCTGTGCATAGTTGTGTAAGGGGCGTGATTTACGGGTTTCACCATCAGATTTTGTAATTCTTAAAACACGAACATTTTCTGTGATATAGATCCCGGTGGGAGGTGGTGCCTATTGTCACACTTGCGTCAAGGTCGGCCGCCTGCAGCTTTACCTATTAGTACCTCTCTTCCGGGATCTCGGCGAAAATTAATGACTGGATCAACCTACTGGAAGTTCACATGCATTGTGAGGTGCCTTCATCAGCCAGGGTCAGGAGGCTCAGAGTTCAGATCTAGTGCATCAGGATGTGGACTAGAGCTGAGGCACAGGGTTCAGGATATTGCCCATTAATGACCCTCAGAAAATAGGTACAACACTAGAGATCTGCCTTCATTGACTTTTAGATTTTGGTTTAAATTGATGGTGGTGGAATGCAAGTCACCAGGATTAGGGAACATCGCTCAGAACAGTGGTCATTTCAATTCCAGAAGCACTTAAAAGAATGGGAGCCAACTAGCTTTGGGCCACTAGCCTGAATTTCGGACTTTTCCTTATCTTCAGGGATTAATTTTCAGAACTTTGGGCACGTTTATCAAACTTTCACGCAGTGCAGCAAGCCACCTTGCTGCGCTCCGTGAAAGGGAAAGGACAGGAATACGCCGTATTTAACATCATACATTGCATTCCTGTCCTTTCCTTGCACTGGTGCCCTTTTGGCTGTATAGTGCCAATGCAGGCACCCTTGCGCCATGGTGCAAGACTGCCTTCTTTGTAAGCAGAATTGTTTTTGTGCAGTAAGGGACACCTTCCTGCATAGAAACAATCCTCTGAGGCATTTTCCTCTTTCCATGTGTGCTGTATTCTACAGCACACATAGAAAGAAGAAACAATGAGGAGAAATAAAGATATTCCTCCTCGTTATGCCTCACCTAGAGAGGCATAGCATTTTGATGCATTCCCAGCTCTACCAGTAATGCTAAATCTGGGAATGCACCAAAATCCATGGAACACCTCTCTGGGGCAGAGTAATGCAGTGATTTGCGCTGCGTTGCAACATCCAGCACACATTAACAAAGATCACATCTTTATCACACATAGATAAAATGTCAATGCAAACACATAGCAAGACCTCTGCAGACATCCATGCACCAATACCAACTAAATTCCTAAATTCTTGTGGTCAGTCAGTCATAATTCCTTTATTGCTCAATTAATTAAAATCATTTGCAATTGGTGTACAAAAACATAAATATAAATCAAATGAATTACGTGCATGAACTTAAAAACTGGTTTAAACAGTTTCACCTTACTAAGCCACATTCAAGCAATTCCATAAAAGACCATAAAAGATTACAAATTCATGAGCAAGATCAATAGTAAAACCATTTCATTGATGTACAAAGATGCTAGGGCTGTGCAAACTGTGCATGAGTAAAGTTAGAGTTAAATAAGTCCCCTGAGGGAGTAGGAGTCACAGATAGTGCCTGGGGATAGATGTTTACTCAGGTCTGTATGAACTAGGTTTGGTGTGCGAAACTGCTTAAGAAACATGCGCGCCTAACATATTGTGACTCTGTCTTATAAAACAATTAAAGTCAGTAATTCTTCACGCTAATAGTAAGGGCGTTAACCTGGCTCATCAGAGTCTTTAAGTGAAGCTTGTAGCAGGCTAATATACTTGCCAAATTTTGTCTGGTCGCATGGCTCCACTATGTTAAAAACAAAGTTCATGGTCTCTTTACAAATTCGTATCCCGTGTTTGAGGAACAAAGGGTTTAGCGAGGAGCGGCGGGCATTCAGGAGCACCGGGCTGCCGCACAACAGGTGATTAAAGGTTTCTTTTTGGTATCCACAAAGGCTGAACTTAATGATCATGGAAAGGGAGTGCCATTTTGGATTCAACTCTTTAGTCTGTAAGCACATCAACCTTGCAGTCATGATTTGTTTTAAACATGACCTTCCAAACGTGCTCTGAACGTATGGTTGTGGTCTTGGTTGTGGCGGATCGACAGTATCATATGCAGTGGCCACTGCAGCAAATGCCGGAATGCTCTTAGATTTTAATTTTGCCAAATCAGCTAGTATTGACTCTGTTTTTATCTGCCATTTAAGGAATTTTTTAAGGGCCGAATGTGATAACAGTTTATTGTTTAGCACTGACAGATCTATTTGGAGTGTGTCCACTGATTTAGTGAAGTAGTTCGACCATGGGTTTGGCTTTAGAGTGAAGATCTGTTGGAGAGTGGATTTCAAGGTAATCGGAGGTGCCTTAACGATCCTATATTAATATTTTAAAAATGCTCCCATGTTAGACCACATTCTCGAAGTCCAGTTCTAATCTGATCAAGTAACCTTTTGTGTGGTTTGGGAGTCTGAAAATTCTCTTGTATGCTTGAAGTTGGAATTTATCAAGTTATTTCGTGAGATTTTCTGGGAAGGCCTCATGACCGTAATTGAGTGCTGGTAAAAGCGAGGCCTAGAGGACCCGTCGAATTGGTGTTGTAGAAGGGCTCTCTAGAATTGTATTAAGCTGGCTTAATCTTGTGGTGATGAGCACTGACTTGCTTTTGAGGTGACCCAGGTGGGTTTTGGGTCCTCCCTTTGTTGACAGCCACACACCCAGGTAATTATAAGCGTTTGTCCTTTGGACAGTCAAGGGGCCCAGGCTCCAAACAGCATTTACTTTCTTGTGCATTCGTCCGAAGACAACCACTTTTGTCTTTGCCTTATTGACCGTCAGTTTGTTTGCTTCATTGTATATATGAAGAGCGTTCAGGGCTTTTTGAATCCAAGTTCGCGAGTGGTCAGTAACACTAAGTCATCCGTGTATTGTAATAATGTTATCTTTGAAGACCCAATTTTTCGTGGGATCAGATTCGCATGTTTTAGGGCCGAAAACATGTGAAGCTGTGTACAGGTTAAATAAAAGGGGGGCCAGGACACACCCCTGCTTTAATCAACTATTTGTTGTTATTTTCGCTGTTGTGACTGTTTCAGAAAGATTAATCTTGACCCAGGTCAAAGTGTGTAATGACATTATTGCCTGCAGCAGGTTATTTCGAATGCCCCAGTCCTGTAATTTCTGCCACAGAATATTCCTGTCCACTGAAATCAAAGGCGGCGGAATGATCAATAAAACATGCATATAAAGACTGAGATTTTTGGATAAGGGCTTGTTGAATTGAAAAGATTGGCCATGATATTGTTTGCCGTTGATGAATTAGTCCTAAAGCCTGTTTGACAAAACGGGATCAGCTCGTTTTCTTCCACCCATGACCCAAGGTCTTTCAGCAGGAGTGAGGCGTAGCCCTTGGCTTCGATATCCAACAGCGCAATTAAGCGGTAGTTACCTGGATCCAGTTTGCCACCATTCTTGAATATTGGATGGAGTATGGAGCCTTTCCAACTTTCTGGTATATGCCCAGTTGTTGTGCATGACTGCTATAATGGGAGCAGTATGGAGGTCCATAATTCTATCTCAGTTTTAAAAAGTCGGTCTGGGAGGCTGTTTGGTCCTGGCGCTAGACAGGGTGTTCGAAATAAGTTTTGCTGTAAAGTTTCTTTTTGTTTTTTTACTTTTTATTAGTAATTTCGAAACATACATAACAACAAGATCAGGCTGACAAGCACCCACCCATCAGCATGTGGTACATGTTTAACATTATTCTGCGAGTATATACTTCTACTTATTACATTATGTTATATACAGAGCATCAATATTCACATCACATCAGTATTAAACATATCAAGGTTGTCCATTAAGCAGATTAACAGTGGTTCCCAGAAGTCTGTAGGTTTGGAAGCCAATGGTAATTCTTCCGCATATAGATGGAAATGGTCTCTACAATATATCAAGTCCATTATCCAGTTTTTGACTGGAGAGGATTTTTTACTGTTCCAGTGTATTGGGATTCTTCTTTTCGCGAGTAATATTGCTATAGCAGCACATTTCTTCTTAGTGGATTTGAATTGCTTTAGCAGACCTAATAAGCATAACTTCATTGAACACTCTATGTAACAGTTCAATATGTTTCCTAATAAGTTTATTACATTTCCACAATATGCACCAATTTTTTCACAGTACCATGCAAGGTGTACAAAGTCTGCATCAATTGCCCGGCATCTGCAGCATCTTGCCTCTTCACGAAACCCATACCTCTGAAGCCTCAGTGGCGTGTAATATGCCTGATGCAAATACTTATAGAGTATGATTTGCAAATTGCCGTTTGGAAACAGTAGTTCTGTTAAGGCGCAACAAGATTGCCACTCTTCTGCTTCAATTGGGGTGTCTAACACTGCATTCCATCTGTCTTGTGCTCTGCTTGACCCTTTGTGCAGTTCTGTTTGCATGGCCCTATACAGTCTCGTCACTAAATGGGAGCTATCGGCATTCGCTATTATCATTTGCAATGGTAGCAGGGCAGGTGGTTCATCGGGGTAGGCTGGATATAGTTTTTTAATTGCCTCACGTAGCCTATCATATGTGAATATAAACAAAAGCGTCTGGTTGCTTACATATGTCAATTCGCCAGGGCTAATGAAAACACCGTTAGAATATAAATCGCCCATGTTTACTAAACCCACCTGCTGCAGCAGTTCCATGCTGCCTTTATCTTGCGTCACTGAAAGTGATGGATGTTGGCATAGTGGCATATTGGGTGCATACAGTGGCATCTTATTAGCCATGTTACCCATACGTTGCCATGCTGAGGATGTTGCTTGTATTGTATTAATCTCAGTTTTAAGTATGTGCGATCTATGATGTGTTATTATGCTATTTATCGGAACAGGATTAGCGTCTCCGTCTTCTACCGCTAGATGTGGCATGTACCGCACTAGATGATTCCAATAATGTGCATATTGTGCTTGGGCACATAGATAATATTGTAGCAAGTCCGGCACTGTGAAGCCTCCATGTGCATATGGTAGTGTTAGTGTTTGCAAGTCTATTCGCGCCTGCTTCCCTACCCATATTAATTTGGTGAGACATGTATTTAATCTCTTAAATATTGGGAGTGGTGGGGTTATGGGGATGTTGGTGAATAAGTACAGGAATCCTGATAGTATTACCATTTTTATGAGATATATTCTATCTGCTAAAGATAGTGGCAGTCTAACCCATCTATTGAATTGTGTTTCCAATTTATCTATTGCTACCCCATAGTTGGCTCTTAGCACTATGTCTGGGTCTCTATGTATCCATATTCCCAAATATTTAACTGGTTCCTCTTGCCAGACTAATGGGAATTCCATTGGGTGTTGTCTGGTAGTTTCCGTCAGCGGGAGGATCTCAGATTTATCCCAATTTATCTGTAGTCCTGATTGTCTACCGAATTTAATGTATTCTCTTAATAAGGGCGATACATTATTACGGGGGTCACGTATATAGAGTACCATATCATCTGCATATAGTGATATGGCTATTGACCGCAATTTAAACCTTAATGCTGTATTTGCGTGCCGTTGTCGTAATTTACAAGCCAGAGGCTCAAGTGCAATAGAGAACAGTAAGGGCGACAATGGACATCCTTGTCGCGTACCTCGTTGTATGTTTATCACATCCGATATGTGTTTATTTACTTTAATGTGTGCTGTCGGTTTGGTGTAGAGAAGTTTGATCCAGTTTAATAAGGCAATAGGTAAACCTATTTGTTGCAATATCATAAATACATATGTCCATTCCACTGAATCAAATGCTTTAGTTGCGTCTAGAAGCACCGCTACTGCTTCTAGTTCGGGGTTCAATTGGTACAAGAGCGCAAATATAGTTCGTATATTATGTGCTGTTGATCTCGCTGGTATAAGCCCAGATTGATCAGGTAAGACAATAGCTGGCATGAGTGGTTGCAATCTGGTGGCTATAATCTTGGCTAGTATTTTTGCATCCGTGTTTATTAGAGATAGTGGCCTATATGAATCACTTTTCCCGGGGTCATTGTCCGGCTTTAATAATGCTACTATTAATGCTTCGCGGAGTGTCGGTGGTAGAATCCGCTGATTATAAGCATCTTCGTACATCTTAGCCAGATATGGACTGAGGAGCTCCACATATTCTTTGTAGAATTCACCCGTGAAGCCATCTGGGCCAGGAGTTTTATTGATGGGTAGTGATTTAATAGCATCTTGTATATCTTCTACAGTGATCGGCTGTGACAGATATTCCCGTTGCCCATCCGATAGCCAGGCTAATGCTATGTCAGCTAGATAATCATTAATTTCTTGTTCGCCTGCTGTATTACGTGCAGCATATAATTCAGCATATGTTCTTATAAATGTCCCTAGGATGCCTTTGGTGTCATAATGTGTCATCCTGTGCGTGTCGCTGATTTTGAGGATTGTTTGCTGTTTGTGTTCAGTACGTATTCTTTGTGCTAATATGCGTCCTGATCTGCCTCCCTCTCCTAGCGTCCTGGCTGTGTGTCGACGTGTCAGGTATTTCAGCTCGCTGTCAGCAAGGTTTTTGTAATTAGTCAGTTCTTCCCTATTGCTACTTAAAGTACTTGCCTGATGTGTGTTGTCATATTCGTCTTCTAATTTCTGGATAGCATTTTCGCATTTTGTTAATTGCGTGTGGATATCTTTTAAAATCCCTGCGTTCGTGCTTATGCATATCCCCCTTAATGTAACTTTGAATACTTCCCACAGTACACTTGCGCTATCCTCTGATCCTTTATTCAAAATAAAAAGTTCTTCCACCGCTTTCCTTATAGTCTCGTTATATACAGGGTCTAGTAGGGCTTTGGCATTAAACCTCCAGACATATGGCGGTTGAATGCAGGTTGGGATATCTAGGACCAGTAGGACCGGTTTGTGATCCGAGAGGGTTTTTGGGAGATGTTTAATCTTGCGTGTCCATGTGCTGGCCACATCTGTCGCTAACCAGTAATCTAGCCTAGCCCAACTACTGTGTGCCGATGATGTGCGCGTGCTTTCCTGAGTGCCTGGATTTCGCAGCCGCCATATATCATTCATGCGGAATTCCGTCATTCCGTTTAGTATGACCGTGGCTGCTTGTTTATGATGTTCTTTTGTTGCACCTGATCTGTCCTGGGTGACATCTAGCGCAACATTCAAATACCCGCCCCATAATAGTTCCATTTCTGGTAGCTCACGTAGCTTGTTCCATATGGACATATTAATTCAGGGTCATCTACGTTCGGTCCATATGTATTAATGAGCCCTATCTGTGAGCCTCTTAATATGGCGGTAAGTATCACATATCTTCCATTGATATCCGTTATTATGTGTTCTACCGTAAACTGTACCCCTTTTTTTATGAGGATCATAACTCCTCTGGCGTATGAGGAGTATGAAGACATGACCGCCAGTTCTGCCCATCTTTTTCCAATTCCATTTTCTTTGTGTTTGGTGAGATGTCTCTCTTGGAGCAAGGCTATGTCTATTTGATGCCTATCAAGATATGATATTACTTGTCTGATCTTTCTGGGATCATTTGAGCCCTCTTATATTCCAGGTGCGCCAGCGTATTGGTGATGCGCTTTTGCTCCTAATCATTTGTCTGGGCATTTTGCTGAGAAGTACCTAATTTGGTGCCTGTATCTGTGTATGCTCCGTGTACCTTCCGTCTGCTGAGAAAACGGTGTAAGTGCTGTGCATATCTGTATTCTTTTTCCTCTATTACAATGAGATTTACCTGATAACAAACATGTAACCCGTTTATCCCCCCACCCACTTTAGCATCCCAAACATGCCAAAGACATACCCATAACTGATTCAGTAACAACAAACATTTGTTGGGGAACACCCAATAGGGGCGACTAGATAACCACACACACATCCGCAGAGCGGATGTGGCCGGGATGCCACTTTGACAGTGCAGTTTTTCTGACATGACAGGCGACCTTCTTTATCTTAAATTCATTGCAGCTATTAATGCACATGCTTGGAGCTACGTAATTTACTGAATGTATCTCCAGGTCATTGGATGCTATATATTATTTATCACATAACTGCTTCGTTTAAATGAACAACAAGTAGCACTAAGTATCATACAAGGTAGGTTTCTGGCTTCGGGGTGATTCCAGAGCAAATCTCCCTTTAGCATAGAAGAGAATGACATTCTACATTCACAATACTCGGGATACAAGTCAGTATACAGCAATATACCTCAATATGGAGCACAGTGGCATAGAGCGATATAGTCTGCTTCTTAGGATTCCGAGTGTGTAGGAGATGGAGATCTTTTGGAGTTTATACGCTTCTATTTCACCTGTTTAAGGAACTCCTGAGCTGCTTTACAGGTTGGTAGGATCGTTGTTTTGCCGTCATATACCACGCGAAGCCTCGCAGGGTATAACATCGCATATGTTATGTCCAGTTCCCTGAGCTTCCTTTTGATGGGAGCGAATTCCTTTTGGGCCATTTGCACTGATAACGTGAAGTCTGGGTAGAACGATATTTCACAACCTTTATAGTTAATCTGCTGCTTCTCCCTTGCTAATTTTAATGCAGTGTCTCTATCTCTGCAGTTCAGAACTCTGGCCACTATAGGCCTTGGAGGGGCTCCTGGTGGTGGCCTCGGGGCCAGAGATCTGTGCACACGCTCCACAATGAGCATTGGGGAGAATTTTTCTGGGTCAAACACTCCTTTCAGGAGTGTTTCAATATAGTCCTCAAGAAGGCCTGTGTTGGTACTTTCCGGGATTCCCATAACACGCAAGTTGTCACGGCGGGACCTCGCCTCTAAATCTTCATTCTTCACCTTTATCACTTCTAAAATTTTCCCCATTTTGTTGAATTTACTTGCCGTTACATTTGATTCGTCTTCAACTGAGGAGATACCCTGCTCCGCATTATCCAGGCGCTCCCCTTGTTTATTGAGCTTGGTGGCCATGTTGTCCATGCGCCCCGTTAGCGTGTTGATTTTCCCGTCTATAGTTTGTAAGCTGTGTTGGATCGTGGCCACTGCAGCTGCCATGTTTGATTTCTGCAATTGTTCCGTCATGAGTTCGGTATCAGAGTGCGCTCCGGTGGATCTAGGGGTCCTGCGTGGTTCGAACGATATTTTTGTTTGTTGTTTGTCAGTTTTACCCATATTCGCCAATTCGCAAGCCTCGGGTAAGTCCGCTGGTGAAGTGCACAGGATGAGGTCTCTGTATCACTCGTTCACTCCACTGCAGCCACCTGACACTGTCTGTTTTGTATCCTACCAGCTCGATCAACTCAGATATTTGGTGCGATTATGCCACGTATTTGCTATGTCTTCCCATTGGCCAGAGAGAGGTAAATTGTGGGCGCATAGCGTAGTCTTTTATTTATGGTGTCTGATTATCTGCATTACACCTCATGGAAGAGGTGTTGTTTTAAGGCTGTACCAATTAATATGCAAACATGGGCAGACACTTGATGTGCTCATCACCTGTGCCACTTGTCCCTCTCATACCATGCAGCGCAATGTGACGACCGACGGCCCTGCTGTTTGTCTGCGCTGTTGTATAATGGCAGACTGTGTTGTACCGCTGCGCGATGGCCGTCTATTATTCTGTGTGTTGCGTCTTCCGCCTCTGCTGGGGCATACTTGGAATGTGGTCCTGACTGTGTATACGGCGAGTGGAGCCGTTGGGTAATCTCTGAGTCCTGTTCTGGGGTGCGGTGATCCTAATATTGGTAAGCAAGTTTTCCACCCGCGTGTGTCGTGTTAAAGAAGTGCACGGGTATGGTGTTTATGGAGTGCAATGCCGTGCCAGGTTTCATCTTTGCCCATGGCTCACAGATCACTCTTTTAACCTCCTTGTAGGCGCGTACTAACTTGTGTAGTTGTAGGGCTGTTTATTGTCACACAGCGCCATGTCATGTCGTGTCACCAGCGTCTTCTTATGCACAGGGCACAGAACCTCCTTTAATGTGTTCACTATTGCTGCGAGGGCGCCGTCACACAGTCTACAGCATCGTGGTCCCGCATCTGGCCCAGCACACGCTCATCTAGCTCAGAGCCACCTTCCGCAGATATCCGCATCTGCCAGTCGCATCTGCGTATCCTAGGCGTTTGCTCAATACACAGCCTCTAGGGTCGCCATTTTGGGTCATGCAGCACTTGCCTGTAGTAGTACTGAGCAGACGTATGCACTTCTCAGTCTTCTCCCTCCGCTCGCGCTGTTATCAGTGATCTGGTGTCTAGCACAGCAGCCGGGAGTTCACGCCTTCTCACGTCCCTTACTCCCACGGCTACGATTCAACCACATTGAGCGCCGACATCTTGTCATGCAGGCCACGGTACTATACGACCCAGTAACACCTTTTACGGTTGATGTGGCTTACTTCTTCCAACAGTGATGCGCTGCGTATTCGTTCCGGTTGCAGAATACGACGTTATCTCACAGGGATGCCTGCCATATCAGCTAATATTTAACGGATCAGCATTCTGGCCGGCAGAGCAGCACTATCGTGCAGCCATCTTGCTTGGGCTCTCTAGCGCCCCCTTGTAGTTTTGCTGTAAAGTTTAGGGCTTTGTTGGGCGCCACAAGGTCCATGCAGAAATTGGTGTTTAGCAGGGCACTAGATGTTTTGGCTGCTCGGTTTGTTATATGCTGTGTCCACCGTGCCTCATCAATTGCGTTGGAGCGTGGGCTGTCGTGGGAGATTTCATTTTTGATATAGCTCCACAGCTCGGCGTGGCTGCGTTTTTCTAGAAGGGAATATATGTGTAGCCATTCTTGTACCGTTTTTTTCTCCCTTGATGGACCATTTGGCGATTTTAGTTGTTCCTTCAAATTTTGGTGCAAATCAGTTTTAAGGTGTTGGTTATGTGTCATATTGAGTAGGTTCCACATTCTGGAGATTTTTTGCTTGCTGGCTGTTATTGGACTCTTATGATGACTAAATCTTGCCTTGGACCTGCGACAGAGAATTTTAGGACCTTTTATAGTATGGATGTCATTAATGATAGTGTCCCAGTATGCAAGAAGGCTTTGTCTATTTTGCGTCTGGAGAGTCGAAGCACAAGTCGATTTCCAGGTTTTAAATTATTCCTGGGGAATTGGGCCCCATTTTATTTGGCAAATTAATTATGTTGTTTCGTCCCCTCTAGAAGACCCAATTGTCTTCAGATGGTCGACCTCGTTGTTTTTAATTGTTGCTCAGTGCAGAGTGGAAGATGGTAGCTCGCAAAAGATAGAGGGATTTTAAAACTTGCCAATTGCTCCATAATAGTGGCCGTCGTAAACATGTAATCTAATGTGCTTACTCCTCTAAAGGTTTGGGGGAATTGAAGATTTACAGTACTCTGTTCTAGTGTGTGTTGGATAGATTTGAGAATATATGTGTTGAGCATGCTCCGTAATTGATCTGGCGGTGTTCCTGCAGGGTTGTGTTCAGGTATAGGAGCCCCTTAATGGTGAAGGTTAAAGTCGCCGCAGATTATTATCTCGTGGTTGGGATTGTCACAGAGAATGCTTCTAGTGAGTCACATAGATGTGCCATCTTTCTAGCCCGTACTGAGCCAAAACTGTTAAAGTATAGATTAATCAGTAATATTCTTGTTTTGCGATCCGTAATTTTAGCACCTTCCATTATGATGGCTTGTATCATGCCATTTCGGTTGTGAGTTTGTTTGCTTTTAACTCTAAACCAATATTGAGATATATTGAGAGGCCACGAGAAGGCCTTCCAAATATATTGTTTTTGTTTTCGGGATGGTGGATTTCGTGGAAGCCTGGTATGATTGTTGGACCTAATGACCAGGTTTCTTAAAGACAGAGTACGTTGTGGGCTGCAATCAGTTATCTTACGGGGGCAGGTTGAGTATTCTGGACAATCCGGCTATGTTCCATGAGAGGATCTTTAATTCTGTGTTACAGTTAGCGGATTGTTTACTGATGCTAGGAATGATGCTGCCCGTTGCTGGACATGGTAGGAGCTATCCAGCTCCAGTATGGATTGTTCTTGCCCGCTGCGCGCCCCATGGTGGCTTTTCTAGTTTGGCCCTCTGTGTTTGTAAACTGTCATGATATGCTCAGTATGCACTGTGTGGGGGTGGTTTGTGGTGTCCCTACTCCCCTTGGAACACTATAAGTAGTTGTGTGAGAGCTTTGGGGCTCTTTTTGGAACTTTAGTGGGGACGGGTATTTGGGTCTCATGAGTCTCGACAGCACTATACACCAGTCTTCGAAAGTGGTTTTATTGCTCACGATTAGTTCTACAAGTGTGAGTGATTTCAATGTAATTATTGTGGACTCTCTACACTTAATACACTCTGGTGGCATTTTGAATTCAATGCTCCTGATGTCCTCTGTGATTATGTTGTGTCAAATTTGGGATGACTTTGAAGAGGCTTAATAAGTTGGAGTGATTAAGGCTGTCGTGGTTGCCCTCTGAGCAGTATTGCGGCGTTAATACCAATTTGGTGGGGCTGGAGTCACTACTGATTCCGTTGTGCAGGATGTTAGTGCACATTTGGAGAGCCGTTGCTGCTTTGTTTAGTAGGGTGCTGGGGGTAGGAGCCTGGCATAATTGGCTGTTGCTATCCTGTTTTACTAGTGCAGGTTTTACTGGTTCCATGTTTATTTGCACCCATGTGTTCTTGTCTGATTGTAGACCTGGGCGTTTATGAGTTTAGCAGATTCATCCATGGCTAGTCACGTGGATGTGGAAGGAACAGACTGCAAGGAGGTTGCTATTGCTAGACTTTGGTCGTTCGGGGTTCCAGCTCCAAGGTCAGCTGAGGAGGGGCTAGCGGCCTGGGGGCCAGTCGATTGGATTTTTTCCTTGGTGGCTGCTGTTTTCATTCCTGTTCCTCTTGCCTTGAAGAGGGGGTACACTTTATTGGCCTCACTGACTTTAAGGCCTTGTTTGTTCAAGTGGTTGTTGTACATTTGGTCTTTGACTGCTTTGTTTTTGGCCTTTTTTAAATGTTTTTTGATCTTTTGGAAAGAACCCTTGTCCAATGGTCTTCCTCCTGATTCGCAGTGGCCTCGTTGGTGTTACGGAAGTTTTTTTCCACTGTCCCTGTCATGGTGGCAGTAAAAGCTGTGTTCTCTGAGGGTTCATTTACCAGAACCTCCGCAGCGCTTGATACCCGCTCTTAGGTGACTATATTTTGTACTATATGAAGGTTTGCTGGGGTCAGTGTTTGAGAAGGTATCTTTGAATCCTAGTGGTTGTGATGATGAAGTGCTTGTTTCTACTCTGAGATCATCGATTTTAGAACCTCGGGTAGGGTGCATTATTTTTCTGCTATGTTATGACACTCGCATAAGGATTTTTCTCTTCCAGTTTGGCTCGCGCAATGCTCATTTTGCTCCATACCAGTGAATTTGGCCTCCATTTTGGCTATGGACGTGGCTAGAGCTTGAATCAGCTCTAGTTGTAATTCGAGTTTCTCTGACTGCCATGTAAGTGCATTTATTGTGGCAATGAGAGATATGTTAATTGTTGCCAATAACTCATGTTGCTCCTTAGGGGATTGGGACATTGGTGAGACTGTCCTATTGTATGTGCCCTTATCCCATGTAAGGCTGTAGTCCTGGGGCTGGGTTTCCTGAGTTTCGCATTGTTGCAGTACAGTGGCGGTCGTTTTAGTCTGCTTGTAATCATCGTGGGGAGGGTGCTGCATGCTTAAATTCGTGGGAAGTTTTTGTATTCCACACAGTGCCTGTTAGCTCTGTTGGGACGGTAATGGCCCACGCTCGCCTTCCACTGACCTGAGGATGTTTGATTGCTGTGATATTTCGTCATGACTTTGAGCGGTGGCTATGACTGACGGCTTAAGATAGCTTGGAAAGTCATGTAGATCTTGGTGCTGTAAGTACTTTAACCTGTGTTGCTTCAGTACTAACGCCTGAGATGTCGTCTTCTGAGTTTGATGTGGGATTGAATTCAGCAAAGATGCTGTTTGATGGATTTACAGAGGAAATTTCTATTATGGAAATAGCTGTATTTTGATCCTTCAGGTTGGATGTCGTCATGATGCTTTCATGGAAAGATTTGAGGGATGTATTTGGCTTGATGCAGCGCGTACAATAAAAACTATTCTCCTCCCAGGTTACTTATAGGTCATCCAGGGGCAAACTATATTTCTCATATCCACATGACGATGGGGCCCATAAACATCGCCTAACACACACACACACTCCTGGATTTCCTTTACACCTTTATGAAATTCTGTACTCCTAGGAGAAGCATGAGAACTAAATGGAGAACACCATTTTATGTACCGCTGGAAGAGCCAGGATATCTTATTACCTTAATTTGTCACTTTCTTTTAGTTATTTCTTAAGATATTCCTGCTCATTGTTTTGTCGATGAATCATTCATTTAAGAAATTAGTTCATAGTGATTAAGACCAGCTGAATCACAATAACCAATTACTGATGTCACAATCATTTAGGAAAATAACCACTGAGTCATTTTGGGTTTAAAGAATCTTAAATTTTATATAATTTTAAAAGCATGAAAAAGATTTTAATACTTTATTCAATTATTCATTCTTAAATTCAAATATTTATTAAGCATAATCATTTTATTGCAGAAAGGAAATTTTGTCATGAAGCCAAAACCCTAATTACCTGCCTAGCTTACTAATTTAGCCTAATGATTTCTAACCTAAGTTAGGAATTAGAAATAGCCTGATTCTCATACTCAACTGGAAAATTAAGACAGCAACAGCAACTTCAGCTCGTCAGCATCAGCTACCTGCAATCCGTCTCATCTAACAGTCTTTCAGCATCTCCCGCTCAGTAAGGGATCGATCAGGACCACCCAGCACTGGAAGCCACCAACACGACTCTTCAACTCCTCTCCTGACTGTGACTGCAACCGCGACTGACCCCCTCCCACTAAGAGTAGGCCCTCTTATACCCTAATTCTAACTTTGCTAACTAACTGTTGCAACATTAATATCACGCTTTTCTTTCATTGGTCCATGCATGTCAGCTTATTCATTCTTTTAATCAAGTTCTCTTGGATTCAAGGGTCCTTGGATCATTTCCTTTCCCATACGCTTAAACATTTTCATCCGTTTTGATCAGTTCATTTGTAACTTCTTTCGACACATTCGAGAACTCCGCAGTCATTGTCCTTTCTCTTAAACTTGTTTCCCAAGGGCCTTCTGCTGATCATCATGGCACACTTATCAGTTCAATTAGGTCACACCAGCCTTGACCATTTCTTGCATCCAAGCGTCTCAGTAACCTCACGAGGTTTTAGCTTTTTTTTCTCCGTTTTCATCCCATATCACGTGTCCCCTTTGCGCCTGCGCACATCTTCCCACTGGCGGCCATTTTACATCGCCACTCGGTTATACTTTTAGAAGCACTAATTTGAGGCAAACAAAACATAATTAAAATAGAGAAAAATATCCCTTTCGTTTCCCTCCCGTCGTCTACGTACCCCAATTAGTTGTTACCTAGCAGAAAGCAACATTTAAGCTGTTCCTTACTTACCATCACTATTGTTTTTGCAACGACACGTTTTATTTCTATGAAGCACAAACATGCATTTATTTTAATTAGTACGCATTTAATTTTACGTTATAATTAGACACACGGACATCCATTAATAGATTATTTAGCACATACATTGGCATATTACCATTCCCATACATACAGTGTTGATTAATACATTTAAACGAACATTTTATTTAATTAATTATAAAATTTGTTAGGGGTTAAATTTTTTTATTTTCCCTGCTCCATCAACTCCCCCTTTGGTGATTTTTAAATCACCACATAAAACCCAAGTCATACTTCTTTTCAGGCAGCATGTCTTTCATCCTTTGCTTTCTGTTATTTATACATCTGTTTCTTCTTCATCTTGCCTTTTAGTCTCTTTATACATGCTTTCTTTCATCTTCTCCAACTCAATTTCACCCATTTCTCTCTCTCTTTCTCTCATTATTCTGTTATTTCTTTTTATCTTATCTTGTCTTACTTTTCTCTTTATACATGTTATTACTATTTTCAATACCATGGCTAACAGTATTACTATAGTTGCTACTATTATAACTTTCCCTATCACTAGTCTACTCATCCTAGTTAACCAATTCGCTACTGAAGAAAACCCTCTACCAAGTTTTCCCAAAACACTTTAACCTCCAGTGGAACTAGTTCTTTGTGCAAACTTGTAATATTTGTAATATACTTCTGTATATTTTCACTGTTATCAGGAATGTAAGTACAACAATGTTGGACTTTCAACATTCCACAGACTCCACCCTCTTTTGCCAAAAGAATATCAAGGGCAAGCCGATTTTGCATCACCATAGCTCTCATGGCAACCATTTCGGTATTTACCATTAAGAACCCTCCCGCAGTATCTGTAGACAAACGATCTACTACTGTGGATAACTTCCGAATTTTAAATGCATTCAAAGATATTCCCACTGCTGGTATCAATGCTCCAAAAATATCACCTACAATTTCTGAAAAACTTTCCCTCTTTCTACGTGTAAATCTATTAATCATCTTGTATGTTCCCTTTTCTTCTCTGTCCATGTGAAAATGTTTTGGAAAGACCAGGCCTACATAGCAAGTTCCATACCAATGGTCCGGTAACCTGTAATAAGCTCTATTCCCACAAATATAATAGATACCTGGAAATATTGGATCTTTTCCACCTTTGAATCCCCAACCTCCCAGAATTTGATAATTGTCATGGCAGATACTGGAACCTACAAAGTAATTGTCATAGACTGTCTTATTTCTCCTAATACACAACTTTCCTGTTTGCGGCCAATCTAATGTCATTGCGGCATTTATCTTTTTCCCTTCATGATTTCCTTCCTCAAACGTCCATATGCGTTTTCCTTCCTCTTTTATTGCTTCTTTTTGAAATTTCATTCTTCTTTCTTCAACCATTTCTAAAAATACTTTTTCTTCTTTCTTTAACTCACAGGTAAGGTTGTTACTAACTATTTCTTCTAACGTTAATTTTCTATGTTCTAAAAAGAATTCTCCTAAAACTTTTGCTGGTTTTACTTTGTTAAGTTCGGGTACTACTGGAATGTTTGCAAAAATCTTATCTATATCAGTATAATAAGATTCTAATCTACCTGTTTTATAAAATAAACTTGCTATTGTACTACATGTTATTCCATAAGTCAGAGGTAGGTGATGATAAGTCACACCTTCTGATACTGATGCAGGCAACTGCATACAAACATAACAATCTCTCACGTCCATTGTCTCTACGTACTCATACAACAATTTTGTAAAAACATTCTTTGAAAAATCTGTTACTGACTTATCCTTATGCAACTCTGCACTACTTCTTAAAATAACTGGTTCTTTAATATTAGTTTCTTTTTCTGGTTTAGTATCATTTTTTGCTTCTATCACAGCTACACTAATAGGAATTGTGATTGCTAAAACTATCCATATGGTCATTAATAACCCTGTACAAAAGCAGCACATTTTGCACCATCTCTTTATAAATTCACATTTATCTCTTCTATCCCTATTATTTTCCATTTTTCTTTTTCTATTTGTTAAGTTTCAGAAAATTTGTGTCACTACACCTCAGAAATGACTTAGATGCCACTCTGCTTTCAAAAGTCTTTGCTTGGTACTTTCTTTAATTCTCTCCAGAATTCTTTCGTTGTCACATCCGGTGATTTGTCACATCCAGTAAATTGTCATGTCCGGCAGAAGCACTATAAGTCTTCACTTCAGGTTTGTTGCATCTCACCTTTTCCCATCCGACTTCTCAGTCTCTGGTTCCCGTGAGTGTTTTCTTCTTCTTCTTTGTAATCTGTTAGTGCAATATACAGCCACTCAGGTGACTTATACTTTGCATTCACTTTCTTTGTCCTTTTGGACTTTTGTAATCTTTTTCCACTTGGTTTTTCTTGTCCCTTTTGACTTGTTACCTCATTTACTTGTTCAGCACCTTCGTCTTCCGCTCTTATTATTCTATATCTCAATTTTCTTACATAGCTATTGGGCCAATTATCTCCTTTTCTTGGCCTTTTTGCTTCACCTTCTCTTTCTTCTCTTTCTGATTTCCAATTTCTTTTTCTTGATTCAGTCTTTGCTTTTTCCTCTCCTCCACTTTCTTCTGTTTCTGTTTCAACTGTTTCACTATTGTCTCTTATTTTGAAACTTATAATCTCGTCATCTCCTACTGGTGGATCTGTCTTCTCCTTTTTGTTTTCCCTTATTACTGTCCCTCCTCGGTGTTCTTCCGATTTGGTGTTTTTCTCCTTTTCTGTTTCTAAATTTCCCTGTTCTTCTGTTTCTCTATCTGTCCCTATTGCTCCTCGGGGTTCTTCTCGATTTTCTAACTTTTTGTGTACTTCTTTCCCTACTTCATCTATTAATATTGTTTCTGAAGGAGTTCCACCATAACTTGTACCTGGTTGTTCATCTAACTCAATTTCTTGCTCAGTTTCTTCTCTAAATGGTTTATAACCCCAAGTTTTCCTTAGGAATTCTTCACGGTTTTCAACTGAATCATCAGAGTCTGAAGTTGTGTCAGATATTTCTAGATGTCGACTTACAGGTCGATCTTCAGGTTCTGGAATTTCTGAATTTCTTTCTTCTTCTTCTTCTTCCTCTTCTTCTCTAGAGGTTTTTGTCGTTGGGGTTTCCAGATGTCGACTTTCAGGTCGATCTTCAAGTTCTGGCACCCTTTCTTTTATCTTTGTTGTCCCAGCCGTTAAACTTTTATCCCACACTTCCAGACGCCGACTCACATGTCGATCTGTAGGTTCTGGAACTCTGATTGTGTGGCTGGCATGAACCCAGTTTTTCACTCCTGCACACTTGACGGCAGTCGTTGTCACTAGGATTACCTGTCGTGGCTCGTCCCAACGAGGAACTAGACAGTTTCTTCTCCTGTGGACTTTTATGCGGACCCAGTCTCCTGGATTCAAGTCGTGGGCTGGTTTTCTTTCAAGAGTGGTCGCATCCGGTCCAACCTGATGAAATACAGAACGCACCACATCAGCCAGTCCCTTGCAATAATCCAGTACTAGATCATCAGTTATAGTTAATAACTTGTTGACGGGTACGTGTGCTTGTCTCATTGCTCGTCCCATAATCATCTCGTGGGGACTGAGTCCAGTTTTCTTTTCAGGGATGCTTCTGATTGTCATCAGAACAAGAGGCAGTGCATCTGGCCATTTGAGTCCTGTAGCTTGACACATTTTTCCTAACCTGTTTTTAATTGTTCCATTTATCTGCTCTACTACCCCAGAAGCCTCTGGTCTGTAAGCACAATGTAGTTTTTGTTTAATACTCAATGCTTCACAGATCAATTGGATCAACTCATTTTGAAAATGTGTTCCTCTATCTGTCTCAACCGTGACTGGAAAACCATACCTTGGAATGAACTCTCGCAGCATAAGTTTTGCCACTGTTGTTCCATCATTCCTTCTTGTGGGGTATGCCTCCACCCAACGAGAGAACAAACAGACGACCACCAGAACATATCTTAGTCTGTTACTAGGGGGCATCTCGATAAAGTCCAACTGCATTCTAGTGAATGGACCTCCTTCTCGTCCTATTGTTCCTAGACTCACTACTGTTTTTCTTCCTGGGTTAAATTGTTGACAAATAAGACATCTTTGACAAAGACTTTCAGCAATGGCTCTGAATTTTGGGTTATACCAGGTTTGTCTAAAAAGTCTGATCATTGCATCTCTCCCAATATGAGCTTGTCCATGGTACATCCGTGCCATGTCTGCAATCATGCTATCAGGCATAACTGGTCTTTCATCTCTGTATACCCACACACCATTATTTTCCTGTCTTCTACATCCTGCTTTTATCCAGTAATCTTTTTCCTCATCTCTTGCTGTTTCTTGTAACTGCCTTACTTCATCCCATGTTTCGACAGTATTAGTGAAAAGCAAAGGACAAGAGACATGCTCCCTTTCTCTATTTTTGTTCAGGGACGCCATGTTTTCCGCACAATATCTAGCGATCTCATCAGCATAATTATTGCCGACCGCTATGTAGTCTTCGTTTTTCTTATGCGCCTTGCACTTCACTACAGCTAGTTGTTTAGGCAACTGTATCGCCTCAAGCAGTTTTTTAACATAATCTCCATTTCTGATAGGTGTTCCTGCAGATGTCAAAAATCCTCTTTGTGACCAAATCTGTCCGAAATCGTGTACGATGCCGAAACCATATTGGCTATCGGTCACAATCGTGATTCGTACATTTTTCCCCAATTTACATGCTTGAATCAAAGCAATTAGTTCCGCAACTTGGGCAGACCTAACTCCTTTCAGACAAGACGCTTCCATCACAGTTGCCACTGTGCATACTGCGTAAGCTGCGCTTAACACTCCTTCTTTTGTACGCAAGCATGAACCATCCACAAACATGACATAATCAGATTCCTTTAACGGTTCATCTTTTATGTCAGCTCTTGGTTTTGTGCAATATTCCAGCACGTTCAGACAATCATGATCTACTTCGTCTTGTTCAATTATGCTTTCTTCATCTGGTAATGATGTAGAAGGATTTACATTCATGCATCTATCTATGGTCACATTTTCAGCGCTCAAGATGACTTTTTCGTACTTAGTCAGCCGACTATGTGTCATGTACTGTGTTTTTGTTCTTGTCAAAAGAATTTCTACTGAATGGGGAACATATACTCTCAATGGATACCCCATCACTATACCTTCACTTTGTTCCAGACTTACACAAGTAGCAGCAACTGCTTTCAGACATCCAGGCAATGCTTTTGCTATAGGATCTAAAACAGCTGAAAAATAAGCGATTGGTCTTTTCATGGTCCCGTGTTTTTGTACCAGTACTGAAAATGCACATCCATCTCTTTCACTGCAGTACAACTCAAAATCCTTCTCATAATCAGGCATGCCTAAAGCAGGGGCCTCACACAGTTTCTTTTTCAATTCTTTGAAAGATTTCATTTCTTCTTTGTTTAACTCAAAAGGGTCTTTTACATCTTTCTTTGTCAATTTTTGTAAGGGTTTTGCAATCAAAGAGAAACCACTTATCCACTGTCGACAATATCCAACCATTCCCAAAAACATTCTTACCTCTCTCTGAGTCATTGGTGCTCTCATTCCTTGAATCATTCTTACTCTCTCTGTCGCTATTTTCCGCACTCCTTTCTCAATTTTATGCCCTAAATACTGGACTTCTTTCTGACAAAACTGTAATTTTGAAGGGGACACTTTATGTCCTCTTTTCTCCAAATGGTTCAGTAAAGCAATTGTGTCACTTACACATGCTTCTTTGGTTTTCGATGCCACCAATAGGTCATCGATATACTGCACCATCACTGATTTTTCTGGCATTTTTAAATCTTCCAGAGATTTCTTTAGAATCTGATTAAAAATTGAGGGGCTTTCTGTATACCCCTGAGGAATTCGGCACCATGCCAAAATACGCTCTCCGAACCGGAATGCAAATAATGGCTGGCTATCTGGATGCAAAGGAATAGAGAAAAATGCGTGACATAAATCTATCACAGTGTACCACTCAGCTTCATGTGGAATTTGATATAGAATTACTGCAGGGTTTGGCACTATTGGACAACATGGTACAACTATTTTGTTGATCTTTCTTAAATCCTGTACTATTCTATATGTTCCATTTGGCTTTTTCAGTCCCATTATAGGTGAATTACATGGACTGCTCATGATTTCTTTCAGAATTCCCTGTTCAATCATCTTATTTATCACAGGAGTTATTCCTTCAATTATTTCTGGAGTTAATTTGTACTGTGGCGTGTTTGGATAAGTTATCCCTTCTTTCACTGTCACTTTTACGGGATCAACTTCTCTCATTAATCCAATGTCTTCTCCTGTAAAATCCCACACACTTTCTTTTACTGCACTTTTTAGTTCTTCTGGAAGTTTTTCTGCATCAAATGCAGGAAACAAACCATTCGTTTCAGGTTCTTGATTCATCAAAGTTACTTTATACAAAACATCTTCATCTGAAGTCTGAAATCCTATTCCATCTGGCGTACAATAAATTGTGCAATTCATCTTGCATAAAAGGTCACGACCTAAAAGATTTACAGGACTACAATCGCACACTACAAATTTATGCATTTTGCTAAAAGAACCAATTTTTACTTCCACCAATTCAGTAAGTGGGGTTTTAATCTGCTGATTGGCTACTCCTACCACTTGGATGTATTCACCTGAGAGAGGAAGGTTTGGAATTTCCACTGATCTAACAGTAGAACGGGTAGCTCCAGTATCGACAAGGAATGTTACATTTGCACCATTCACTTCTCCATCCACAAAGGGACCAGACTGATCTACCTCTAGAGTTGCGCCAAGCACGCACTCTTTCCCCTCTCCTGCGCACCGTCAGAATCTTTCATCCGGGTCATCCTCACTCTGTCGCAACCAATACTGAGAAATGTTAGCTGCTCGCGGCAACTGTGTTACCTGCTCTCCTCCGTAGAATCCTGTTTCTGTACTGTATCTTTGCTGGTTAACAGTGTTGGGAAGTGGTGGTTGTGGCACCTGACTTTGTTGAACAACTACCTCATTCTGCACCTGTGGAGTTAATGATTGATGTTCCGGATTAGGTTTAGGTGGGAACTTACACTCGTTTCTCCAATGCCCTAATTTTCCGCAATTATGACATGGCCATTTCTTCTTTGCCTCTTCTAGACTCACTTGACCTTTTCCTTTACCTATGTTTGGTCGCATTTTATTCTGTCCTGATTCGTTTCCATTATTATTGTCCAATTGAGCTTCTTGTTTTTCTGCCACTTTCACTTGTGCCCACATTGCCTTTTCTTTCAACTTACGCTGTTTACTCTCTATTTCATCACTACAATACTTAGCATATCTCAGTACCTTATCTACACTTCCATTCTGCCAGTTTATCATGTGTTGCTTAATCATATCACTTATTTCTGGTTTCAGGCCAAACACAAATCGGTATACAAAATGACTCATGTCCTTTTCACTCAACTCCTCATAACCACTATACTGCTTGAAAACCAATAACAATCGCTCATAATATGCATGTACAGACTCCTTACTTTCCTGTGTAGTTCTATCAATCTTAACCCAATCTGTCTCTTTGGGAGGAATTTTATTCTTCAAAAAGGTAATCACCTTATCGTACTTCTTCATCACATCAGGACCTGGAGCTCCTGTCTTAGGATCTCTTGGATATTCTGTAGTTGGCCAGTCAACTGTAATCTTACATTCGGACCATAAATCTGTTGGTACCACTATGTCAAACAATCCATCTAAATCTATCCACAACACTTTTGAGACTTTTACAAACCTTTCTACTTGTCGGTACCACTCAACTGGCTTCTCTCTTAACTTTGGAAAGTCATTGGTAAATGACAGTATGTCCTGCCTAGTCCAGGGAACATGCACGTAACTACCACCTGGAGTTTCTCTCATGGGGTATTCTTTGACAACAGATTCTTTTTCAGTTATCATAAAAGCCAATGAACCTTTGTCTGTACTTTTCTCATTCTTCTTTGTCCATCTAACCTTCCATCTGTCCACATCACCCCATTTTCTCAACAACACAATTAACTCCTTTATCTGTGTCAGCCTTCCTGCCGTGTTCAAATTTTCAATATCTTTTTCACAAAAGTCTACTCTGTATGGTTTCTGCAACGTTTTCACTTTTGCAAAATCTATTCCAATCTCACTAGCCACTTCTTCTAGTTTGTCATGTAAATTCTTTGCCCTCCATGTTATACTTTTGCACAGAAACATTATTTCATCATCCTGATAATTTTTTATCTTTTCAGTACCAATCGTTCCTAAAATTAATTCTTCCATATCTATTTTTAATCTGATCACATCTAATGGTTTTTCTTCTGTTTCTTTTATTTTAAAAGCTTTCATCCACTCATTCAACTCATCAGGAGTCGGACCTATGGGTGTATTATTTAGTTCTATCCAGTTACCACTCTTTTCGGGCGTTTCTGTTGCAGATTCTGTTACCATATGCATTTTCTTACCATTGCATTCATTCACCGTTAAATTTGTAGGTGGACTTGGTCTGTAAGTACTAGCCAAATTACTTGTACTTGCACTTTGTTCCATCCTTTCCTTTTCTCTCTGAAATTGTGAACTCAAGGGAATCACCAAAGATCGTTCATCAATTTTCTGATTCTCAAAAACTGGTATTACTGGACCTATTGTTACAGGCACAGTAACTGCTTCCATATTTTTCGTTAATTCTCTAATTTTCTCAGTTAGTTCTTTTGTTGTCCTTGCCAATTCGCTTGCATTGTCGCTTTCTATTCCTTCATTTTGAGAAGTTCTCATTTGTTCTTGTGACCTATTTACTTCAATTCTCTTTTCCGGACTTTTATTTCGCATAGTCTCTATTAGTGGCGCATTTGGTGTCACCACTGTAGAACTCTGCTGATACGGAGGTGGATTTCTATTTAATATATCTTCCAGCAACTCGTCATCCGTTTCGCTCTCATGCATATACTTTTCTCTCTCCATATGTTTCTTTTTCTCAGTCCGTTTTTTCTTAGTCCCTTCCTCAACTGTAAAAGCTGGAAACAAACCTCCTGTCATGTTAGCACATCTCCATCGTTTTATTCTGTCCTCATGATTTACTCCCCATAATCTTCCAGGCATAAATTCATGATCTCTCATTCCTCTGAATCTCTCTCGTTCATACATCTCATCTTCCCATTCCGTCAAAGCCTCAAACTGTGTTGGTCTAGGTCTAGGTTCCAATTTACACATTTTTTCTCGCAAATTTCGCAAAACCGCTACACTAAATGAACCATTCTCAGGGAAAGCTAAAGCACCATCATTCTTTGTATACTTTGCCCAGTTTTCCAACCATATGCACGTATGATATCCATATTTCAGCATCATATGTGAAGCTGCTGATTTCGGCGGAGGAATTACTTGTCCCTCTCTAGTCACAACCTTTTTGTCTTTCTTAAAGAAATTCTTCAATTTCGTCGTCCATGACGTTCTCTCCCTTTCATACTCGTAATACGGCATGTTTTCTATTTGTTTTCTCTTTACTCTAACGCTGTTCTGTGTACGGAACTTCAACCAATTACAGCGCGACTCACACTAACGTACCAATCAGAACAATTTCCTTCGTCCGCGAACCAACCAATCCTAGCGCGGCACTTTTCTACGTCACTCCTGACTCTGTGTTCACGTGACTAGCGCACTATCCAATCCTAGCGCGGCACTGTTCCACGTCACTTCTACTCTTTACCCCTCCTTTACAAAATTTATCGGCAATTTTTCTTTTCGCCGTTTTCTTCGTTAGTTACAACAATTAAAACAATTCCATAGTCTGATTCGCTAAACAAAAGTGACAGCTTTGTCCTTTTACACAAGAATCCTGTTTTTCCAGTAGGCAGCGCTTACCTCTACCCTACCACAGAATTATGTACTCTCGCCGATAAAGTAGCACTTCCCTCTACCTTACCCTTCTTTCAAACAAACAATTTACTCGTTTCTCTGGGGATAAGACACATGTGGAGACTAGGCTCCTGAGAATTAAGGCCAAAGTTTCACAAGTAAACGTGATTTGCTATTCCAATTACACACTTTTCGCACAGAAATCCCTAACATAACACAACCTGCGTTATTACCAAAATGAATTCAGACCATGTACCAAATTCCATGTGACTTCTCTTGCCACACGTGTTCCACTTCCTACATCCCAGAAGCGTGAAAACTCACATATAACATAACACGACTTAACATATAGTGTTAGTCATAAAAAATAATCAATAATCAATAAACAATAATCACTAAACTAATCTATAGAAAACCATAACTCTGCTACCAAGAAATCTGATGCAGCGCGTACAATAAAAACTATTCTCCTCCCAGGTTACTTATAGGTCATCCAGGGGCAAACTATATTTCTCATATCCACATGACGATGGGGCCCATAAACATCGCCTAACACACACACACACTCCTGGATTTCCTTTACACCTTTATGAAATTCTGTACTCCTAGGAGAAGCATGAGAACTAAATGGAGAACACCATTTTATGTACCGCTGGAAGAGCCAGGATATCTTATTACCTTAATTTGTCACTTTCTTTTAGTTATTTCTTAAGATATTCCTGCTCATTGTTTTGTCGATGAATCATTCATTTAAGAAATTAGTTCATAGTGATTAAGACCAGCTGAATCACAATAACCAATTACTGATGTCACAATCATTTAGGAAAATAACCACTGAGTCATTTTGGGTTTAAAGAATCTTAAATTTTATATAATTTTAAAAGCATGAAAAAGATTTTAATACTTTATTCAATTATTCATTCTTAAATTCAAATATTTATTAAGCATAATCATTTTATTGCAGAAAGGAAATTTTGTCATGAAGCCAAAACCCTAATTACCTGCCTAGCTTACTAATTTAGCCTAATGATTTCTAACCTAAGTTAGGAATTAGAAATAGCCTGATTCTCATACTCAACTGGAAAATTAAGACAGCAACAGCAACTTCAGCTCGTCAGCATCAGCTACCTGCAACCCGTCTCATCTAACAGTCTTTCAGCATCTCCCGCTCAGTAAGGGATCGATCAGGACCACCCAGCACTGGAAGCCACCAACACGACTCTTCAACTCCTCTCCTGACTGTGACTGCAACCGCGACTGACCCCCTCCCACTAAGAGTAGGCCCTCTTATACCCTAATTCTAACTTTGCTAACTAACTGTTGCAACATTAATATCACGCTTTTCTTTCATTGGTCCATGCATGTCAGCTTATTCATTCTTTTAATCAAGTTCTCTTGGATTCAAGGGTCCTTGGATCATTTCCTTTCCCATACGCTTAAACATTTTCATCCGTTTTGATCAGTTCATTTGTAACTTCTTTCGACACATTCGAGAACTCCGCAGTCATTGTCCTTTCTCTTAAACTTGTTTCCCACGGGCCTTCTGCTGATCATCATGGCACACTTATCAGTTCAATTAGGTCACACCAGCCTTGACCATTTCTTGCATCCAAGCGTCTCAGTAACCTCACGAGGTTTTAGCTTTTTTTCTCCGTTTTCATCCCATATCACGTGTCCCCTTTGCGCCTGCGCACATCTTCCCACTGGCGGCCATTTTACATCGCCACTCGGTTATACTTTTAGAAGCACTAATTTGAGGCAAACAAAACATAATTAAAATAGAGAAAAATATTCCTTTCGTTTCCCTCCCGTCGTCTACGTACCCCAATTAGTTGTTACCTAGCAGAAAGCAACATTTAAGCTGTTCCTTACTTACCATCACTATTGTTTTTGCAACGACACGTTTTATTTCTATGAAGCACAAACATGCATTTATTTTAATTAGTACGCATTTAATTTTACGTTATAATTAGACACACGGACATCCATTAATAGATTATTTAGCACATACATTGGCATATTACCATTCCCATACATACAGTGTTGATTAATACATTTAAACGAACATTTTATTTAATTAATTATAAAATTTGTTAGGGGTTAAATTTTTTATTTTCCCTGCTCCATCAACCTCTTACTGCTTGGTTATTGCGTCACCTGTAGCCTTTGGGGTTTGTGCTAGATGTACATTGAGCTGAGAGGTTGATTTGGTTCTTTTCCTGAAGAAGTCATCGATAAGAGCATTCTTGCCGGTTGTAGCTTTCCTGCTGCTCTGCTTGAGACTTGCGCCAGATGCGAAAATTACCTTTGGGCCCCCAGTGGGCTTGGCTATAGTATCTCCAGATTGCCTGTGGACCCTGTTACCATTTTCACTTGATGCACTTGCAGTGCTTGCGGGGACTGGAGCCTCTCAGGCTAGGCTTGACATAGGTCCTATCAGTTGTAATTGGGAAAGGTGTGGTGGCCCTGAAGTCAGTTTTGTAGCGTTAGTTCTTGATGAGTTATATACATAAGGGCAAGTACGTTTTCTGTTAATCAAAGCTTTTGCACGACGCTGGTGAAATAATCTGTAGGACAATTTCCACCCAATAGGAATGGGGTTTGTGATCTATTTGAGCTTTTTATTACGTTCCTTCTAATCCTCTGTGCATGCCGGTGTGCGAAGTTGGGACTCGATGCAGTTGGGCCCTGATTGAGCCCTGTGTCCTCCGCCCTCCTTTTGGTTATGTTTTATTTTCATGATGGTGCCTTTGACTAGTTGATGGTATGGCTTAGTGTGCCGATAGGGCCAGAGTTTTCTTCTTTGCCTTCCCTTTGTAGTAGGATGTGGTAGAGGATACCAATTTGTTTGATGAGCCTTAAACTGGCCGAGGCTGGTAGTTGTATAGGTTTGTGCCTGGGCATTCAGGTTGCTGGGTCATTGCAGGGACGTGCCAGAAGATTATGGTGGCTCTTTGTGTGGCCCTTAGAAATACAGGGTCTATAGTTGCTGAATCGTTGAGTCGAGAGGTTGCGAGGGCAAGCAGGGCACACAGCTTCCTGCAAGATGCACACAGGGATAGCAGGCCACCTCTACGGGGGGAAGGGCACACACTATGCGGCTGCTGTTTACGGCTGTCCCGCTCGACGCCTGGTTACGTATACAGGCTTGGCGATGGGTGTGCAGGGCCCATGGGGGTGGTTGACACAGTGACTCTGCGGCTGTCCGCGGCCCCCGCAGGGGGCCACCTCAGCAGGGCGGCCCTTTAGTGCCATTTTGGCACTGCCCACCCACTATAGTCTCTGGAGGGGTTCTGTGGAGCCCTCTAGCTAGGTCGCCTCTGTGACGTCCTTCCGGTGCGACAAGGGGGGGGAGGGCATATATGCCTCCTCTGCCCCTCCTGGCGGTCTCTGTTTGCCAGCCACGCCGTCTGGTCGGTCGTCTCCCGCCGTCTTTCCTCGTGCTGAGATTCACGCCGTCTGAGGGAGCTACAATTGAGGGTGAGTCGTCTGTCCCCCCCAAGCCTCTTCGGGTAGGCGCTGCCCGGCATTTGCTGGACTTGTGATGCCTAAGAGGAGGAGGGAGGGGGGGGGGGAGGGCGGATTTAGGAGCTCCCCTGGTAGTTGGTTAGGCTCCCGGGTTTTGCGGTGCGGAGAGGTATAGATATACAGGAGGTAGCGGGCAGCCGTAAATTCAGCGTCCGTATGGTGTGCGTACATTTATTCTGTCACCGAGGGTGCAGGTTTGAGCCCCTGTTCTGCGGGTGCAGGCAAGCGTCGGGGTAATGGGGCATGGCGCCGGGTGTGGGAGCGCTCCTCTGCCTAGGTATGGGAGGCAGGTGAAAGATTGCCTTGAGGGATGTGAGCGAGACCCCGCGCCCTCCGCTTCCTCCGCTTGAGCTCCGAGAACTGGGCACTAAAATTATGTCGAGCCGTCCATGGAAGACCATGTATTAGCATTGACCAATGTGTCATGCATAGTCAGCTCACCGCTGCACCGCCCACCCCCTCCTCTATCTCAAATAAGGTCGCGAGGGGGGGGCTATGTGCCGACGTATCGCACCGAGGCGAGTGTAGCCACCAGTCGGGGTTAGAGACGACATTGCCGACGGTTGTAGGGGTAATTGGCCCAGCCCTCAGCACACCGTCACAGGAGTAGGGCCCGCTTGGAGCAGTTAACAGACCGCGAGGGGTCGGCTTTCTTCCTGGTGACCCGGGGTCTTTGCTGGGTTTCCGGTGCGGATTAGATATAGCGCGTTACTAGCGCAGATTGCAGATAATGCTTTCCTAGCGCTGATCCCCATTTATCTTTGTTGATTGTTCCCTACGTAGAGTTATCTGTGGGGAGTAAAGTGGAGTGTGCCCGAGGTCCAGCGGGGCACCCAGACTTGGAGCATGGAGTAAAGAAGGGGCGTGGCTACCCCGGGTGCGGACCGCGCAGTGCATGGGGCAAGCCTGGTCTTTCTGAGCCATGGGGTGGCTTCTCTTGGGACCCCGACAGGCACCATCACCACTTAACTATTTTCTGTCCAACAATCCGCATGGAGGCAAATGTGTGGTTTTCGTCCGGGCCGCGCCCGGTGCCTGATGTGAATAGTGGGCAGAGGTTCGGGTACCATTTGTCGTTCCTAGTCAGGCGTGCACAAGATTAGTTGCGGGAAGGCTTGGTGGCGCGGCGGACTTGTGTCCGGGGGACCGGGGTTCGAGCCTGGGTGTGGGCGCGACGTGGGAGTCCTTTCGGTTGTTTGCCCTCCATTATTTCCAGGAAGGCAGACGTACAGAGCTCAGGGCCCTCCCGTTTCAGGAGCTTTGCAGCAGGGGTGGGAGCAGCTTGGGGGTTTTGGTTCCTCTAGATTGGTGCATTTTGGATGGTAGTGTGTTATATCGTCTTCATTGCTTGGCTATGCTCGTGAAGAGGTTCACTCATGGCTGGTGAAATATCGCCCATTGCACGGAAGTGAAAATGTCACGCATGGCAATCTAGAACTTTGATAGCCATGTTTGATATGTTTTGACCCCATATCCTCTGCCGTCCATTTGGAACCAGATCGTCTTGTGATACGCGGAAACACGTCAGTTTTGTGATGCAGCGAGTCAGGTGAATTGTGTCTCAGCCGCTTGTATGCGCAGTCCGTGTTCTTGTGAGCCGCAGTTAAGAAGGTTTTGGCGTTAAAAGGCCTGTTGGAGACCTGGGTTTGTCTCTCCGTGTCTGCCCTCCATCCTGTGATTCGGGGCAGGTCAATTGGCTTGTGTAGCGCTCGTATAACTCGAGGGGGCGGGCGCCTGCTGCAGTCGCGTGTGGCAGCTTGTGAATGCGGACGGAGGGCTTCAGTGCGCCGGCTTTAAAGGAGGGACTGGCTCTGCATCTCATCGGTGAGCCAGTGCCCCCGCTTCGGGAAACCCTCCTCGCATGCCGGTCCACGTGCGCTAAAAGGCAGGCGTCAGCTCACAAACCGGTGATTTTGGGCATATCCCGCTTTTCCCGTGGATACTTAATGTTCGTGTCCTTTTGTAAGGTAACTGGCCGCATGCAAGCTCTCCAATATTTGCAGGGCGGGTCGCGCTATTTATCTGCAACAACTAGTGCACAAAGGAATGAGGCAGAACACGAATTATGAACATATTCTGTAGGATGCAATATCTAACATTATGGAGCTGGTCATGAGCGTGAGATGACCGGGCCTGGTTGCTCAGAGGAAGATCACCTCCACCGCGGGTGAATAAAACAGTGCAGTTTATGTGATCAGGGGAGTCACTGAGCTTTAATTAGTTCTATCGTGGTGATAACCTGAAAGTCCCGGTCAGGACCGTAATCACCGCATTTCACGTAGGAGAGGCCCTGCGACTAACAACCATAGACAAAGATAACAGTCCTGACTGTAGGTATGATGTTACTTGCTATATTATATATCTGGATGCAATGAACGAAACAGCCAGATACTAGTCGGGCGGCACACTATTCTGGCGGCACACTATTCTAAGCACCCGTGACTGCGGGTGGGGCAGGATGGCCTCTTTCGCGGGGTGCTCGTGGCTTGAGGGAGTTTATGGCACGTCTGGCAGGCAGGTCGTGGAGCTGGATAGTGTTGGGGACAGCGCAGCCGCCTCGGTTGTTGCGGGGACGGATGTTGTTTTCGAGCCCCGGCGCCGGTTAGCCACTTTTAGGGCACACTAATGCAGGTTCCTTTCGCCCGAAGTCAGCTGGCCTTGGGCCCTGTTGATGCATGCGTTGGTTTGTTGCAACACAGGTTGTGTTGCGGCGTCGGGCGCAGCAGTTTGTCCTCGCTGGCTTCGCCATGCTAGAAAGGAATGCCAGACACAAGGTTACAGTTTTGATTCCACTGACTTGGGGGGGCACACGCTGGTTTCTAGTTGGCAGGGGGTACACAGGTTGAATGTCCTGTGATGGTGGTGCGGGCGAGACTGGCGCCGGTCGAGCGGGTGCACATTGAGCCTTGTTGCTCATGCAGTGGGCTATGGAATTGTCGCGGGTGCAGTCTTCTTGCTAGTGTTGGAAATTACTCTGAGGGAAAGGAAATGCCCATGTCCTGTTGTGTCCCCGGCGGGGGGAGGGCCTCTGGCGGCTTGGTTTTGGAATTGGTTCATCCTGGAGTCGCCCTGGGGTCAGTGTGAATACGGGTACTGCCTAAAGGGCGACAGCTGTGGCTCGGAGGCAGGGGCCCCTGCCCTGTTGTCATGGGCTTCTCTAGGACAAGGGGTCGGACCCAGAAGTGATGGCAGGGTCATCGTTGCGGTGGTGTAGATGACGAGGTGATCAGTTGCTCGCACAACTCCTAGTCGTGGGCGCACGTCGGTGTTGGCACGATACGCTGGGCATGGGTGCCACGTTCATTGGTCATCTGGGAGCGGGGACGGCCTGACTTCCAGTGGAGGGTGGTCATGCGCTGCTCCTGGAGGGTCACGCGGCGTGCCCTCTGGACGTTGAAATGTTTCCCATGCATAGCGTTGTTTCGTGCATTTTCGCCTATATCATGGCGCCATTCGTCATGCGGATGGTCCCTGTCGTTCTGAGCTGGCCCAGCTTTCTCCCCAGGCTAACTCTGCGATGAGACTGAAAGGAGCAGTATGACCTCAGGGGTAGCTGCAGATTATGATAAAGACTTTCAGCGGGTGCTCAGGTTGCTTTCACTCCCTCCAGGTCACCATGGCTTGGAATGTGCATGTGCCCATTTCCCACACCTAATGTGCCAGGCCGTTTTAGACGGACTACGTATACTTATGATACTCGGCTCCACGTGAGCAACGTCAATTTCTTACCATACTGCGACACTTTTGTCTCAGTGTGTCACGTACACACATAAATACTGATGATAACAGATGGGCACACGCCAGGTGCGATATGTTGGAAGAACAAACGGCGACTCAAATGTGGTCTCCCTGGGTTTTTCATTGCTCAAATGCGTGTAATCACTGACATTGATATATTCCCGCATTCCTGGGTTTGTTTTGCTGGCTAGAAAATGTCAGGCATAGTCTCGATGTCACTCACAGATGGACTGAAATTAGGCAAATGGCATACATAGCAATCTGAAACACTGGCAGCTATGGTTGGGGCCGAACTGGTGTGTAAGTTCTGTATCTTCAAACTAGGCTTTTTACATTCAGGCAACCTGATCGCGGAGCACTGAGCCTGGCCAGCACACTATTTTGCTGTTTGCGTGCTGTGACTCAATCCAAAGTGGGATTTGTCGGTGCTCCAGGAACTGGACCCAGTTCTGTATACGGACAAAGGGTGGGACACACCCCTAATTTCAATTATAGCAGACTGATTACTCAGCAGCAGTTGCGTCAATAAGCAGTTTAGTTACAAACTCTCTTCGTGTTGTGAGCATGGAGATGTGTTAGTGCAGTTGGTCAAGGACAAATAGGGAGAGGAGGTGTGTGGTTTCAATGCAAGTATTTAAGGTGGTCAAGGGGTGGTGTTGACTTTTGCAATATCAGAAGAGTAACCAAGGACACCCAAGTCCCCCCTGTGTTCCTCCGGCAAAGCCCAACTATGTTCGTTAAAAAGCTATATATGTATGTTGAGGTCTCTTTATTTATGATGAGGGAGAAGTGCCTATCAACAAGTTCTGAAGGCGGCGAATGCTTGGTCCACTCACACTGGCAGGTGATTTATGCATGGCCTAGCCTTGCATGCCACCCTGCAGTGGCTTTACTGACTAGAGCGAGGCAGTGGATAGTGTTGCAAGCATTGCGCTCAGAGATGGGTCCTTCTGTACCATTATTAATCTTAAACCCGGTCAGTGCACAGGCCAAGGAATGGCAGCATGCCCCCGGGTACTGGGGATGGTTTGTTGGTGGCAGCTTTTCAGATGTTTGTCGCAAGCTTGCACATGCTGTTTCCGCAGAGTTTTGGGACGTGTTAGCATCCCCAGCTTGTCTACGCGGGGTTGATGTGTCTTTCGGGTCATTATGATCAAGTAGAGCAAAAGCGATTGGTATAGCTGGACATAGGATTGCTAGGCTTGTTGGTGGGAAGCTTGTCATGCTTGCCGCAAGCTTGCACTTGCTGCGGTTTCAGTAGAGTTGGGGGCAGGTTAGCATCCCCACCTGTTTTCCGCAGGGTTGATGTGTCTTCGGTCAGTATGATCAAGTAGAGCCATGATCGATTGGCGTAGCTGGACATAGGAATGCCAGGCTCGAATCCAAGGGATTATAGAGCAAGTGTTCCGTGTTCTGAGCCTAGTATATGCAGGCGTGAGTGAGAATGGTAGCCGCCAATCCAATCTTGCATCACTCTAAATTCAGGAGATTAGGCATTTGTTTAAGTGTGAAATAGGCCCCACACAGAGCTCAGAGGGACCATTCACCTAGGCTAACCGGGACTGTGCAAACTAGTATGAGCTGGGTCGTACGCTGGGACCAAAAAAACCCCCTTCCCAAGCTGCTGGGCATTATCCCGCCAGGGTCGTTGAAGGACAGGCAAGGGCATTAATGGGCCATATTTAGCAACAGGGTCAGCTGCGGGTGGACTGTCAGCTGTCACTCCACGAAAGGGTGCGGTGGTGCTAATAGTGGGCACAAACATTACCCTTCCTAACCAGATGTGACACCATTAGGAGGTTCACTAGGGTTTAGCAATCAAGAAGGTTGGTGCAAACTGGCCAACTGGGCGCAGTAAGTGCATCCTAGAACCAAGGGTAGGCTCCATGTTGCTCCGTTAAGCTCAATGCCCCGCCTGGAGAGCGGGACCAGCCAGGCCGGTTGGGGACGCTGGAGCCAACATAGGGTGCTGCTGTCCCAACAATTGGGGAAACAAGGTATGGGGGGTGCCTAGTTGCTCCCAGCACAGCACATTAAGGTGGGCACAAACCGGGATGTTACCCGTTTAATGTCGCGGCTGCACACGGGGTTAGCAGTTAAGCAAAGGGAAGTCCCTCAGCAGGAGCTGAACAGGTGTAATTCTGTAAGTTAAGCAAGCCAAAGGGTCCAGTGCAAATACCTGGGCAACTGCATCAGAGTAGGGGCACCTTGCTCGACGGGCAGTTTTTGGGTTGCTTCAAGTTAGCACAATATTCTCCGCCCTGACAGCCCCAGCAGATAGGCTGGTTGTGGAAACGGTCATCTAGCAAGGGAGTCGCTGTCCCACAACTTTGTGGAAAATGGTGTTATAGCACTTTAAACACGGGAGGATTGAAACTAAAGGTTGCAGGAGGGGGGAGCCTACATTAGCCCCAAGGGTAACGTCAGGCACCATATTAGACAGCGCGCACTGTATTAATGCAGACATGTTAACTAAGCTGTTATGCCTAGGGGGGTTTCACCACAGAGGGAACGGAGCAGGCGATATTCCCATAAGGAATAAGGGATGCATGGCAAGGGCAGGAGGGCACCCTCGATCATTTGGCACATACTTCCAGTTATGACCATGCCCATGCGTCATGATTTAGAAAGCAGAGGGACAGGGCAAACGTTAAGCACATTTCTCCTCGCCCGAATAGCCAAAGCAGGCAGGCGGGGTGGGGAGCGGTTACCTAACCAGTGGGCTGCTGTCCCATAGACGGGGACACAGGTGTTCAGGCACACACGGTGCTAGTAGGACGGCAGCTAGGTGAGATCAGCAAATAGATGGGGCAACGTGAGCCATGGTGTCTGAACGCGGCCCGCCCAGAGTGGCACGGGGCTGGGTCATGTGAGGCAGTGGAACGTTCCCGCAGGAGGGGATTAGTTCTTGGCACAGGTTCACAGGCCAGAAGGGCCTTTGGTTTCATCAGATACTAGCTGTTCCAGGCTAACGCCAAGGTCTATTGTGATATTGATGGGGCCCATCTATCACCAGTAGGGAGGGATCCCTTTCCTTTAGATTTGCAGGAGGCATGGAAATGAGCTGTTTGGTGAGAAATGAGCTGTTTGGTGAGATCAGCAACTACATGGGTCAATGTAACTCTGGTGGTCCGAGATGATCCCCCGCAGAGGTGGTACAGAGCTAAGTCAGAGGAGGCCGTTGAACATTCCTGTAAGAGTGAACAGTTCATGGCGTAAGTCCTGGACCAGAGACTAGATGATCCAGGCCAATGTTAAAGGCTACTTTGCTAAAGATGGGGTCCATTGCCACCATGCCATCCAGGCGTACGCCTAGGTTAGGTTGACTAACTTGGTGTGCAATTGTAATAGGTGGGCATGGATACTTTCCACTGGACATGCACGAAGCCTTAGAAAGCAGGTTGCAGGTCGGAAATGAGCTGTTTTGGTGGGGGGCTCTCGCGGCGACGGGAGCCGCCTCCAGAGCTGTGGCGGAGTTACAGGGCGATCTGGAAGCAGACTGGTACAGTAAGGGTACCTCTGCGGCAGACCGGTACAGTAAGGGTACCTCTGCGCGGCACAGTAGGGGTGCCAGAGCCAAAGACCAGGAGCCTCAGGGCAGGTTCCTGGAAAACCGCAACGGTGCCCCGTTAGTCCTTCGGGCGGTTGGGGGCCTGACCAACGGGGGTTTGCCCTGCTACGCTCCGCCCTGAAAAGGGCGTGAGTAGAACAGACCAACGTGTCACGTGATCCGGAAGAGGATCATCAAAGGTAGCACTGACGGGGTGCCCCACAGTGCTGGCTCACCAGGCGGGCGGGGGCAGCATAGGTTGGTACAGCTGCCCCGCCCTTGGATCGCCCGTAAGATAACCCACATATTGCATACTCCTGTATGGAATAAACCTGCAGCAATATTTTCCCACTACAAAGTTGTCTTGTGTATTTATTCATTCTTGCATGCTCAGACGGGGGTGGGAGAAGTTGCCGATAATGGCACTATGCGGCTGTCCGCGGCCCCCGCAGGGGGCCACCTCAGCAGGGCGGCCCTTTAGTGCCATTTTGGCACTGCCCACCCACTATAGTCTCTGGAGGGGTTCTGTGGAGCCCTCTAGCTAGGTCGCCTCTGTGACGTCCTTCCGGTGCGACAAGGGGGGGTAGGGCATATATGCCTCCTCTGCCCCTCCTGGCGGTCTCTGTTCGCCAGCCACGCCGTCTCCCACCCCACCTCATACCCGGCGTCCTGGCTGGTGGACAGGGTACTCTGAATGCTTTAATGTTTTCCTTTTGTGTTGCAGGTGGAGTTACAGGGCGATCTGGAAGCAGACTGGTACAGTAAGGGTACCTCTGCGGCAGACCGGTACAGTAAGGGTACCTCTGCGCGGCACAGTAGGGGTGCCAGAGCCAAACACCAGGAGCCTCAGGGCAGGTTCCTGGAAAACCGCGACGGCGCCCCGTTAGTCCTTCGGGCGGTTGGGGGCCTGACCAACCGGGGGTTTGCCCTGCTACGCTCCGCCCTGAAAAGGGCGTGAGTAGAATAGACCAACGTGTCACGTGATCCGGAAGAGGATCATCAAAGGTAGCACTGACGGGGTGCCCCACAGTGCTGGCTCACCAGGCGGGCGGGGGCAGCATAGGTTGGTACAGCTGCCCCGCCCTTGGATCGCCCGTAAGATAACCCACATATTGCATACTCCTGTATGGAATAAACCTGCAGCAATATTTTCCCACTACAAAGTTGTCTTGTGTATTTATTCATTCTTGCATGCTCAGACGGGGGGTGGGAGAAGTTGCCGATAATGGCACTATGAATGCTTTCGAGTGGATAGTTTGGATTATGTTGGAGCAGCTACTATGGCTGCTGTAGCTGTTGCTGCTGCTGCTGCTGTGGCTGGGGGAACCCCCCTCTGGGCACTGCTCCCTGATTTCCCCCCTCCAGATACTCGGAGGAAGTCAAGCACAAAGCCCATCCTGGCAGCCTCCCTTTTGCTGGCGTCCTGGGTTGCTGGGTCGTTCAAACAGGAGAGGGGAATGGCAAGGCTGGGAGAAGCTGTGCGAGGCGGGCGTGTGTGTGGTGATCCAGCGGGGCAGCCCAGACTGGGCCAATCCTTCAGGCACAACCTCTCAACCGACTGCGGCTAGACGCTGCGCACTCCTAGGGAGCGGGCCTCCTGGAGAGCTTCGCTTCTGCACCGGTTGAAGAGCTGCGTCCAGCACGCCCCCAGGCTCAACGCATGAGTGTTACTGTCATTGTTGCTGCCCAGTCGGATCGAGTAGCACCCGCCAACACGGCCGATCACTGTTTCAGCCTCTGCTTCAACCTTATGGCTACCGACTCACTGCTGCCCGCCTTACCTTCTCGTCCCTGCCACAACACTTGGTCGTCGTTGCTGCAACTCTCTTGCTCTTGCTCTTAGCATTCTTGCAGTATATAAGACTTTTATTGCCAGAAATATCATCTGACATAAATATTGACCCTAAGTATTGTTCAGAAACATATTGTCTAAGCGAGTGAGGTTTTTCTATTGCTAACTCTAACAGGGCAGTATTTTTGCAAACTTTATTTATAATTCGAAATTTACAGACACCGATATGCGCAAACTTCAAAATATATTCTATCTGTGCACATGCACTTACAGGCTGTCTACACCCTAGAAAACAGATTAATAGACATACTGAGAACCCACATACAGGCACACATATAGTCTGGCGTATTATACATGCAAACATGCAGCACAGACAGGCTTATGTATATGGCTAGGGTTAAGGACAGATAGACAAAGGGACAAGTGGGCAGAAGAATTCATCTACATGAACATTTAGGGAGTCATTTAGAATAATCCAGGCTGGCTTCCAAGCAGTGTCATTTTAAGGATTGTTAGGGCTCTGGGCAAGGCATATTTGGGGGCCCCTGTTCAGAACAACTTTTCATTTTTAGTACCCATTGTCAGCTAACTCAAGACTGAATAAAACCAAACTTTCAGAAAGGATCACTCAAGAACTGTTGAAATATGCCCTGTCCGTATAAGGATAAACATGCTTTCTGTTCGTAGGGCCAATAAGTGGCAACAAATAGAAAGTATTTAAAAAGAAATGTTTAATATGCTTTGTTTAGGGCCTAAAATGCTTAAGGCGACCTTCACAAAGAAAGAGTTAGAGGTAGGCAAAGAGAAGGAAGGCTTGCATAAAGAAATATATAAAAGTGAGACTGAGGGGCTCCTTGAAAGGTTGGGGCCCTGGACAACTTCACACTCTGCTCATGCCTTAAAACGTCTCTGCTGCCAAGCAGAGGAGGCCTCAACTCTGCCAGACCTGCAGAGGCAAGGCTGGCATATTTTAAAATCTCTGGTGGGGACTTTTCATCTATAATGCTCAAACCTACACAGCAAGAACACTGTCACTATAATTGTAATACTGGCCATCTCTTTTTTTGTATAATAAAAAATCCTCAGAGTGGGTGTTGTTTCTAGAATGCAATATAGGAATGGCCCTGATGCTTTGGGATTTTTTATCTGGCCCCTGAGTTCATTGCAAGTAACCTTACGACTATCTTTAACAAAAGGATCACCACAGGGCTTTTCCTGAGTGATTGGAAAAAAGCACCAATATTACCTCTTTTAAAGAAGCCAAGCTTGGGTCTTAGGGATCCCAACAGCAATCGTCCCATCTCCAGACTTCCCTATTCTGCGTAAATTATCGAAAAAGTACTAAATATCCAACTTGCTAGTTTTTTTCAATGGCATGATCTCTTAGATCCTACCCAGTTTGGGTTCAAGAACTGTCATAGCACTGAAACCGCACTTATAACGGCCACAGAAGAGATCAGATGTATCCTAGATAATGGAGGACGCACTTATATTTTTAGATCTTTCCGCGGCATTTGACACGGTCAAGCATGCCCTCCTGATTGACCACTTGGCTCACATTGGAATCAGAGGACTTGCTCTCTCCCTTTTAAGATATTTTCTGAGTGAGTGTGAACAGACAGTGTCTTTAAAAGAGTTAGAATCCAAATCCTTCTCATTGCCCTGTGGAGTGCCACAGGGATCCTCATTGAGCCCGGCACTGTTTACCGTGTATGTTACACCGCTTGCAGTTTTGATCAGATCATTTGGTTTCTCTCTGGTATCATATGTCGATGATACCCAGATTGTAGTGCCCTTCTTTGTTTACTCTTATAACACTGTACTTAGATTCCATGACTGTTTGCTAGCCCTAGAGGGCTGGATGGACAAAAATTGGCTTAAACTGAATTTCAGCAAGACAGAGGTCCTCCTTTTTGGCAAAGACTCCACCTTTTGGGCACCCTCCTGCTGGCCACAAAATCTTGGGCTGCTACCATCTCCTGTTAAAAAGGTTAGAAATCTTGGCGTCCTTATAGCCTTTGGTTACCAGGTCAATGGTACTATGTCAACCACTTTCTATACACTTAAGCTAATTAAAAATATTCTTCCGTATAGTCCACCTTCTCTGCAGAGAACAGTAGTAACAGCATGTTTGAGGCATGGGTGCTGTAGATACACATGCTTTGCATACTCCTGCCATCTAGTGTTGGGTCTGTATGTTTGCAAGTTGTTTTTCTTCGAAGACGTTTTTCCAGTCGTGAGGTAAGGTGACTCCTCCTTTCAGTGATATAGCGCATGGGCATCGACTCTATTGTTAGATTGTTTTTTTCCACCATTGGGTTCGGACATGTATTGCTGAGCTTCGGGTTCCCCTCAGTGCGCAATCCACGCTACCCTTGACGTTCTTGTTTTTGTACGCATTTCCCAGTTCTCCGCATATCGAATAGGTCAACAAATTCTCCATCTTCGATCGAAAACTTAATGGGCGGCCCTCAGGCCTAGCTGCTTCGGACCAGCCTTCGGCCGATGAAACGGACTCCATTCCAATTCTGTCCTCGGTGCCACGCCAAGTACCCTCGCACTGATTTACATACATCAAGTTTGTAACTTGTGCCTCTCTCCGGAGCACAAGGAGGAAGACTTAGATGCCTGTAAATCGTTTTGGTCCAAGAAAACTCTACACAATCGTTGGGCTCGATGACGAGAAATGCAACACCAAAGCATTCAACACACTCCGGATATCTTTGGGGAAGAATCCAAGCAGGAAGAGAACGAAGCATCAGTGGCAGAAGAAGAAGAGGCCTTCTCCATTCCAGAGTCGGATTCCTAACTCAAGCTCGATCTGTAGTCTGAAGATGTGCCTCCGGGACAGGGTGCAGTGAGTACCGTAGACCCCTTGCCCCCAAAACCTTTTCCAAAAAGCATAACGCTACGGCACACCTCTGCCTTCTGGCCAAGGTTGGCACTGAGACAATGTTTCCGACGCCCCTACTCCAGGCTCGGCACCAAAACAAATCGTCAAGCCTTCTAAGTCGAAATCATCTTTGGATCCAAAACCCTCAGGCTTGAAAGACAAATCTAGTTTAGAGCAGAAACCCTCTGCTCTGAAGAAAGACACATGCTTCAGAGCTGAAACCCTCTGCTCCAAAACAAAAACATGCTTCGGAGCCGAAACCTATTTCAGTAGTGAAATCGAAGGACAGCCTCTCCGAGCCACCAGAACAAATTTGAGACCTTCTTAAAGCCAAATTGGATCCTAAACAAAAGAAGATTTATATCAATCCTGATACAGGACATATTTCTGTCAAAACACCAGCAAAGCGCACATTTCTGTCAGAGGACCCTGCCTATAAGATTCCATGGAAGAATAAAAAGGACATGGCTACCAGCCCTGCTTATCCTGCCCCACAATCCCTCCACCTCCATCATCTTCTCCACACGTACCAATTCAAGATCCTTTACACATAACACCTCAAGGATCTCCACATACCCAGCCGGAAGGGGATGATTTTCATGAAGACACTCATTTGCCTGTAGATCCATGGAATGATTACACTATTGACCCTCCATTAGATAATGACCCAGACCTTTACCCTGCAAAGCCATCACCACCAGACGATAATATGACTTATCAACAACTCATTGCTAGAGCAGCAGAGTATCATGGGGTAGCCTTACATAAAGAGTCCTTAGAAGAAGACTTTTTATTTGAAACACTTGAGTCCACACATAGGTCAAGTCAAACACTCCCTATGCTAAAGGTCATGATGAGGAATGCCGATGACATCTTCAAAGACCCTGTGCAAGCAGGTATTCTAACTCCCAGAGTTGATATTAAATATAAACCCTCACCATCTGATCCTATGTTTATCAAAGGGCAATTACCCCTTGACTCCCTAGTGGTGTCCAATGCTTACAAAAGAGCTAATTCGCAAACCTCTGGTGATGCACCTCCCCAGACAAGGAATCTAAGCTTATAGATGTCTCAGGGAAATGAGTGGCTGCTCAAGCCACTAACCACTGGTGCATCGCAAACACACAAGGTCTACTAGCTGGGTACGACAGGGCACACTGGGATGATATGGAGCAACTGCTCCAATATCTCCCGGACAAACACAAAGCCAAGGCACAAGAGTTAGTTGACGAGGGGAAACTCATTTCTAACTCCTCAATCAGATGTGCTCTAGATGCAGCTGACACCGCAGCTAGGGAGATCAATACCAGCATTCTCCTTAGAAGACATGCATGGCCTAGGATTTTGGGGTTTAAGCCTGAAGTTCAGCAGTCCATTTTAAACACCCCTTTGTCAAAGAACACCTGTTTGGTCCTGAAATCGGACAGTCTTTAAAAAAAAAGAAAAAAGACACAAGAAGTGGCAAAGTCCATTGGAGCGCTCCAGTCCCCATCAAATACAGGCTCCTTTCGCTGCTCCTTTTACAGAGCAGGGTCTAAAACTACATCTTCAGACCCAAACGCTTCCTCTTATAAAGGCAACAACCAATCCTTTCCCTCTGGAGGTTTCTATAGAGGAGGATATAGAGGAAACAATACCAAAGTTAGGGGTAAAGGTGCCACACCGTGTAACACCCCTTCCCCTAACTAACAGTCACTAGCCCACATTTCCCTCCGATCACTTAACACCTTTCGGGGAAAGACTTCAACAGTCTCTCCCCATTTGGCAATCCATAACAACCGAAGAATGGGTGATCAACATTATTCAACATGGTTATTGCCTGGAGCTTACCACGAATCCTCCAAACATTCCACCTCGCATTCACAAACTGTCGTCAGATCACTTACATTTACTCAAACAATAGGTGCAATCTCTCTTAGAAAAGGGAGCCATAGAACCAGTTCCATTACAGTACCAAGGTTCAGGGGTTTACTCTCTCTATTTTCTAATCCCCAAAAAGGAAGGCTCCTTAAGACCAATTTTGGATCTCAGAGTGTTAAACCAGTACATACTGTCAAAACATTTTCATATGGTAACGCTTCAACTGGTCCTTCCACTTCTACAGCAAGGCAATTTTATGTCCATACTAGACTTAAAATATGCATATTTTCACATTCCCATTCATCCAGCTCATCGCACATATCTCAGATTTGTGATAGCAGGCAAACACTACAGGTTCAAAGTACTCCCATTCGGAGTAACTAATGCTCCCAGAGTGTTTATCGAAGGTCTAGCAGTAGTGGCAGCTCATCTCAGAAGACAACAAATTCAGGTCTTCCCGTACCTAGACGACTGGCTCATCAAAGCCAGCACACACCAAAAGTGTCTAGAGCACACTCAGACCACGCTACACCTACTCCACCAATTGGGTTTCACGGTTGACATGCAAAAGTCTCACCTACAGTCTTCACAGATACAATCTTATCTAGAAGCCACTCTCAACACTCACACGGCTCTAGCCTCTCCCAATGCAGCCAGAATTTGCAATATCCAAACTCTATTGCTACAGTTCTAAGCCCACCAAACCTTACCAGTCAGGACTTTCATGCAGCTACTAGGAATTATGGCGTCATGCACACACCATGCACACATCGCAATAGTGTCTCATGCAAGACTACACATGCATCTGCTATAAGAATGCTTAGCACTTCAGTGGTTTCAGTCACAGTGTCAATTAACAGATCTAGTGTTGGTAGACAGCCGCACCCATTGTTCTCTGCAGTGGTGGAACCCACAAAATGTATCAAAAGGGCAGCTCTTCATCGACCCTGTTTCACAGATCGCGCTAACAGCAGACACATCTCTCACAGGTTGGGGTGCACATCTACATTATTACATAATTCAGTGTCTCTGGGACAACAAACACAAATGTCTCCTCATCAACTATCTAGAGCTTCTAGCAGTATTTCTAGCGCTGAAAGCTTTTCAGTCTCATCTCAAAGGCAAAGTTGTCCTAGTCTGCACGGATAACATGACAGCTATGTACTATGTACAGAAACAGGGATGGACACACTCTCTCCAACTGTCACGCCTCTCTCAGACAATTTGGAGCTGGCAGAACACCTTCCAGGAGTGAACAATCAAATTGCCGACCTCCTCAGCAGAAGGAGGCAGCAAATACACAAGTAGGAACTTCATCCCCAAGTTCTCCTTCCATACTTTCAACAATGGGGATACGCACAAATAGATCTGTCTGCCACAGTACACAACGCACAATGCCCAAACTTCACCTCCAGGTTCCCACACCCTCTCTCCGAAGGCAATGCCCTATGGATGAATTGGTCAGGGATATTTGCCTAGGCTTTTCCGCCTCTCCCACTCCATCCGTTTCTGGTTCGGAAACTCAGGCATACATCACTTACACTGATTTTGGTAGCTCCCACATGGGCCTGTCAAACATGGTACACCACCCTGTTAGAGCTGTCAGTAGTTCCACATCAAAAACTACATCTCACCTCCAGTCATCTCACTCAGAACCATGGAGAAATCAAGCATCCAAATCCCAAGGAGCTCAACTTAGTGATTTGGCTCCTGAAGTCATAGAGTTTGGATATTTAAATTTGCCACCAGTCTGTATGACTATTCTGAGATAAGCAAAAAAAACTACTACCAGAGCTTGTTATGCAGCAAAGTGGAAACGATTTGTTGCCTACTGTTACAACAACAAAATTATTCCTCTAGATGCTTCTGTTCAGAACACCATCTGTTACCTTCTGCACCTACAGCAATCTGGGTTAGCTTACACATCTATCCGATTGCACCTCGCAGCAGTAGCTGCGTATTTGCAAAACAGACAGCATTTATCTTTATTCAAAGTTCCTGTCATTAAAGCTTTTATGGAGGGCTTAAAGAGAGTAATACCACCAAGAATCCCTCCGGCACCAGTGTGGAATCTTAACATTGTACTTACAAGACTTATGGGTCCACCCTTAGAACCTTTACACAATTGTCCTTTACAGTTTCTTTCATGGAAGGTTGGCTTCCTCATTGCAATCACATCTTTAAGGAGAGTTGGTGAGCTAGAGGCATTAACCTTAGAAGAACCCTTCTTTTAACTACATAAAGATAGAGTAGTTCTTCGCACCAATCCCAGATTCCTTCCCAAAGTAGTTTCTGCTTTCTATCTTAACCAATCAGTTGAGTTACCTGTGTTCTTTCCTCAACCTTATTCAGTAGCAGAACGAGCTCTTCACACACTTGATGTCAGAAGGGCACTATTGTATTATATTGAAAGGACAAAAGATTTTCCTAAAAAGAAGCAACTGTTTGTTGCATTTGCACCACCTCACAAAGGCAATCCTATCTCTAAATCTGGCATTTCAAGATGGATTGTTAAATGCATTCAAACTTGCTATGCAAAAGCTAAAAGAACTTTATCTATATCCCTTAGAGCGCATTCCACTCACAAAATAGGGGCATCTATGGCCTTTTTAGGTAACATTCCTTTAGCTAACATCTGTAAGGCATCAACATGGTCTACACCAAACACATTTGCCAAACACTATTGTGTGGATGTATTGGCACGCCAACAAGCCAATGTAGGGCAAGCAGTGCTAAAAATACTTTTTCAGGCAACTGCAACATCTACTGGTTAGCCACCACTTTGGGAGAATACTGCTATATAGTTTATGCAAAGCATGTGTATCTACAGCACACATGCCTCGTATGGATTATGTTACTTACCCAGTAAGCATCTGTTCTTGGCATGTAGAGCTGTAGATTCACATGCGCCCTCCCATCTCCCTGGGCAACTGTAGTTGTTATAGTTTTTATTATTTACATTATCTACGCATGGACATCTCTGTACTACAATCACTTACTCCATTTTCACCCTCTTGCAGGAAAACAATCTAACAATGGAGTCGATGCCCATGCGCACAATCGCCGAAAGGAGTCATCATCATCATCATCTTTATTCGATTTTAAAAAATAAAATCATAAAAGTCAATTCATTAAAAATAACATACAAATTTTCTTTCACAAACTCATTCTGAATTTAAACCCCTCATCAAAAACCACACAGGAAAAAAACAGGTAGAGGAAGAGTTTAACAGCTGTAAAAACAGTAAGGCGGGTCTAACTTGCCTAAAATTCAGTAGTTTTAAAATTGGGCATAAAAACGTATGTCTCAAATTATTGGATTTTGGACAGAGCATGATAACATGTAATGTATCATTAATCGATATGTTCTTACAATTACAAAGGGGAAAATCCGAGTTTGTACAACAGCCATGATTAAAAGAGATTAGGTGGGGAAATAAATCTAACCTGAAATAGGTCAATATGCAGCATTGATGAGGTGTCATATTCAAGGTCAAATAAGGTTCTATATTGCTGACAGTTTTTGCTAATATTGTTTGTTGCATGGAATGTTTTATTAGTGCTGTAGGAGAGTATGATCTGCCTCTTATGTTGCCCCCAATTTTTTCTGATGTTTACACTGGTTTCTGGCTATAGTCAGGCTGGGACCCTGCCAATCAGGGCCCCAGCCTCTCTGTTCTCTCTAAACGATTTGGAGTGCACTCTAGGTGCACTAGTGATTGGATACTGTGGTACCTTATGAGTCCCTAGCATATGGTACCTTAGGTGCCAAGGGCATAGGTACTTCACAGGCCTACCAGGGGCTGAAGCATGTATTATGCCACCCCTGGGAAGCAGACTAAATCTGACACCACAGGCCTGCTACTGCAGCCTGGGTGAGGTGGTGCTAGCACTCCTCACTGAGATATAGGTTCCCTATATCTCTCCTGCACACACATTTAAACCTATCAGTCACCCCTAAGGCAGGCCCTATCAATCCTGAGGGCAGGGTGCTTGGTTTCTAATGTGAGGGGGTGCCTCTGCCTGAGCAGGGCCCCTCTGCAGCTCTCAGAGTCCATTCTCTGGGGCTGTTTGTGAATGCAGTCAAACCATATACTCTTAAGTGCATTATATCCTCGCGGTAAATGCTAACTTTGGAATGGCTGCATCAAAACATGTCGTGTTTGGTGTCAAACATCTTGGAATAATACCCCCCCCCCCAGTTCTGGCGGCGGGGGTAGCTTTCCACCCTTCTAGAGGGATAGACATGTACCTACTGTGGAAACGCAGTAGAATCCTGAAGAGCCCTGGCATCACAAAATGGATGCCACCAGTCACAGACACTGGGCTGCCCTCCTGCTGATGACCGAAACTCGCAGTGGAGGAAGCCCAACAATAGGTATCCTGTCACAGGGAGGTGTAACCACCTCCCAGACAGGGTTTAGTGTATTGGGGCTGGGTGGGTGCACTCTTAGGGTGCTTTGAAGTCCTGCACTGGGGGAGCAGAAGGCTCCTCTGTGCATACACCAGTTCAAACCGGCTCAGGGGCTACCTGCCCCTGCTCTGGCGCGAAACTGGACAAAGGGAAATGGGTGTAACCACCCACTCCCCTGACCCTCCCATAGGTGGGGTCTTAGAGCTAGTCCCTCCCTTCCTTTTTAGTATAAGGTAGGGAACCCTTGAACTTGAAAGTTAGATATCCCTGGACGACGCTCTGAAGAAGAATCCTGGACCTTCGACGTTCCACTACCTCTGGAAGACTGAAGAATCTCCCTTGGAGTCAAAGAGTGACTCCCCTGCTTGGCAGGCACCAAAAACTACAATGACAGTCGCAAACTACGCTGCTCCCGCCGGAGCCCGAGGTCCCTGCAGCCCAAGACAAGGATTTCCTGACTTCTCCAAGGCCATCGTGAGTCCCCAGCTAAGCTGAGGCAAGTGGACCCCACGAGTGACGAGGAACCGCGATCCCTGGGTACTGTGCACTATTGTCAGGTGCAACCCCTTCACAACATTCTACGAACTTGTGCTTTGGACCACGTGTGGTCCCAGCCTCCAGCAGGAATCCCTCTGAAGATCAGAGGCCTACTCCGTCGCGAGTGACCGTGGGCCCCTGTTGAAGGAATCCTCCCAAGGCATCTTTGCGATCCCTTGCCCACTGGCTTGTGGGTCCCCTGAAGACTTTCTACCAAACCAAAGGGCTCCCCTGGTTGCTCCAGGCCTGCCCTGACTTACCGTTGCTGGGTGAGTTCCACAAACCTTGCTGGTTTGCACCATTGACTTTTCTCCCTTTCCACGAGACTTGCTGCTACCAAGGCTTGTTGGCTCCAATCGAGTTGCTGACACCGCAGTAAGCTGCAGACTTTGTGGGACACTCCGAATCCAGCTCCTGGTTGTCATCGACGCCTCCTGGACCTCGTGGTCGAAGAGTCAAGACACCCGTGGATGACCCGAATCTGTCGACGACGGTGGGCATTCATCTTCCTTGCCCCGAGTCACTGCCAAGTGGCTTTGAACACTGTCCCCTCTGCTTTCAGGTCTTCCATCTTCTGAATCCAGGCTTGGATTCCACCGGACACTGCTTCGTACTTCACAAGCAGCAAGTCTTCATGGTCTTCCATTGAAAACGACGCTGCGACCCGACACCAAAGGACACCTATGCACCCGGCTTCCCTGGGTAAGGTAACTCCAGCACTACAGTGCTCCTGTGGGTGTTGGCCCTAGAACTACTTACCCTGTAAGTGACTTGCTTGTAGGTTCTCCCGAAGTGCCCTAGAACTCCTAATTTCCAACCGCGACTTGCCCCATTGAAGTCAACGGCGATCCGCGCCTGTGTTTACTTGCTGCACGCGTCCCCTGTGGGTCCTTTACTTACCTGCCTTGGGTGGTTTTGTGAGGCCCCAGCACTTCTGAAGGCCCTAGGCCTTGTCCCTTTGCAAGTCGTTGTTTCTAAGTCTCTTTCTTAGTATATGGTCTGGTACGCCCCTAGGGCCCCAGCCATATGTGTGCTTAATTTATTGTGAAACGTTGATTGTGCATATGTTCCTGACTTCTAATCTCATAAAGAGATTAGTAGAGAGTTGTTTAGTAATAAATACATATATATTTGATATATATACCTGTGTGGTGTCTTTTCATTTGGTGATTCAAGAGATTGTGTGGTAAAACAAGCTGCTTTACATTCCTCCAAGACTTAGCCTGAAGGCTGCTCTCCACAGCTACCACTAGGATAGCTTTCTATAAAGGTTGTCTTAAACCTATCTACCATAAGAGTCGAATTGTACTGGTGCAAGGTGTCCACTTTCATTAGTGAACAGCATATACCAGGCCAACTTCTCACATTGGTGGGCAGCGTGTGGGATTCCAGCTTGCTATTGTTTTACCAGAAAATCTCTATTTGAATTACTAACTGAAAACCACTATAGGTACTTAAGGTACATATAAAGTCAAGCTTAGTATCAATAAGTTGTACTGAACTTAGAGCTGTGTGCCAAGGGATAGCACACCCTTTCTACAGCTCAAGCTAGGATCAGTAGGCCACAAACTAGTGTAGGTAGTACAACACTGCACAACACTAGAATGTCCTGTAAAGGATGGAACCAGTGGATCCACCCAGCCTCAGTATAAGGACATGACTTTCTTTGACTTGAAAGCCATGTGTGTTGAAAGGCACCTGAGGCTAGGACAGAGTCCCTCCACACTACACTTGATAGATCTGCTGACAGCAGATGATCTTAGATTAGCTCTAGGAGCTAATAGGTCTGAATCAGTGGGTGGGTCAATTACAGTGTCTGGGTCAGATGATGAGAATCAGGATGACCAAGACTCTGTGATTGTAGGGCCAGGTCCCCAGGGGCCTGAGAAGGACAGAGGAATTCTCCCTAAGAGAACTAACAAGGTGGAGGAGAGGCCTAGGTCCCTTTCTAGGGAATCTGACCACTCCTATCACTCTGGCAGAGAATCTGTCTACCAGAGGAACTCCTACTTCCCAAGAAGAGAGACCTCCTCTGACAGAATGTACAAACTGCTGCAGTATGAGGAAGCAAGACTTGCCCTCAAAACCAGACAGTTGGCATTAGATAAGGAAGCCCTGGAGCTCCAGAGAGCTTCTAGAAAAGAGGGGTTAGAACCCCCTGGTGGCAGCAACAGTGTCCCTAGAGGTAGAGAATATATTCCAGACCATAGGAACCTGAGTAAGGTTGTTCCCCCCTACCAGAGTGGGGATGATATCCATAAGTGGATAACTGCTATGGAGAGGGCCTGTAAAGTACAGCAGGTCCCCCAAAAGCAGTGGGCAGCAATCTTGTGGCTCTCCTTTTCAGATAAAGGTAGAGACAAGCTCCTCACTGTTAGAGAAGAGGATGCTGATGATTATGAAGTCCTGAAGAGTGCACTGATAGATGGGTTTGGCTTAACAACTGAGCAGTACAGGTTGAAGTTCAGAGACACCCAGAAGGCACAGACTCAGGACTGGACTGACTTTGTTGATTGTGCAACCAAGGCTCTGGAGGGTTGGCTGGTTGGCAGTAGGGTTACTGATTTCAAGGGATTGTATAATTTAATCATGAGAGAACAGATCCTTAATAATTGCCAGAACCAGTTGTTGCATCAATACCTGGTGGACTCAGATCTGACCTCTCCCCAAGAATTGGGAAAGAAGGCAGACAAATGGGTCAGAACCAGGGTGAGGCAGAAAAACCAGAACGAAGGGGGTGACATCAAGAAGCAGGATTCTAAGGGCTCTGAGAAAGGTGGGGATAAGTCAAAAGACCAGAAGTCTTCACAAGGGCCCCAAACATCTGCATCTGGTGGGGAGTCACAGTCCAACAAGGGAAAAGGCCAAAAGAGGTCCTGGTGCAAATTCTGTAAACAGAAAGGGCACTGGACTTCTGATTGTACCAAGTCCAAAGACCAAACCACCACCACTCCTGCCCCTAAGGCAACTGTTCCCCCAAGTCCAGCTACTGGTGGAGGTGGTGCTCAGAATAAGGGTGTAGTAGGGTTGACCCTGGGTTCTGAAGTAGACTCTGGCCTAGTCAGAGTACCCACTCAGGCAATGCTGATTTGTGATGGAGACATTGATATGTCCTTCCTAGTAAGCCCCAGTAACCTGGGCAAATACAAACAGCAGCCTGTAATAAATGGCAAACAGGCTTTGGCATTTAGGGACACAGGTGCTAGTGTCACCATGGTGGCAGAGGATCTTGTGGACCCTGGACAGATCATCCTGGGCGAAATGTACCAGGTAACCAATGCAAGCAATGTCAGGACCAACCATAGTCTGGCAGTTGTGAATTTCTCCTGGGGAGGGGTAACTGGCCTCAAGAAGGTTGTAGTCAGTGCAGACCTCCCTGTTGAATGTCTATTGGGCAATGATCTAGAAACTTCAGCCTGGTCTGAAGTAGAGTTATGGACTCATGCTGAGATGTTGGGCATTCCTGCAAAGGTATTTGCTGTGACCAGGTCACAGGCCAAAATGCATGACACTGAACCAGCTCTGGATCCTGAAACTATGGACCAGATGCTTCCCAAGAAGAGGAGCAGTAGGGTTAAGGCGGTAACTTCCCCTCTGTCTCAGATCACTGATTCCCCTCTTGAGGAAAGAGGAGCAGATCCTGAAGAAGGAACTGCCCCAGAGGGACTTGAACCTGATCAAGTTGAGTTCTTGGGGGCAGGGGGCCCTTCTAGGGAAGATCTGAGTAAGGAGCAACAGTGCTGCCCCTCTCTTGAACCCCTCAGACAGCAGGCTGCTGCTGAGGCTGCTGGGAGTGCTAGTGGGTCCCATAGAGTTTATTGGGATGAGGGGCTCCTATATTCTGAGAGTAGAGACCCAGCCCCTGGAGCCACCAGGAGGTTGGTAATACCCCAGAAGTTTAGGGGGTTCCTCTTGACCCTAGCACACAACATCCCTTTAGCAGGTCACTTGGGCCAAAACAAGACCTGGGACAGGCTTGTTCCACATTTTCATTGGCCACATATGTCAGAGGACACAAAGGAGTTTTGTCGCTCCTGTGTCACATGCCAAGCCAGTGGCAAGGCAGGTGGCACCACAAAGGACCCCCTGATACCACTACCTGTGGTGGGGGTACCCTTTGAAAGGGTAGGGATTGACATTGTTGGTCCCCTTGACCCTCAAACTGCATCTGGGCACAGATTTATCCTGGTGGTAGTGGATCATGCCACCAGGTACCCAGAAGCAATTCCCCTGAGGACCACCACAGCCTCTGTGGTGGCAAGAGCCCTCATTGGAGTTTTCTCCAGAGTGGGTTTCCCGAAGGAGGTCATCTCTGACAGAGGAACACACTTCATGTCAGGATATCTGAAAGCAATGTGGAAGGAGTGTGGTGTAACTTATAAGTTCACCACCCCCTATCACCCACAATGCAATGGGTTAGTTGAACGTTTCAACAAAACCCTGAAGGGAATGATTAAAGGACTCCCAGAGAAGCTTAGGCGGAAATGGGACCTTCTTCTTCCCTGCCTGTTGTTTGCATACAGAGAGGTTCCACAGAAGGGGGTTGGTTACAGCCCATTTGAGCTTCTGTTTGGGCATCCTGTAAGAGGTCCATTGTGTTTGGTAAAAGAGGGCTGGGAGTTACCTCTCAAACCCCCAAACAGGATGTGATTGACTATGTACTTGGTCTCCGATCCCGGATGGCCGAATACATGAAAAAAGCAACCAAAAACCTGGAGGCCAGCCAAGAATTACAAAAAGCTTGGCATGACCAAAAGGCTGTGCTGACTGTGTACCAGCCAGGACAGAAAGTGTGGGTGTTGGAGCCTGTGGCCCCAGCAGCCCTCCAGGACAAATGGAGTGGCCCCCATACAATAGTTGAACAGAAGGGAGAAGTCACCTATTTGGTGAATCTTGGAACTCCCAGGAGCCCCCTGAGGGTGCTCCATGTCAACAGATTAAAGCCATATGTTGACAGGGCTGACATGGGCTTGCTCATGGCAACTGATGAGGACCAGGAGGAGGAGAGTGACCCACTCCCTGACCTGCTCTCACAGAACCCTGACGATGGGTCAGTAGATGGTGTTGCTTTGGCAAGCAGCCTCACTGACCATCAACAAACTGAGTGCAGACAAGTTCTGCAACAGTACAGACATATGTTTAGCCTGACCCCCAGTCAGACTAGCTGGTGCACCCATGAGGTGGACACTGGAGACAGTCTGCCTGTCAAGAGTAAATTCTACAGGCAACCTGACCATGTCAGGGACTGTATCAGGACTGAAGTCCAGAAAATGTTGGAGCTAGATGTGATTGAGCCTTCAGATAGCCCCTGGGCTAGTCCAGTAGTCCTAGTACCCAAGCCTCATGCCCAGGGTGGTAAGAAAGAAATGAGGTTTTGTGTAGACTACAGAGGCCTCAATGCAGTCACCAGGACTGATGCCTATCCCATACCAAGGGCAGATGAGCTGATTGATACTTTGGCCTCAGCCAAATATCTAAGTACATTTGACCTAACAGCTGGCTACTGGCAGATCAGGTTAGCTGATGATGCAAAAGCCAAAACAGCATTTTCGACCCCTGGTGGGCACTACCACTTTGTGGTGATGCCCTTTGGATTGAAAAATGCACCTGCCACTTTTCAGAGGTTGGTGAATAAAGTTCCGGCAGGGATGGAAACTTATTGCTCAGCTTATCTAGATGATATTGCTGTCTTTAGTTCCTCCTGGCAGGATCACCTGGTCCACCTCAAAAATGTTTTGGAGGCTCTGCAGAAAGCAGGCCTCACTATCAAGGCCACCAAGTGCCAGATAGGGCAGAGTCAGGTTGTGTACCTGGGCCACCTTGTGGGTGGAGGCCAGGTTCAGCCTTTACAGAGCAAAATCCAAACCATAATGGAATGGGTTGCTCCAACCACCCAGACACAGGTGAGAGCCTTCTTAGGCCTGACTGGGTACTATAGGAGGTTTGTGAAGGGATATGGATCTATAGTGACCCCCTTGAATGATCTAACCTCAAAGAGAATGCCAAAAAAGGTTCAGTGGACAGCTAGCTGTCAAAAGGCATTTGAAGACCTAAAGCAGGCCATGTGCACTGCCCCCATCTTACAGAGTCCAGACTACACCAAAAAGTTCATTGTCCAAACAGATGCTTCTGAGCTGGGTGTGGGAGCTGTACTGTCTCAACTGAATGATGAAAGTCAAGACCAGCCAGTAGCTTTCATTAGCAGAAGGCTGACCCCTAGAGAGAAACGTTGGTCAGCTATAGAGAGGGAGGCCTTTGCTGTGGTGTGGGCCCTGAAGAAGCTGAGGCCATACTTGTTTGGCACTCACTTCATAGTTCAGACTGACCACAAGCCCCTCCTATGGCTTAAACAGATGAAAGGTGAAAACCCAAAACTTTTGAGGTGGTCCAATTCCCTACAGGGGATGGACTATACAGTGGAACATAGGCCTGGGACCCAACATGCCAATGCAGATGGACTCTCAAGGTATTTCCACTTAGTTCACGAAGACTCAACTGGTCAAGGTTAGTTTAGTGTCCCTGCGTTTGGGGGGGGGGGTTGTGTAGGAGAGTAGGATCTGCCTCTTATGTTGCCCCCACTTTTTTCTGATGTTTACACTGGTTTCTGGCTATAGTCAGGCTGGGACCCTGCCAATCAGGGCCCCAGCCTCTCTGTTCTCTCTAAACGATTTGGAGTGCACTCTAGGTGCACTAGTGATTGGATACTGTGGTACCTTATGAGTCCCTAGTATATGGTACCTTAGGTGCCAAGGGCATAGGTACTTCACAGGCCTACCAGGGGCTGAAGCATGTATTATGCCACCCCTGGGAAGCAGACTAAATCTGACACCACAGGCCTGCTACTGCAGCCTGGGTGAGGTGGTGCTAGCACACCTCACTGAGATATAGGTTCCCTATATCTCTCCTGCACACACATTTAAACCTATCAGTCACCCCTAAGGCAGGCCCTATCAATCCTGAGGGCAGGGTGCTTGGTTTCTAATGTGAGGGGGTGCCTCTGCCAGAGAAGGGCCCCTCTGCAGCTCTCAGAGTCCATTCTCTGGGGCTGTTTGTGAATGCAGTCAAACCATATACTCTTAAGTGCATTATATCCTCGCGGTAAATGCTAACTTTGGAATGGCTGCATCAAAACATGTCGTGTTTGGTGTCAAACATCTTGGAATACTACCCCCCCGCCAGTTCTGGCGGTGGGGGTAGCATTCCACCCTTCTAGAGGGATAGACATGTACCTACTGTGGAAACGCTGTAGAATCCTGAAGAGCCCTAGCATCACAAAATGGATGCCACCAGTCACAGACACAGGGCTGCCCTCCTGCTGATGACCAAAACTCGCAGTGAAGGAAGCCCAACAATAGGTATCCTGTCACAGGGAGGTGTAACCACCTCCCAGACAGGGTTTAGTGTATTGGGGCTGGGTGGGTGCACTCTTAGGGTGCTTTGAAGTCCTGCACTGGGGGAGCAGAAGGCTCCTCTGTGCATACACCAGTTCAAACCGGCTCAGGGGCTACCTGCCCCTGCTCTGGTGCGAAACTGGACAAAGGGAAGTGGGTGTAACCACCCACTCCCCTGACCCTCCCATAGGTGGGGTCTTAGAGCTAGTCCCTCCCTTCCTTTTTAGTATAAGGTAGGGAACCCTTGAACTTGAAAGTTAGATATCCCTGGATGACGCTCTGAAGAAGAATCCTGGACCTTCAACGTTCCACTACCTCTGGAAGACTGAAGAATCTCCCTTGGAGTCAAGGAGTGACTCCCCTGCTTGGCAGGCACTAAAAACTACAACGACAGTCGCAAACTACGCCGCTCCCACCGGAGCCCGAGGTCCCTGCAGCCCAAAACGAGGATTTCCTGACTTCTCCAAGGCCATCGTGAGTCCCCAGCTACGCTGAGGCAAGTGGACCCCACGAGTGACGAGGAACCGCGATCCCTGGGTACCATGCACTATTGTCGAGTGAAACCCCTTCACAACGGTCTACGAGCTTGTGCTTTGGACCACGTGTGCTCCCAGCCTCCAGCAGGAATCCCTCTGAAGATCAGAGGCCTACTCCATCCCGAGTGACCATGGGCCCCTGTTGAAGGAATCCTCCCATTGTGTCTTTGCGATCCCTTGCCCGCTGGCTTGTGGGTCCCCTGAAGACTTTCTACCAAACCAAAGGGCTCACCTGGTTGCTCCAGGCCTGCCCTAACTTACCCTTGCTGGGTGAGTTCCACAGACCTTGCTGGTCTGCACCATTGACTTTTCTCCCTTTCCACAAGACTTGCTGCTACCAAGGCTTGTTGGCTCCAATCGAGTTGCCGATACCGTAGTAAGCTGCAGACTTTGTGGGACACTCCGAATCCAGCTCCTGGTCATCATCGACACCTCCTGGACCTCGTGGTCGAAGAGTCAAGACACCCGTGGACGACCCGAATCTGTCGACAACGGTGGGCATTCATCTTCCTTGCCCCGAGTCACTGCCAAGTGGCTTTGAACACTGTCCCCTCTGCTTTCAGGTCTTCCATCTTCTGAATCCAGGCTTGGATTCCACCGGACACTTCTTCTGACTTCACAAGCAGCAAGTCCTCATGGTCTTCCATTGAAAACGACGCCGCGACCCGACACCAAAGGACACCCATGCACCCTGCTTCCCTGGGTGAGTTAACTCCAGCACTACGGTGCTCCTGTGGGTGTTGGCCCTAGAACTACTTACCCTGTAAGTGACTTGCCTGTAGGTTCTCCCGAAGTGCCCTAGAACTCCTAATTTCCAACCGCGACTTGCCCCATTGAAGTCAATGGCGATCCGCGCCTGTGTTTACTTACTGCACGCGTCCCCGTGGGTCCTTTACTTACCTGCCTTGGGTGGTTTCGTGAGGCCCCAGCACTTCTGAAGGCCCTAGGCCTTGTCCCTTTGCAAGTCGTTGTTTCTAAGTCTCTTTCTTAGTATATGGTCTGGTACGCCCCTAGGGCCCCAGCCATATATGTGCTTAATTTATTGTGAAACGTTGATTGTGCATATGTTCCTGACTTCTAATCTCATAAAGAGATTAGTAGAGAGTTGTTTAGTAATAAATACATATATATTTGATATATATACCTGTGTGGTGTCTTTTCATTTGGTGATTCAAGAGATTGTGTGGTAAAACAAGCTGCTTTACATTCCTCCAAGACTTAGCCTGAAGGCTGCTCTCCACAGCTACCACTAGGATAGCTTTCTATAAAGGTTGTCTTAAACCTATCTACCATAAGAGTCGAATTGTACTGGTGCAAGGTGTCCACTTTCATTAGTGAACAGCATATACCAGGCCAACTTCTCACAAGTGCAGAGTCCTCAAGTTCTGATGCCAGCTTGTCCCAAAAAGCAGTTTCGACTTGCTTGCCCTCAGAGCGAGTTATGACAGAAGGATTAACATATAAGTCCGACCTCCCTAGAGCCTGCAAGTTACACGCCACATACTCCAACCATGGGATCAGGGAGGATTTTTCAAATTTTATACTATCCTGCAAAATTAGTCTTTTAAAACTGAGTTCCTCCTTTACCCAAATTGAGTTCCAGAGCTTTAGGGGACAAAGACGAAGCTGGTCAATAATAAAATCTAAACCTAGCTCTGCGTGGACAATTTCGTAAGGTACACATTGTGGAACTTCCAGAAAGCTCCTTAAGAATTTATTTTCGGCTATTTGAATTGGAGCAACCTGGGCATATCCCCAGATTCCACTGCCACAACTCGCTAGTGGGATACATTTAGCTCTATAAATTTCGAGAATCAATTGAATATGAGTGCGCCCAAGCCTGCGGGAAAAATCTCCAATGCTGACTATTGCTCCATTAAAAGACAAAACATTCTGAGCTATAAGTGAGTGCCAGTTAAACTCAGAATCCAATTGGACCCCCAAATACCTGAACTTATCTACCTGACAAATATGTTGGCCATCTACTACATGTTTCATGGTTTTTGCATTTGGTGGGCTGAACTTCATAACATGTGACTTTGAGAAGTTCGTCGTCAGGTCAAGGCTACTCATAAAACTTATAAGGAGGTTAAGAAGTTTTTGTAAGCCTTTAGCTGTATGCGCAATTAAAACTGTATCGTCCGCATAAAGCATGGCAGGTATAGAACGGCCTCCTACTTTAGGAACATCAGCATCTGGAGCTGCCAAAGATTGTTCTATGTGGTTGGTATAAAAATAAATTAAAAAGGAGCTAAAACACATCCGATTTTATTTAATATATACCTGCGTCTACTGATCCCTATCATTAAATCTTTTGGAATAGAACTAGTCAACTATGCAGATGACACGCAACTTGTGTTTTCGATGGAAGGGAATCAAGCAGTTTCCCTGGATAAATTTTATGAGTGCATGCAAAGTACTACAAACTGGCTTAGAAATAACTATTTACAATTCAATGGAGTCAAAACAGAAGTTGTATACTGCACCACGAATAAAATATCTCGCCCCCTTCCTATCGATTTCCGGCTTACCCCTACAGATAAACCGCTAATCCCAGCCAAAACAGTGCGTAATCTGGGGGTAATGTTGGATAACAATCTTCAGTTGGATTCACAAGTCAACAAAATAGTTGGTACCTGCTTCTCCCTGATCAGAGCTCTACGGAAGATTCTTCCGTTATTGCCATCCTCCGCTAGGACACAAGTGGTGAGGAGCGTTATTCTGAGCAGGTTGGACTACTGTAATTCCCTGTGTCTTGGAGCACCAAACTCATTGATATTGAAACTGCAAAGAATCCAAACATTAGCAGCAAAGTTAGCTTTAAACAGGTAGCGCAGGGCCTCTACATTTCTGGCTCTGAGGGATCTCCACTGGTTGCCGATCCGTCAGAGAATACAATTCCAAATCCCTCTGTATCGTCTTTAGGGCAGTACATGGATTAGGACCTAAACCACTGCAGAGAAAATTCACTTGGTATATCCCCTCGAGAAATCTTCGCTCATCAACAGCAAATTTGGTGAATACTACAAGATTTAAAAGAACCAGGACTGGAGGCAGAGCCTTCAGCTCTGCAGCCTCACGGCTGTGGAATGAACTCCCAACTGACATCAGACAAACTGAGAATCTGTTGCAATTCAGGAAAAAGCTGAAAACTTGGCTTTTCCCGAGGGAGGAGTAAAAATAAAGATTTTATTGTTACTGTCCCGCTCTGACATCCCTCCTTGTTTTTCCCTCCCCCTTTTATATTTGTCTTTCCTGGGGTTGGCCGTTTTTGCGTACAATGACTACATGGTAACTCTCAGCGCCAGGATACCCGTTGGGTGACAGTGCGCTATACAAGTCCAGCATACATTACATTACACATCCTTGCTGAACACCACGCCGCAATTTAAAGTGCTCAATGCATTCCTCATTAGGGCCAAACCTGACACTAGCTGAAAGATCATTGTGCAAATCACGCAGAAACTTTATTAAAACTGGTTCGACATCCATCTGTTCCATCATGGACCAGAGCTTAGACTGATTGACTCAGTCAAAGGCGGAGCTAAGGTCCATGAAGGCCAGATGGACTACCCCCTTCTTGGCCTTAGTGTATTTGCAAGTTAATAAATAGAGGTTCAGTGTTTGCTCTATAGTACCCCGGCCGGGGCAGAACCCATACTGGAGGTCGGATGAAAATCCTCTCTCCTCGGCCCAATCCGTAAGGCGATTTAATAAAATCAGGCAAATAATTTTCACCTGAGTCTCTGAGGGAGATCGGCCTAAAGCATGCAGGGTCTGACCTATTGCCATTTTTGCAAATGGGGACTAATATTGAATGAGACCAGATTTGTGGAAGAGGGCCAGAGGCTGCAGAGTTTAGGTACAATGTCAGTAACGGAGCCCATAAATCTATGCAGATTTTAAAAAGGTCCCCTGGTACCCCATTAGGCCCTGGCGCTTTGCTTAATGGCAACTGAGAAATGGCAGCTCTAACCTCCGATAAATTGAAAAGTATGTGATGAACAGTCCGGGAGTCATTCGATAACTCCTGCTCCTCATCTATGCTGTAAATAGCCTTAAAATGATCAACTCAGGCCTGAGAAGGAATAGTACAGGTCTGGTTAGAGAGGTGATCTTTACTAAAAAAAAAGGCGAGTTAACCACGCTCCAGAAAGCAGAGCTGTCGCGCTGCCTACTGGCCTATAAAAGATGTTCCCAGGCTTCCTCTTTAAGTTGGGATTTACGTTCCTTACAGGCCATTCTAAACGCTACCCTGGCCCTTTTTACCTTCACTTGGCAATGAGGTTTCGCATGCAGGAGGTTCCAGAGGTCCTTATGGGTTTCGGAACACCGGTTATCAAACCACCTATCTACATGCGTTGCCGGGGATGGGGCAGTTTTACAGAGCTCGGATTTAATAAACCTGCTGATATTAGAAAATGAGGCCAGGATTCTCTGTGGTAAATCTTCTTCGGACAAACAAGAGAGAAAATCAGGTTGACACGAAATGATCAGGTTTTGGATAAAAACCAAGGGAACAATGCTGGCCCACCTCGGTCTTTGGCCCTGATCAATCAAGGTGATGGGCTCCTTATAAAGGGGTACTGCTCCCAATGATTTAATATCCCAGTAAAATAAGGCTGTTAATGGGTTATGGTCAATCAGATTGTGTCTTGGGACCTTAAAATCCAGAAGTGCAGAAAAGAAGCTACCGGAAACAAAGATGTAATCAATGATAGTGCTGTGCCCCCCTCATTTAATGTAGGTATTCTCTCATTTAAGTAGTCCTGATTACTAGCCATTAAGTTCACTAAGTTAAACTCAGAGATAACCATTAGGTTCACTAAGTTAAACTCAGAGATAAGGTTATTAGCAGCGTCACCTTGGCGAGTGTGTTTAAAGTGCGCCTGGTTTTCAAATGAGCCCTCAGAATCAGAATCCCTGTAGGTTATACAAGAGTGACATGGGTGCAAATTAAAATCCCTGGCAATCATAATTATGGTAAAAGGGGGTTCAAGGAGATAAAAATCGTCGATAAATGCTTTAAGACTGATAACAGCTTCTGGATAATTTCCAATGTAACTGCATAAAAAGTATAAAAATTATAAAAATTGTTGAGAAGCAGTCTGCACTTATTGGGGAATGTTAAAAGGATACCCAAGATAGTCTTGATTTTGGACTTTAAAACCTCTACAATACATCTGTCCTCTAGTTTAACTAGGGTTGTGCGGCCTCCACTAGCTCGCCCACTAGAGGAATGGGTAGCTGGAATTGAATACGAGGAAAAGCCATCAAGATGTAAACAACCCTCAGTATCCCACCTTTCCTGTTAACAAATAAAATCAAAGTTCTTCAACATGCACAGCCAGCCAGCGTCTGCAAACTTGCTCTGTACCCTGGCAATATTCCAGCTAAGAACCGTAATAGTGTCTTGACTCATGGTAACCGATTCCTGGTTCTGAATAACAGGTTTCAAAGTATCAATAGTGGGGGTAGGGCCCAGACAGTCCGGGTCTTCCACCTCAAAGGAGGGGTCACCTTACCTTGTGACTGGAAAGACTTCTTAGAAGAAAACAACTTGCAAACATCCAGACCCAACACTAGATGGCAGGAGAATGCAAAGCATGTGAATGTACAGCTCTACATGCCAAGAACAGATGCTTACTGGGTAAGTAACATAATCCTAATACTGTCAAAACTAGATTACTGCAACAGGCTTTATCTAAACTTAAATGTGCAGTATCTAAACAAGATGCAGCCCCTTCAGAACGCTGCCGCTAAGCTTTTGTCAGGAACCCCCAAGTTCCAATCTGCTAAACTAGCTTTACGGATGCTTCACTGGCTCCCAGTCAAACAAAGAGTCAATTTCAAAGCCCTCTGTATCACCTTTAGGACTTTGCACGATCTTGGCCCAAACTACCTCAAGGATAAGCTCAAATGGTATCTTCCGGAGAGGCCCCTCCGTTCAAGTGCGACAAAAAACATTATGATCCCTAGGTTCAGGCACGCCTCTTGGGGCGGTAGAAGTTTTGTGACAGGGTCTTCAAAACTTTGGAACTCCCTGCCACTGCACATTAAATCTTAGACAAACTTGCTCTCTTTTGCAAGTCTTTGAAGACGTGGCTCTTTACCTATTAACTCAGCTTTACACTATCCGCAAATCAGCAGCGCCTTGACGCCTCCAGGCAACTGTTCACAGTTTATAAACTCAGTTAACATAACAGAACATAACATCCTCTATGTTGGGGTCATTGGTGATTTATTTTTCTATTTTCAACCACCATAATTCATAACTTTCATAGCAGTCGAGACCAGGAAAAAATCTGCGCTGGAACGCCCAGCTTAAGAGCCTTATTGCAAGTAAAATATCTCCTGGGGATATTACTCCAGCTGATTATATGTGTCCCAGTGTCACCATAACCAGTAATAATGGGTATGGGAACACTGGGCCCTATTTTACCAGGCAGAAATGGAAATGAGAGTTTGAGCACATGAAGATTGCACCAGCACAGCCCAGCCCCTTGCCAGCCCCCTCCCACTGCATTGGGGGAGATGCACTGATCCCCCATCCAGGTACCAGCCTGTCCAGATTCTGGACAGTGTCTTGGCCCCACAGCCCGCATTGGCACCCTCACTCCCATTTACCTCCTGCTCAGAAGAAACACATATATCTAACATATTCATCGAATCAATAATATAAAGAAATGCCATCTTCGCAGAAATCATTCGGTTCAGGCAGTGCTTTGCCTAGTGGTAACAAAATCCCTTTATTCTGTTATCTTTTGCAAATCCTATTACATGATTTTTGACACGGACCCTGTGCTTCTGTTGTAATGTTCAAACACTGGCAGTGTCAGTTAATGGAAATATGTGAGATTATTATTATATATTTGTTTCCTAATGTGACCCCAAAATGCAAAGAACAGCAAAATACAAACAACGCAAATTATCAACATCATAACGATAGGCAGCAGTTTTTCACTTTCATCCAAGTACATTGTTAACAGGTATTTCTTGTCATTTTTGACTCCTTTAGTTAGTTTTAACTTTTTATCCAATAGAACTTTGAATTGGGGTACGAATAGTTTTGCACTTTTACAATTATGGGCTTAAGAATCCCAACATGCAAAATGCGAATTGTCAAACAACTCAAGACAGTCTGAAAATATCCATACTGTAAACCACACAATGCCACTTGCTGCAGCACCATTGCTCCCAATCTGTGTTGTGCCTTTTCTTGTATGCAATACTCTAAAGTCAACCCTATTGGCTTTGTCAATACTAATGTCTTGTGGTGCACTGGCAGTGCGTGGGGCTCTATGACCCTTTAACCTCCTCCACCCACACAGAGTACCACATGGAGCAGACAATGCTCATCCCTACTGTCTCTTCCTTGTCCTGACCCTCCCAACCCCAACCCTACTTTCTGCCCCAATGGGCACATTAGCTGACCTTTTCTGCTGCAACAAGTAGGTGGAGCATGTTAGCACATTTGTCTACAGATCTGGAGAAAACCGAACCGTTAAGAAATCTGCATTCCAGGGTCAGTGTAGTTATTCCCCATTCTGGGGGCATAACTTGGAATAGCTGGAATTTGGTGCACGTATGGCAACCAGAAACAAAGGTTCCCACCCCCAGTATCCCATAACCAAATTCTGGTCACCTGATAATGGTGAGCATAAGTGCATAACATCCCACAAACCCTCCGCTTGCTTGGGTGACTGAGCATGCTGGAAAGCTGATCTTTTAGACATTATTATTTTTGCTTTGTATTAACTGGTTTTGCCTCTTACTAATAGGTGCCTTTTACTTTGCAGGTTAAGCGTAAATTACTTGTATTTGCTCTGTGACCTCCGCCTTGTCCAAGTTGTTTTCTTCATCATCTTCCTGGTTGTACATGTTCTCCATTGGATTCATCTTCCACGTTCAACTTCATTGATTGACTCATCAACTGGTAACTTCTGCTCTTTCTGAGGAAAATGTCCTTGGCTGAGTCTCTTTCCTACTTCAGAAGGAATTGGTGCTGGTGCCGCCTACTCTAAGAGAGTAGATTGATGAATGAGGCTGCCTCAAAGAGCCACAACTGAGGCACCAAGTTGTTTGTCATCATCTTCTATTGCTTCTGGTCCAACCAGCAATAAAGGAATTTGCATATTGAATTTGCTTCTTTGTCTTTACTAATATCTTAGATTTCCTCTGCAGAAAACTAGGAAAAAACCTATTGTAACGGAGGACTTTGGAGGGGAAAAAGGCTAGACCCACAAGCAACAGGCTCATTGGACGTTACATGCGACCTAAAATAACCCAAATACTCTTGGCAACATCAAGCCTGTGAAAAGACTGGGAGAGGGTAAAAGGTATTTCATTCTGCTAGTCATCCTGAGCCGATTTACTGCTGATCAACTTACTGTAGCTTACAGAGGAGCTTGACAGGGAGAGAGAGCTAATGGTTCTCTTAGGATACAAGCCAGTGCCCAGGAAAACAGTGATCATCCATACCTGGTATATAAGGAAATGAACAGTTGTGATGTAGTGCTGCTACGTAAGTTGAAAAAGGCAGGAATCGCCCAATAGGATAGTTAAGTTCCTCATCAATGACTCGAGAGAAAGGAAGGAGCCCTAATAAGGGCCCCAGAGCTCAATGTAGCAGAGGTTATAACAATTGTCACATAATTTGACTTCAGTTTCTGGTGTTTATTGCTTAAACACTACCCCTCCACAAAGGGCATGAATTGAAACCAGTATGCAGGAGTAAGAGAGAAAGATGGTGAATTAGCAAGTCCCCATATCTCCGTCAGTTTTTCAGGTAGTCTGTGCATACCAGAGGCTCAGCCAATCAGGAAGTAAAAACCTGAGTTCCCCCTGGTAACTACCTCCAAACTCCACTGGCTGAGACTAGCAAAGGCTCAACCAATGGAGGGGTAGATCCTGACAAAAGCCCTCAAGCGCCCATCTACAGACATGTTTTCTTTATGAACTGAGCCTAGCAGAGTTTCAGTCAAGGGGAGAGGAGGTGTGGACCTGGGCTGGAAGAGATGGGGAGCTGTCATTTTACACTTTCTTCTCCTGCCCCTGCAGCTTCTCCTATCCCTATCAATCACACCCCCACACACATAATTCCACCACCCACATTGCGGCCTGCTGCCGTACAGGTCCTGAAGGCTGGTGATGGGTCTCAAAACCATACAGTGGAGTTGATATCAAGATCACAGGGATGTTATGTAATGAGACACAGAGTAGGTAAGTGAGACAGATGTGCGTGTGTGTTTTTATGTAAAGAAAGGTTCAGCTTATTAATACCAGTCTTGAGGCTGGAACTGTACATAAGCAATGGAAAATTCATACAAAATGTCTCCCATTCTTCAGAAGTCCATTCTTTTAACACTTTGACCTCCAGTTTTGGCCTCTAACGGTGCTGCTGGCTACTGGGAGGATATTGGAAAATGTGATGGACTAATATGAATCCAGCTGTCTGGAAGATCAGGCAATCCTCTATCTTTAGCAGACTGACTTTTTTCTAGGGCAGGGCAATGACTACCTTGTTGGTTGAACTTGCCGAAGAGAGGTATTTTGGATGAGGGTGTTGCAGCAGGATATTGTGGGTTACTGGTTCAACTGTTTTTAACCAATCACCTTCATTAGTATCTAAGGCCATCGAAGGCGGCAAGACATGGTGATTAGAATGTTAAGTGGGAAAGTTCTTTACCTGTGCCATACATGCACACAGGCCCGATTCATTTGGGAGAGTCTCGGTTATTTAAAGCCAAAAATGGCTTTATTTTGGTGGTCTCCCGCCTGAAATTGCCTCTCCTTCATTAGAAGTCAATGGGAGAAATGCATTCACTTGATTATTTTTTTAAATCTCTCACTTTCCTGTTCTTAAACATTGCCATGCATGCAGTGTATGGAATGTTATGTTTCGCATTATATCTTCCTGTCAGAGGCTCTCCTGTCTGGCCAGTGTGCGCTGGGTGGCCCACTGCATCTGACTTACTTGAATAAAACACTCTTTTCCGGATCCTTCGCCAAGTGTCTGCTGCATTTCTTCTAAGAGGTTGCCACACCTTTATTTATCAGCGCAGAGCTTCTCACATAGCCTGTATTTTTTCCCATTTTTATCCAATTAGTCAATCTGCCTCCTCCATTTTGTTTTTAATCTGTTGGAGATTAACCTATTAGCTGGACACATTTGTTTGATGCCTATAAAACTTATTTGCGGGCCTTTGGTGCTTTGAGATTTAGTCAAGAGCGAAAAATATGTTTGCTACTCGATTCATTAAGTTTCAAAGGAAGGGCAATTTTCGAACATCTTCCAGAGTTAGAGCTGAATGCTGATTAATCAGTACTCGATCAGTACTGATGGGTCCTGGTTCCACGTTCTGGACTTACTCTGGAACCCCTGGCAGATGGGACTTTGTTGCCTGCTGTATTAGTGTGGAGGAGAGAAAACCATCTACAAATTATACATTACCATTTCCCTTAACGATAAAGGAACACAGACGTCTAATCCAATTTTAGTAGGTTTATCATAAGGCCAAGAAAAGATGAACATACAAACACCTCAAAACGAGAGTGTAGATATACATGGGCACTAATACAAAACCGAATCTACGAATGACATTTAGGCGGTGCAACATGCACAGAATGGCCAATTCTTGAATTAAGACACAAATGATGATAGAAACTACATCAGGAGTCTTCTTCATTGGTGGGTCATAAACAAAAGCATTAATCTGTTCCGACTCTACATCTAGTGTGAGATCCCAATTTAGCATTTCCCCAGGCAAGTTCCCCTAAAGGTGTCAGCTCGTGAAGACTTCCTAAGAAGCACACTCACATTAAATGGGTCGAGTAGCGTAAAGCTACAGAGCTCGTTCTAAGTTGCGCTCTTCTCTCCAGGTAAGGCAGAAGTGCTGGACTCTGTCCCTAACCCCAATACAAAAGCCGAAGATCACAGCCTCAAATACATCATGTGACCACCTTATTCAGTTAGACACCTCCTTGTAGGTAATTTTACATGAAGTAACTAAACTTTCAGGCTTTTGCTCAGTGACCTTGGTTTCCAGGCCTTCCAGTTACGAAAGACACCCTCCTACATTATCAGCTCTGCTTGTTCAAAGGCATCCTCTCCTCCCTAGATCCGTCTACCTCCTGAAACAAAGACGTTATTCTAACTAACGAGGACAAATTCTTGCACCTGCAGCAGAAACATGAAAAGAGAAAATTCCACAAACACACAAATTTTAATTAGCAACCTTCAACTTGAGAGCAAACAGGAAGAAACGAAAGTTAAGCCTGCTAAGTTCAGCTAACATAAGAACAGTGATCACGTTTAAAATACATGCATATATGAGCCATTAATATACACACACGATATGAGCACCAATAAGAAAACGTTCATTAATCATGGATACATTTTACTCACATATAATTTCCTCTAAATACGTACATTTACTACGTTAATTATTTGGTTACATGAAGAAAATACCCAACACTTCACTAATGCGTTATTACAGTTCACATTCTAATAACCTAATATTAACAAATCAAAACAGATTATATGTGGATGCGAACTAGCCATGATTATAATACACCCCTACAAATGAAAGAACAAGTTGCGCTCTATCAGTACCAAGACCGAGTTCTGAAGTTGCACAGTCCTTTTGATCTGTCGCCCGATTATCTGTGTAAGATGTAATTTTATCAGGAGAACAATGATTTATGGAGAAAGTGTAGACTCATACATCACAGCACGGCAACGTCTGGCTGCAAAATGCCAATTTGGTGATGAATACAGTGGCCAGTTGATCAGAGATCAGTTTATTAGTCATTGTTGCGAGAAGAGTATCCAATAGAAACTTATCTCCACAGGAAATCCATTTTTAGATGAAACTATTCGCATTGCAAAAAGCCTAGAGACATCTCAAATATCGGCTGCAGAACTGGATAACTAACTCTCAGAGGTGGTTTGTACTGTTCAAACAGGCAAGGAGACATTTTCTAAAGAACTATCTACCATGAATAGTTCAATTTTCAGACATACAAAATATATGATTCCGCCAGAAATGTTAGGTGTAGATTGCGTAATAAGCTGAGAACTTTGCAAAGGTGTATCAAAAGATGAAGTATGAAATATGGTATGAACAGAATAACAAATTTGCATGAGAAGGATGCCTCCTCATTCCCGACCAAGATGACGCAGAGTGACTTCCATGACGTGGTTCTAGTTGTAAAAGGTGACGGTATTAGAACAGGAGCTGCAATGGAATGCGTCGATCCATAAGTTGATATATAGGTAGGTGATAAAGTACTTCTTTTGCTTGTGGATTTTGGAGCTAGAATTACTATAATGACCAAGGAGTTAATTGTGAGCGCCTGAGAAAAACAGGAAACCTTAGCCCCAAATATGGCACCACTTTCATATGATGGGGAAAAGATTGAGTTTTTGTATTCATGTTTTGGAGTTCAGGAGGAGACACATTCAAAGTAAAGTTGATGTTGCCAATAAAGGCTTGAACATTGTAGGGTGGTTCCTTCAAGACCTTTCTCATATGGTACTGAGACTGGCAGCGAAGGACCAAGGGCTGGTAATTCAGGGAGCGGTTGGTTTGAGGAACGTTTGAGTAAGTATTACAAAAAAAGGGCATATCTTTGTGAATGCTAAACAGTTTCAAAAACAAGATCCGGACGAAGGACATTACTGTGCCTATTAAGCACAATGTGAGGGGGTGCGTATTAGTAGGGGGGTGTTAATTTTTTTAAATACATTTTCTGAAAAACAATATTTTACAGCTACTATTCAGCTCATATTCGTATAGTACACTGCAATAAGTACTACTGCAAATTCTATGTCCATTCCGGTATGCCAACCCATTTCTTTCGGCCAACACTTAGGTAAGTAGTGCCCTAATATCACCCTCGAACAAACATACTGTTTAACCTTTGAAAATAAACTAACATTGGCAGGTGGATTTTTCCGTGAGTCACCTTGTTCTCACATTGTCTACTCAGTTGGCCTTAAACTTTTGCCCTTCGTGTATCATAGGATTGTAACCTTTAAATTAACATCAACAACACTTGCTTGTTTATAGTCACCCCACCCATCTTCTTCTTGGGTGCTAGTGTCTCCAAGTAATTGTTCCATTTAGTGTACCCCTCTCCGTTGGAGGCACCGCATCTGGTAGTCAATCATGACGTTATTTCTGGCCATTTTAATACATCTTTGCGCCACTCTGATATCAGGGGAACAAAGGCGGACTAGCATGCCATGGCTATGCGGCTCTTCACCAACATCAAAGCCACAGAGGCCAAATTTCTTTTTTTTTTGTAGGAGGACAAGCATTTGACAACCCAAGAAGTGGCTCCTGAGGGAGGAGGGCATAAAGCACAGCTGTTTACATAACTCAGCACTTCCCTCCAAAGTTCAGTAGTTATTGGGCATTGTCACACTAAGTGATATACATCTGCAACCATTAAATACGTAACGTATATAAAGTTAAAAGTCTGCCATTTTTCGAGATTCACTGCAGTGAGCCAAGACTTCTCTTCTGTTGGACTTGGCCCTCTCTGCAGGGTCACCCCCAAACTATTTGCCTTCAACCCTCCTGCTTTCTGAACCTGTTTCTCTGTGTCATTTGCCACTGCTAACCAGCGCTAAAGTGGTTGTGCTCTCTCTTTTAACCATGGTAAAATTGGCTTACAGACAATTGGCGCATTTAATTTAAGCAGTCAGAGATAGTGTCGCAAATACCCTATGTCCACCACCTTTGACTCAATTTCTGCCAGGCAATGTTGATTCTAGTAGGTAGAGCATGCATGTCAGAGTAAAAGGAATACTCCCTAACATCAAGATGCACTGCCTGCCACACATCCATTACATTTGCATTAATGGCCCACTATTGTAACTGGTGTGTATTTACAATTGATTCGGCACTGTGAAGTGGCGGAGCGGATCTGTCCAGATTTACATCAGGAACACAATTAAAGTCTCCACACCATAGCATAGGCCCATAAGGGATCTGGAGAATGACTTGGGTAAATCGTTATGAGGGTGAAGGGATCTCTATCCAAACCTCCCTCAGTAGCTGCAACCAGGGGAGGCAATCATTATCAGAACTCCCCCTTGCAAACCCTGAATATGTGGTACCATAGATTGAGCTACACCATCTCTTACGGAGCTTGTGTAATTCCCACATGAAACAAAATCTCCTTCAAGCTTGCAAAGTGAATGTATCAACATTTCAGGTATGTATATATCTTATATGTCTTCGTGTGGGTGACCATACCCCTGGATTTCCAAGTCAGTTTATAATATTTATCTATGCTTGTTGCATTATTGAGTTCCTTCAAAATAACTGAGGCCATTTGCCTTCTTTAGGAGGTCCCATAGTGATAATCACTACTGCCTCCTTCCCCACTAAAGCAACAAGTATATACTGATATTGAAAAGCCTATCTCAAACATAAAGAAAACACAACCCCCAAAGCCCACACCCAGGCTATGGTCGTCGATCTTACACGGCCAAACATAACGCACCACAAACCTCTGCGGACAACAAGTTCCACCAGGAAAGGAGGGTCTAGTGAGTAACAACAGGTTATGTGTCCTTACGAAAATGCCTGCTTGCCCCTTACTGACAGTATCTGCCCCCCCAGAAGAAGGTCATACAAAAAGTGCACTATGACACAGTCAAAAAAATGCATGATGAAACTGTAAATCAAAAAAAAGAATATTGACATGGGGCTTCATTATATAATGAACTCAGCAGTCAATGGGGGGAGTACAGGGACACTGCTGATGTCCTCGACAATCTCTTCCTTTGCAGCATACTTAGGAGTGTCCGGTGTCTGTAGATCTGAGCCATGAGTGTGTGATCCACCAGAGCCTGACATTTCCAGTACCACCAAGACCAGTATCCTTTCTCTCACTGCCTGTTCTTTCGTGGTCTTCTGCACAGCTTTTCTGGAGGAGCGTGTTCTCCCCCCAACCAAGGTTCAGCTCGCCTGTAAATTCCCAGCACCTGGTGGAGGTATTTCTCCTTTAGTTTTCAGCCAGGTCCACACTTCAGTTGTTGTTCAGAAAAAAAGAGTGCTATCCACTTTGAGCACCTTTGGTGTCACTGAGAACATTCCCCAGCACCAGGTGGAGGTATTTCTCCTTTAGTTTCCAGCCAAGTCTAATCTTCACTTAGTGTAAAGTTTTTCACTAGCCATTGGATCTTGAGATCTGCAGTATAGTATCTCTGTTTTGATAGTTAAATAGTTGTGCCATCACGTTTGACTTCGGTTAAGTTTACTCATGTGGATGTAAAAATGTTACGCGCTGTTACTTGGTTACAAATATTAAAAAATTAAAGTCAGGATTTCTTACAGACTTGTTGAATATCAATATTTACAATAATACATTCGATCATCATTCCCATGTAGTCATAGACCTCCTCGCCGATCATATGATGAACTTGAACTGTAATCTATCTTCATGTTGTATATTGTGGGTAGGTGATTTTAGTTGTACTTTATGTCCACTTAGTGGGAGTATGGTTTGTGGTCTGGGGGATAATAAGCATCAGGAGGTGACCCATTTTAGTCACACAATGTATGGACACACGATCAATAATATGTTATTGAACTGTGATCTTCTCTTTGCAGGAGAGGGTGTTTGGGATACACCAAATCCCTGTCCATCCTTTATTGGGGGGGGACTCATATAGTACTATTAATTTAATTCTAGTTTCCAAAACATATAGGGGCATATTAGCAAGACCGGCGATAAAATTATCGCCGTTTTAGCGGCAGGAAACTGCCGCTAAAACGGCGATAATGGGCTTGTTAATATGCGTTATAGAATTCCAATAGAAGCCCAGGTTAGATGTCCTGCACATCTAACCTGGGCTTCTATTGGAATTCTATAACGCATATTATTAAGCCCATTATCGCCGTTTTAGCGGCAGTTTCCTGCCGCTAAAACGGCGATAATTTTAACGAGGTTCTTGCTAATATGCCCCATAGTTCCCTAATATCAGAGTTTGAAATTATTTCCCATTGAGTGAGTGATCATAACCCGCTGGTAGTGTTATTTAAATTTCATGCTTTAGGTACAGAAGCTGCCCATTACATTTTCTGCTAATAGCGGAGTTCGTATTAAGTGGGCCTCACTTGATCCCCCATCTTTCCTGAAGTTTATGGTGTCCCATAACTTGAATTTAGTGAATAAATGTTTACAAATTAATGTTCCTGCTTCCCAGATAATTGAGAGTTTTGCTTGTCTTTCTCATTCGATGTCAGCAGCCTTAACCACAAAAAACAAACCCTGCCCCTCTCCTCCTCCTTGGTGGTTTAGCTCAGCATGTTCTAAGGCACATCAGGCATTGAAGTCGGCCCAGAAGGCCAATGCCGAGAAATCAGACCATTAAGTCTGCTAGAACATTGCATAAAGTCACACGTATGGCTACAAAGACTGAGCTAAGAGAGTCAGCATGTGTGGACCTTCGATCTCAGGAGAACTAAAGGATTCAAAACAATTTAGGCAGGTGATAAAGCATCCTTTTTTTACAGTAGGACTACCGTCACATATTAATTCCGTAATATTACCTGACGCATAGGTTTCCCATTTTTTCTGCAGTTTTCAATTCTAAGACCGATTTAGCTTGTGAAGCAGATACAGGGGCCGTGTCATTAGATGAGTATGAAAGTGCTATTGATTTTAGTCTAACAATTGAGGTTAAAGATGTTGCATTGACAATTAGATAGAGTAAAAATGGGAAGGCCACGGATTCGAACGGCTCCTCTGTGGAACTGTTCAAGGAAAACATAGAGTTCTGGGTCCACTTCTTACAAATGTCTGTCGTGCTGCAATAACTCGTCCTATTCTTCCATCTTGGACGGAGGCAGTTATTGTGCCGATCTTTAAGAAAAGGGACTAATCAAATCCTGTCTGTAATCATCCAAAATTATTGGACTCAACCGTTATATTATTGTTGAGGGTACTTTTGGCGAAATGTGAAGCTTGGGCAGAGACAAACAACATTATTTCTGACCTTCAGTATGGGTTTAGACAGTGCACCGGGGTGAGAGAACAGTGCCTAACCCTCTCTCTTCTAATAGGAAAATATGTCGATATTAAAAAGCCTGCTTTGTACTTTGTACTTAGCTTTCATGGACATATAAATGCATTTGATATGGTAAATAGGTCCAAATTATGGAACATGCTGAAAGATTTAGGGGTGGAGATACCATTAGTTTTACTGTTACTTAGACTTCACTGGGATACCTCTGTGAAGATTCGTTATTGCCCAACTGGAGATATTACTTATCCTATAAAATGTCAACAGGGTGTACGTCACCGCTGTTTTTAATCGCCTTTTCTGTTTTTAATTTATATAAATGGCCTTGAGAGCCATCTCCTGCAGAAGAAGAAAAACATCCAGCGAGTGGGGAATCGCTATATTCCAATTCTTCTTCATGCTGATGACACAGTACTCTTAGCTAGGACTGCTAATGGCCTTCAACAGCTGCTGGATGGATTCATTGAATTTGTGAGTGCTCTTGATTTGAAGGTCAATGAATCCAAGTCTTTTATTTTAACCTGTGGCCCAAAAAGGACAAAATCAAGAAAGGTTTAGATAAAAGGATTGCTAGTTCAAAAGGTTGACAATTTTAACTATTTAGGCATCCCCTTCAATTTCAAACTTAAATGGGCACCTCTGCTGACACAGAGCCCTACAAATCACTAGGACTATTGAAGGGATTTTTCGTTTTGCCTGTACTCTGGGACACAAACCTATAAAGGAAATCATGACATTGTTTGAATCAAAATGTATCTCTATGGTGTTCCAAAAAACAAAGAAGGGAGTGAAGAGGTATAATAAGTTGTGGACTCGGCCTCCTCTACAAGTAATGAAAAAACAAAGGGAGTCTACTCTCAATTCCAAAAAACCATGCTATCCTTACACACATTGACTAAACCCAAGAGAACCATTCAGTTTCTAGCATGGGAGAAACGATATGTGTTCTAAAATAACCCTCACCCACCAAAAGGTCCCTTGGTGGCATGCTTCATCATCAGGTTCTTCCCGCCCGCTGCGGGACGGGGCGTGCTACGACCTACGGATACGTGGGAGCACTTTCAAGTGAAGTGAAATAATGTGTTTGATGTGAGAGTGGAAGGGTCAGAAGATAAGGGAGTTAAAAAATACATGGCTGCGTGAAAAACTAAACTTTAATACTCCCTATAGATGGTATTAATAAAAGTGGGAAAAAGTGCTATAATGGGCAGTTTCCTCACGGGTCTACATGTTTCGAAACCTACCCCTAAGCTTCTCTTCAGGACCTAGGATGTTGATCCCTTTTACCACTCTGACTGTTACCTAGTGTGGTCAGCCTAGTCAATGTCAAAGGCTAATATGCATCTTTGTCAAAAATACATTCATCCAATACCTACTTGGTATTCTCTTTAAAAACGATCTGGAAGGATAGAGGAACAAAGTTAATAGTCATAGTATATACTCTGATATACTCGAAACACCCCTTCACCACACTCGTGAAAGGTTCAAAAGGTGATATATTTTTCACTCCATGCACGATAGTTCATCGTAATTTTTACGTGTATATCGTGCTGCCCTTTTGAAGTTTTGTTCAAGACGTACAAGACAATACAATACATATAACAAGAAACACACACTCTAAATGCGCTTTCAGTTTGCAGAGATCGGTGCCCTTTTATAATGCATAAGTGCTGTGTGCCAGTAGACATCTATACAGGAGAGAACAAACATGATGTGACAGTTTCTCAGCATTTTATAAAAACTGACAGGGAACGTACACTTAGGTTGCCTAATTAGGGCCCCATGAGCTTCAACACAGGAGGGGAGGAGCGTTTGTAGTCAAACACTGTGGGTAGAGGAAGGATTCAGTCAAAGTTAAAAAATATATATATACATATACAGAGTAGAATGGTAGTATGTCTGGATATGCTGCCCGGGGTATCGGCTATGCCGTACTTACTTCGTCAAAGCATCTCTCTCGCCCAAGACACTGCCTGCCTGTGGCTCCGATGAACAATGAGTGTTTGCAGAGCGCCGGTATTTATAACCGGTTTGTTCTGCAATCAGCATGCATGTGCATCTAAACACTAGGATGATAACCTCCAAGATGGCCGTCTACCTTGGAATTACTAACTTCCGGGCTCGAGGTAAAGCATCGCCCATGAAACTAGAACGCTGGGTTCACAAAATGGCCGCCTTAATATGGCACAACTTCCTGGTTGGTTAGTTGATACAAACTGGGGTTCACGGTTGCATATAGACTGGTCAGGTGTGACCTGAAAGGTTTGAAATGAGAATTAAAATTATGAGGCAACATTAATTACCAAAGAAAAGGGTCGTGATCAGTACTATGTTAAAAATGAGTACTATGCTGAGCCATTTCTCGATCATGAAAGGAAAGCCTTCCTAATGTTGGGAAAAACCGGGGCTGTGCAGTTTTACCTCTGCTGTTACAGGAAAAAACGGCCCGATGTAGCAGATTTCCCTGGTTGGTTGTTATTCACATGTATCAGTGCATATTAATCAAATAAGTGGGCAAAATTGAGGGGCGAACTTTTGCAAAAACATTGATGTAAGTAACACAAGATCAGTGTTTTATTACTGAAGATAGGTCTCATAGGGAGCCAATTAATGTTCATAAATAATGCATACTAGTGGTGGTATGACTAGTAATTACTAGATGGAAAAATATATATATACTACTTAATTTGCCCCCTTGGAATATCATCATTAAGGCCCCTTGTGTGTGTGCCAAGACGGAAGACCCACCGCTGTTCTTTTTCGAACAGAGTGGTTTCTGAGTCAATTTGTTCGATAACTGTCCACCGTAGGTCTAATATGGTGTGGTTGGTTTCTAAGTAGTGTGTTGACATTTTAGTTGTGGCTTTCTTGCATTTCACATTGCTCCTGTGTTCGCAGATGCATACTTTCACAGGGCGTGTGGTCATCCCAATATAGTGTAGACCGCACGGGCAGGTGATCATGTAGATCACATTCTTGCTATTGCACGTGGTGAATCTACGTTGTTCCCACTTGGTGTCATTGTTAAAGGTAATGTTCTTACTTATTCTGGTTAGCTGGCATACGCTACATTGACTACAGGGGTGGTGACCTTTCAGTGGCGGAAGAAGAGTGTTTGACACTGCACTCTCTGTCAATTTTCGCGGTCTTGTATGGACCATTAAGTCCCACACACTTTTCCCTTTCCTCTGTGAGTACATAGGGTTGGTAAAGTTCAGGTGTCCACAATTGAGTGTGCGCCAGTGTCTGTTTATTATTTTGGTTGCTTGATTGGAACAGGTATTGAAAGTTGTTATGCAGAATGGTCTATCTTCTTTGACTTTCTGCGGTGTGGGTTCAAGTAGGGCGTCCCTATTGTTGTTTCTAGCTCGTTTCAAGGCGCTCTCCACCACCTTGGTTGGATAGTTCCTTTTCACCAATTTCTTCCGCAGTTCTTCTGCTTGGGTCTTGAAATCCTTTACATCAGAACAGTTCCTCCTCAATCTTACAAACTGACCGTAAGGGAGATTATCCCGCAAGTGTTGGGAATGGAAGCTGTCGTAAAGGAGGAGGCAGTTCTTAGCTGTTGCTTTGAAATGTGTGGTAGTTATCAGGCCACCATCTTATGGGAAGATGTTGAGGTCCACAGGGCAGAAGTGTGGGGGCATTGTAGTACTGATAGTATTCAGAAAATATAAAATAGCTTCCTCAAAAAATTACTGTCAGTGCCTGCAGGTACAGCCAACTTGTATTGCCACTCACAGGTCAGATTGCCCTATCTTGAAGATCATCTTGGACTTGCCCCTCTTTTGTTATGGGTGAAGATATGGCAGTCGAGTGACCTTTGCCTTCCGAAAAGAATTATCTTAGATTGTTTGGCCTTGAAAAAGGGGGGTGAGATTCCCTCGAATCATGAATACCTATCAAAAAATACCTGCTTATCCTTGGAAGTACCTGAAATATATAATAACCCGGAGCTGATAGTCTCAGCTACGAAAGCTCGGATTAAGTCAAGTTTTTATGACCACCACCAGAGCTCTCGCTTAGTTGACGCTAGTGTGGGATTTATTATACAATGCACTCAGAGGGCATCTTAAAGATACCTTCGGAAAAACGACAAGCCTCTGGTGGGTTCCCTGACTGGTAAACACCAGCCTGCCATTACGAGACATGTTTCTGGACCCCTGGGGTGGGAGCCTTTGCTCCCTGGGCCCAGAAACAACGCCTTTCCTGGGCAGAGGTGTTCACACCTTCCCTAAGTCAGGAAGAGCCATCTGTGGTAGGGGAGCTTCAAAGTCCTTGCTGCCTTTGTAACATGACCCCCAGCCTCTCCTGCTATCAGGAACAGGCCCCCCTTACTTTCTCACCCCCTTTTCGGTGGGAAGACAGGCAGGGAAAATTACAGCAGCACAGAAGGTGTGCCCACCTCTGCCAACCCCACCCCTCAGGTGGGGGAGGCGAGGTGAAGCCCACTCTTCAGTGCCTGCCATCTTACAAATGGCAGGCACTCTCCAATCAGGATCAGGGATTGTGTCCACTCCCCAACGTGGGGTGAGCACACCGAGGGGGTAGTCACACTAAGGTCAGTAGCCCATTGGCTACTGACCTCAATACCCCTAAAACGCCCCCTAAATGCAGTATTTAGGGGGAGCCCTGAACCCAGAAGGCAGATTTCCGCAACCTACGAAGAAGGATGAAAGAATATGCCCAGCATAGGAGACTGCAGAGAAGAATGGACTTGGCCCCAGCCCTACCAGCTCATCTGCAGTTTCCAGAGATCCTGTACCAAAAGTTGCCTTGTCCTATAGCTAGCGACCTCCAGAACCCCTGGGAGGACAGACTGCTTTCAACAAAGACCGGATCTCCTGTGAACAGCAGCTCTGTTCAAAAGAATCACCAAAGAAAGACTCCGAGCCTGCTGAGGACAAATAAACCCGACGCCAGAAACCACCACTGCTCCCGACGCCTACGGCCCGAGTCTGAGTGGCCCAATGGTCCCATCGAGGTCCCCCATCGCTCCAAAGTCCGAGTACACTGTGAGTTGACCCCTACAGGACTCCCCGACGTCACCAGCAGCCTTTGCATGTAGACCCCACCAACCATGAGTGACCTGGTAAGGTGAAATCCCACCTCACAAGACACCCCTGCATCCAGCCGCCCTGTGCCCTGGAGAAGAGGACCTGAGGTGCACCTACGTCCCTGAGCCCTCCAACTCCCGGAAGACTTCCTGAACCGAACCTGCAGACAAAATCCAAAACCAGCAACTCCTATTGAAAACAACTGGGCACCCGAGGCCAAATCAGCACTCTGCACCCGGCCGCCACTGTGGGTGCACCTTGTGTGCTAACTCGGATCCCCCTTTGCCCTGAGCTAAACTCTACTAGCTTTGCTCCCACATCCAAGTGGCGTGCCTGTGAGCAGTCACCAACCGGAGGCACCCTATCCCCCATTGGATAACAATGGGCCTCAGCACTCTGCAACTGACCACCCTAGTGCCACTGAGGGTGTTCTGTGAGTGCATCCTTGACCCTGGGGAAACCCTGGTTCTAATCCCAGAAACCCAACTCCCACAACCAAGTACTTACCTTTAAACCGATAACTTCATTTCCTCCCATAGGATTGCATTGACTGCTTTTCTGTGAAAAAAGTTCCAAGTGTTGAGTTGGAAATTGTATGAGAACCTAAGAATCTGTGTGTTTACAAAAGCTGACTTACTTACCTTTTATTTAGGAAATGTCCCAGTGTGATATCTAGGCATCTCACACTGAGTAGAAACATTTATCTGAAAAGTAATCTAAAAAGTAATCACAAAGTAACTGAAAAGTAATTTCAACTGTTTCTGAACATTTGACCTACCTGTATCTACATTCAACTGCATTCAACTGTATTATCAGAAAAGTACTATTTTTACTTACCTGCACCAAGTCTGGCTTGGTTCTAAAAACAAAATACAACAAAGAAATATTTTTATACAAAACAATTGGTCAGAGTTCAGTCTTTGAGTGTGTGAAATCATATCTTGCCTGAGTGTGTACAATAAATGCTTAACACTACCCTCTGATAAAGCCTTACTGCTTGCCCACACTACCACAAATAGAGAGTAAGGTATTATCGACTTTTACCTCTGCCTACCGTTGGGGATCCACTGCACTCTGTATAGTATATACAGAGCCAGCTTCCTACACCTATGTCAAGTTTTCTTCCTCAAAAGTGGACTTTTCACAAAACAGCACCCATCTACGGAAGCCTCCGGGCAGGACGCAGGAGATATTACTGGCAAGTGGCGCACAATAGGCAGCCCAGGAGATGAGAAGAGGTGCATACTGGCAAGCAATATTTACAGCGCACCTGCTGCAAGGATTAATGCTCTCAACAATTCAAAGCAGTGTGTCCTTCCTGAGTCTGTCCAAGACGGGTTTTTCAGACGGTATGAGGGCAATGGCAGCATGAGTGCCATTGCAGAGGTCCTGACTTTTTTTAGTACTTTCAGGTGAATCAAGATCTCTATAATGGCTCGAAGATAGCAACGGCCTTTCAGCACAATCCGCTCACATTCCTGGAGGAGGAAGTGGCTGTTCCGGAATGTACCTGGGCTGAGACGGCACCAATCGCAGTACTTTTAAGGAAGAGAAGACACAGTAGAGATCCAATCAGTGCCTCAGGCACACTCGGAGGCTGGGCCATCACTTCACTTCACCCGTGAATAAACATAAAGTCTAAGAGGAAGCAGTTGAAGAGTTAGAAACACACTGTCAGCTTGATCAGCTGATTTGCATGAGCATTCTGGGACCTTGCGGTAATGCGCAGAAATTCACAAAATGCATTAGTCTAACCCTTGATGAGTGACACTTGGCACGGCTGGCTCTGGTTGGAGATGCTAATAAACATTTCTTCCTACTAGCCAGGTATTTTTAAATATTTTATCTTAAACCCACCCACTCATATTATTTCTCATCAGGGCAGGTAATAACACTATCAGTGTTCCCATGTATCCGTCGGTCGTAGCACCCCCCCTTTTCTGCAGCGGGATTGGGAAGAACCCTATGATGAAGCATGCCACCAAGGGGTAACCCTGTTGGGTGAGGGTTATTTAAAGAAATTCTTCTTCCTCCTATTAATACGTTGGGAGACTAAGAAGAAAGAGCACAATTCCAGTTGGTCTGAGTGACTCTCTTTGGTTAGTAGTATATAAAATACCTGTCACCTTCTGTGGTCAAGCAAGGCAGGACAAATCTATTAAGATGTATGTTTTTTACCACTGATTAGTACTGTCTTTCCACTCATAGCATTGTAATCCTCATTAACAATATGAACAAAGATATTACATGTACTGGGGCTTGGTTCTGTTTCTGTCACCCTGACCGGAGAACCATAAAAGCTTTCACATTCCACAACTTAACATTTGTAAATAAGTATATTTATGCTTCTTGTCCAAAATACTGTCACACAGGAATCTATGCTTTCTGACTGTGACTACAGATTTGAGAATAATGCGAACAAGGAGATAAAAAGAAATTACTGTCTCATGGAATATAGATAGTCTGTCAGGCTCTTGGGCCTTCCTACGGTGTAGTGATGTGTACCTTCTTTTAACCTGTATAGCCTTTGACATTCTGACATCCTTTCCTCTGTACATAAGTAAATGTCCTGTGCCAGTGACTGAATGTAAGCCAATCCTTGGTGCACCAGCAATTACCATTGCCCTGAGGGTCAAAAGTGCTGCTCAGTTGGCTGCACCCGAATGTGGCTTGTACCGGAAGTAATGTACAGACCCTGGAAGTGCAAAAGAGATTTTAAAATTAAGTTAGATTAGATGGCCAGGGTGAGAAAATGTGAGAATGTTATGGATAAAAAGTTTGATCACTGAGTATATCAAGAGCCCCAATGACCAAACATGGGGATGCTCCAAAAAATATAAACTATCAAGCCATGGGTTCACTAAATGAAAGATTACGAGGGACTCAGAATAGAGGACCATGGGGCCTTATTCATGAAAGTAACTTACTCTTTTGAGTAATTCGCACTTTGGAATAAATTTACTATTTTTCTGTATTCAGAAAGTCTGAGTGTAAATTTACTACAAAAGAGTAAGTTACATGTCTCCAGCCACTGTGTAAAGCAATTGGTTTACTCTGATGTGGGTAGGTGACATCCCTCAATAAACTCTCCCTGTCCCTAAACATAATATCTTTTTCCCCAATCCCATCTCCTTTTGCAATAAGTCTGCCTCTTTGCCCACCCCCTCCCTCCAGTCCCTCTCACATTTACTACTAACACGTCATTGTCATTTACTTTACTTTATTTGGACAATCCAGCCCATTAAAGTACAATAAAAAAATATACAAATCAAACATACTGTTATCATTAGAAACTAAAAAAACACATAAAAAGACTGACTGCAGTTTCCATTAAAAAACAGATATGCGTAATAACAGTGGCTTAATGATCATGAGTAATTTTACAAGAAAAACGTCAGCGGGTCCACAGTAAGGGCCCGGAATTTCTAAAACTGATGCCGCTATCTAACGCTAATGCTATTTAGCGGCAGTTTTTTTAATGCGGCCTATCACCAAATTTACAATACGTTGCTACATGGCGATAGTTTCAGGTAGCCGCGGTGAAAACCGCCGCTAACACTAGTGTGAAGGCGGTACAAATTCTGACGTTAGCATGCGAAAACAAACGAAAGGCCCATTAGCGGCAAAAAAACTCACGTTAGTCAGCCCAACTTGACTTTTTTTGCCTCTAGAGGCAAAAATAACCTATAAGTCTACCTCCAATGAAAAATAGGAAACAAAACCAATGGAATGCAGAATGGAGCAGCCAGGGCCAAGTGCAGCACAGATCAACAACTCCCCAAGCCCCCCAACAGCCAGGACGACCAGCCAGAGTCCCTGGGGAAGAGGAAATTCAGGGCTACAATCATGAAAAGAGGCGCATAGCTGGGCAAAACCAGTGATGCATCACTTATCATTGCGCACTCCTTTCAACTAAGCCTGGGCGTAGTTCGCGAAGTAGCGCTACGCGAAGCTACGTGAAGTGCAGTTCGCACTACACGAGCTACGCGTAGCACTACGCGAACTGCGTAGTGCGCTGTTCGCGATGATTGCACAGTGCCGGATGCTTGTCCGCACTGTGCAATCATTGAAAACGGCATCTTGCACAGTGCGAGCTGTCTTTTACTGCCGCTCGAGTAGATTTTTACTCGAGCGGCAGCTTTCTCAACGCGGACTGGTAGTTTCTCATCGCGAGCGGTCGCGAGCATACGCGACCACTCGCAATGAGAAACCTGACCTCCCCGCGTTGAGAATCTCGCCGGGAGGTTTATTTTCCACGCTCGCGATCGGCAACTTGATGTTGCTGATCGCGAACGAGGAAAAAGTCTCGCCGGGATGTCATTTTGCTTGCTCGCGGTCGCCAACTTGACTTTGAGGACCGCGAGCAAGCAAAAAATGACCGCTGCACTACGCTACGCTACGCGTGTTTGCACTGTGCTACGTGCAATTCGCGTTGTGCGAAGTAGCGCAAACTTCGAAAACTACGCGAGCGTAGCGTAGTGCTTTGCCCAGGGTTACTTTCAACACCATGGCATCCAAAACCTTGAAAGCGCGGACAGTCCCCGGGGCCGGGAGGCCTCGCTGGGCCTGCGTCTGGGACCCGGAGGGTGATGCAGAGGTGCTGTGGAGTTGCTGGGCCGTGGCGGTAGACATTGAGGTGTCGGGGATCGCCCTTACCTGCTGATGAAGTCTGCCAGGTCGCATGGAGACACATTGCTGACCGGTATGAGAAGACCGCCTGGTGCCGCTTGGAACTGTGAATGGTAGAGGCGCTCATGCGCACCAATGTAGGGAGGTCTGCATCGCAATACATGCGCCACCACTACACCTGGGTGCACAGAGGAGATTACCAATAGTGGGCTGCGCCTCCTGCATCACACACCAGAGGATGTTGCGCTGGCAGGACGCTGTGGAGAGTGAGGCCCCTGGCTGCGCCGAACTTGTGTGGCAGGAGCGCTGCAACTTCACGCCTAAGGGGGCCCTGTTGCATCACCTGCATTGTGAGGTTCCCCAGTGGACTTTGCGGTGACTGCTGTCCCCAGGCTTGTGAAATCCCACCTGGCTGAGGCTCCTGCTGGCTGAGTCACAGATTTGGAGAGAGTGCAGCGGATTGCGCCACAGTGTGAATGTCCAGGTGAGGAGAAGGTGGGACGCATAGCGGAGGAGGCCCGGGGTTGAGTCGGGCCCAGGCCTAGCACCTGTGAGTGATGCACCTACAGTGTCGGCTCATCCGCCATGGCAGAAGAGCGCCACCCCACTGCTTTCAAGCAGTGCAAGAAGAGGAAACATAACATGATAACTTTCTGATGTACTCATGCTATGTTTCCTTTGCGGGCATGAGGGTGGGTGGGGCTGCTCTACTCATGGAGCAGGGCAGGGGTGGAGTGGTATGCCCACTCAAGTGCGCAATGACTGTATGGTCGGCCCTCTCAGGCTTCCCAAAGCAGTCATGCGCACTTCCCTGTTTGCAATCCAGGCTGCATTTCAGCCTGCATGGAGTACATGCCCACCCCTCCAGCCCCTGGCTGAATGCCTTGTCACGGTGCTCAAGAACAATCACAACGCCGCATTGTAGCGTTGCGATTGGCTTAGGGGAGGGAGCTTGGCTGCCTGCTTCCTGTTCCTGGAAGCATACTCAGGAGAGCAGGAGCACAGAAGACGCGGGACCCGGCCTCGAGGTAAGAATAATTTAAAGATGTATTTACAACCCCCGCTCCCGCCGCGTCCCCGCCCCTCCAGTGTCTTTTCTGTGTTTCCCGCCTCCCAGCTGTCCAGTCCTCCCGCACACTACTTAATGGTGGCCGCACCACTGGTGCACCAAAGGCAAGCCCATCTGCGTCCGTCCGCCCCTGGACCGCGCCCAGCACCAAAGACCCTTCTGTTCGGACACTCCACCGATACGACGCTAACACTCCCCTTGCCATCAACCCTGGACGCCACACCGCCTGTCATCTAGCAACACTGTAGAATTCTCTTGCACCCTGCATCTGTCGAAACTGCAAACACACCTTCTGCCACATCAGCACACCAGCACTTCCTGCCGCCCAGCCGACCAACAGCGCAGCCAACCGGCTGAACTGCATCCTCCTCAAAGTGCGGTCCCTCCACAAACACGCAACAGAAATCTGGGACCTCCTTGACGCCACCTCTTCAGAAATCGCCTTCTTCACGGAAACCTGGACCAACCTCTGCTCCGGACCGGACATCCCCATCACCATCCACGACGGCTACAAATTCACCCGCACGGACCACCCCGAATGCCCAGGAGGAGGCCATGGAACACCTCTACTTCCAGATCCGGACCAACCCCAACACCACACCCTCCTGGGGCGCCTCACCAACATCGAACTCAAGCAGCTAGTCACCGCACCAACCTACATAGCCTGACACACGCTCGAGCCCGTCTTCTCCACCAGCGGGAACTTCAACTACAGCCACACCACAGGACTCTCCTGTACCGACCATCATTGTTTACATCACGCCTTCACCATGCCCACCGTACTCGATCGCCATCATTGCCTTCCTCGTCGCAGCTGGATCAAGGCCACCAAAGAACTTCCCGTCAACTCCCTCAGCACCACCACTCCGCCAACGCTTACAGACGCCAACACCGCAGCGCACAACCTCCACCGATGGATCTCCAACTGCGCCGACACCCTGGCACCCCTCAAGAAAAGACCAGGCAAAGAACACACCAAGAAGGCCAACTGGTTCACTCCCACCCTCCACTAGTCCAGCCCCACCTGCAGACGTCTCGAGAAGAGATGGAGCTACAACATCAATCAACTCTGCAACACAGTTAACCATGCGCCATGGTGCAAGGGTGCCTGCGTTGGCGCATGGCAGCCATTGTGCGCCAACGTAGGGGAAAAAGACAGGGGGGCTTATTCATGAGCCCCTTCTGACAGTTTCACCGCGCCGGTGTGCCATTTTCTAGACGTACTTGCAGCGTGATTTTTGCACAAAGTTGCGCCGTATTTTCAAAGTGACCCATCTAGGCATATGTGTGCCCTTGTGAAGCCCTGTGCCACATTATACCTGCATCAGGTATGATGTATGCAGGGGGGGCGTTCCCATGCAACAAAGTTTCATAGGAGTGGCGCAGTGAAATCCATCAGATTTCACTGCAACAATTGTAGGACGCCACTGCGTCAGTACCTTACGCCTGCCTCATGGCAGGCGTAAGGGTGACGCAGTGCCACAGGGATAGGCTGGCCCCATGCATTGCTGGAGTTGGGTCATGTTTGTGACACAACTGCAGCAATGCATGACTTTAGCGCTGACAGATACATCAGGATTCCAGACGTATCTGTCATTAATTGCGACATGGAGCGCCTTACAGTGAATACAGCGCATCCATGGTGTCGCAAGAAGGACGTAGTGAAAAGTGTTGCAACGCTGTTTTGTCGCAGCGATCCAACACTTTTCATGAATGAGGCCCAGGAATATGCCCTATCTTATTGATGGTGCGCATTCCTGCCCTGTAGTTTTGTCACAGGGCAGCGCAGCAACATTCCTTGCAGCACTGCCAAGCACCAAAACCTTCTGAAATGAGGCCCCAAGTGTTTGCACCATTTTTAAGACCAGCTACTTCTGGTCTTTAAAAACTGTCTCTAACTGGAGTTAGAAGCAGTTTTTTTGGTTTTGCAGCATACAAGGAATTCCTTGTAAATATCGCAAAGTGGGGTTAGCGGCTGTTTTTGCACGGGAACGCCTACCTTGCATCTCATTTTCGTTAAGTCCCGCTAACACAAGTAGCAATCCTAAAAATTCACGTTTACGCCGGAAAACTGCCACTTAACTGCGATTAGCAGCAACTTGTAAATACGGCGATAAAAAAAAAGCTGCCATAACATCAAATAATTGACGCTACGGTGGCATTATGTCCTTGTACATATGCCCCTAAGTTTGTTAGTTAGTTAAGGTTGATTATGCCTATCGATGCCTACAACGGTACATTAAGTAATACTGTTATTTACAGCATAACACTAATAGACAAAATACTATGCTCTTTGCTAAATATAGTGCTAGGCCTAGGGCAAATAGAAATAGCAACCGAGCAATTAGAAAAACAATTGACTTTCCTAACTAAAACATAATTAGAAGGTTAAAAATTACATTAAAATGTACACAAATCAAAATATGTGCCAATACTTGGTCCTCCAATGTCATAGTCGATTGAAGATATGTAAGGTTTCAAAGTGCAGTGTGCTACAGACTGTCCTTAATCAGGAGAGAAGAACAAAATCGACTGATGAGTAAACTGGGAGACTGCAAACAGACGCTAATGATTGCAAAACCTTAGTGCATTTAACCTTAGTGCACTGAGTACATGTGGACTCAAAAGGCAGTAAAAACTCATAAGGCAGTAATGTGATGACTGTACTTTAGATTACATTATAACAGCAGGATAGGAAGAGTTTTCATCACAAGACTGTCGCTAAAAAAATTGTTCGTAAACAGAGATAGTAAATGCTATTTTGGGACTATGCATGCCCCTTCTTCTTCAGATGTGTTTGTAACTGAGGAGCCCACACACTAATAATATGGAAAGATGCACACACACAGCACCATCATGTTACTTCTCTCTTGGTGGTCATATTTGTTTGTATTTGGTTGCTATTGAAACAGTTGTTTATATTAAATGTTTTGCATTAACATGGCATTAACGCATAGCCACGTAATTGTTATTTATAGAAGATAAAGTATGCTAATTACATTCAGCTTGACTTTAGTTAATGTAGGCCTGAATTTTGACATGGCTAACATTTGTTGCCATTTTTGCTTTGTGGGACATGAACAATTATTTCTAGGTGAAACTGGAGCTCTAATTGTTGAATAGAATGTTCTTTTTCCTTTGTAATCATCATGGAATCTTTTAATGAATAGCGTATTTAAGAAGACACCTGCAGCATGCAGCCTAGTGCACTGTCTCTTATCATGTTACAAATAGTGTCATTTAACCCCTTCGCTGCTAGGCCTTTTCCCCCCCTGTGCTAAGCCTTTTTTTGGCTATTTGGGGTAGTGCGCGCTTAGGCCCCTGTAACTTTTTGACCACATAAGGTATCCATGCCAAATTTGCGTCCTTTTTTTCCAACATCATGGGGATTGTAAAGGTACCCAGGGTTTGTGGATTCCCCTGGAGGGGTCCCAGAAATTAGCCAAAATACAGCTAAATTTTGGGGTTTTTGGGAATAATACGAAAAAAGGGCTGCAAATGAAAGCGTCTGGGTTTTTCCCTGCAAATGGTATCAAAAAAGGGTTTGTGGGGCTGAAATCACCATTTTCCCAGCTTTTAGGGAATGGCAGACTTTTGTCAGAAAACCAAAATTTTTTACACAGTTTTGGCATTTTTCTGGGACATAGCCTATTTTTGCTATTTTTTGTGCTTTCAACCTCCTTCCAGTTAATGGTAGAAATGGGTATGAAAGCAATAATGGATCCTAGACAGCTATACATTTTAGAAAAGTAGACAAAATTCTGAATTCAGCAAGGGGTCATTTGTGTAGATCCATCAAGGTTTCTTTATAGAAACTAACAGTTAAATATAGGAAAAATTGAAAATTAGTTGAAAAAAACAGCCTTTTGTGTCAACGTTTTCACCTGTAACTTCTTCTAATTATGACAGCACTTTAAAAGCAATATACCGTTACATCCGCTGAACCTTACTGGTTGTGGGGATATATAGGACTTGTAGGTTCACCAAGAACCCGACGAACCCAGAGCCAATAACTGAGCAGCGTCTTGCAATGGTTTTTTATTATGTACCGGGTATATAGCAATTATTGTGGGAAAATGTATACATGGAAAAATCGGTATGAAAGACACCTATGGATTTCTGAAATGGGAACAAAATATAGAGTTTAGAAACAGTAGATATTTGCACATTTCCAAAATTGGGAATACTCATACTAGCATGAGAATTATCGGTCATTTTTTAAAATTACTTCTTTTTTACACAATGTCTTTCATTTGGAAGGCAGAATGCATCGAAAGTCAATAGGTAATAACAGTTGCTTTACAAATCTGAATTACCCTAAGTCTCCCGATAAAAATGGTACCTCACTTGTGTGGGTAGGCATAGTGCCCACGACAGGAAATGGCTCAAAATCCAACGTGAACACACCACATTTTCACAATGAAAAATTACCCTTTTTTTGCAAAGGGCCTAGCTGTAATTTTTTAACCATAGCTCTGCCGGAACCTAGGGAAACCTAGCAAACCTATACATTTTTGAAAACTAGACACCCAGGGGAATCCAGGATGGGGTGACTTGACTGCCTCTCACCAGGTTCTGTTACCCAGAATCCCTTGCAAACCTAAACTTTTGTCCAAAAAAACACATTTTCCTCACATTTCTGTGGTGGAAAGTTCTGGAATTTGCGTGGATCCACGAATTTCCACCCACCCCGCGTTCCCCAAAGTCTTCCGAGAAAAATGGTACCTCAGTTCTGTGGGTAGGCCTAGTGCCCGCAACAGGAAACGGCGCAAAACGCAACGTGGACACACCCCAATTTCACAGTGAAAAATGACCCTTTTTTGACAAAGTGCCTAGCTGTAGTTTTTTAACCCTAGCTCTGCCGGCACCTAGGGAAACCTAGCAAAACTATACATTTTTGAAAACTAGACACCCAGGGGAATCCAGGATGGGGTGACTTGACTGGCTCCCACCAGGTTCTGTTACCCAGAATCCCTTGCAAACCTAAAAAATTGTCAAAAAAAACACATTTTCCCCACATTTCTGTGGTGGAAAGTTCTGGAATCTGTGTGGATCCACTAATTTCCACCCACCCTGCGTTCCCCAAAGTCTTCCGAGAAAAATGATACCTCACTTGTGTGAGTCGGCCTAGTGCCCGCGACAGGAAACGGCGCAAAACGCAACGGGGACACACCTCAATTTCGCAGTGAAAAATAACCCTTTTTTGGCAAAGTGCCTAGCTGTAGTTTTTGAACCATAGCTCTGCCGGCACCTAGGGAAACCTAGCAAACCTATACATTTTTGAAAACTAGACACTCAGGGGAATCCAGGATGGGGTGACTTGACTGCCTCCCACCAGGTTCTGTTACCCAGAATCCCTTGCAAACCTAAAGAATTGTCAAAAAAACCACATTTTCCCCACATTTCTGTGGTGGAAAGTTCTGGAATCTGCGTGGATCCACAAATTTCTACCCACCCCGCGTTCCCCAAAGTCTTCCGAGAAAAATGGTACCTCACTTGTGTGGGTCGGACTAGTGCCCGCGACAGGAAACGGCACAAAACATAACGTGGACACACCTAAATTTTGCAGTGAAAAATGACCCTTTTTTGGCAAAGCGCCTAGCTGTAGTTTTTGAACCATAGCTCTGCCGGCACCTAGGGACACCTAGAAAACCTATACATTTTTGAAAACTAGACACCCAGGGGAATCCAGAAAGGGGTGACTTGACTGCCTCCCATCAGGTTCTGTTACCCAGAATCCTTTGCAAACCTAAAAAATTGTCAAAAAAACAACATTTTCCCCACATTTCTGTGGTGGAAAGTTCTGGAATCTGCGTGGATCCACAAATTCCCACCCACCCCGCGTCCCCCAAAGTCTTCCGAGAAAAATGGTACCTCACTTGTGTGGGTCGGCCTAGTGGCTGCGACAGGAAACGGCGCAAAACGCAACGTGGACACACCTCAATTTCGCAGTGAAAAATGACCCTTTTTTGGCAAAGTGCCTAGCTGTAGTTTTTGAACCATAGCTCTGCCGGCACCTAGGGAAACCTAGCAAACCTATACATTTTTTAAAACTAGATACCCAGGGGAATCCAGGATGGGCTGACTTGACTGCCTCCCACCAGGTTCTGTTACCCAGAATCCCTTGCAAACCTAAAAAATTGTCAAAAAAACCACATTTTCCCCACATTTCTGTGGTGGACAGTTCTGCAATCTGCGTGGATCCACAAATTTCCTCCCACCCAGCATTCAACCAGGTCTCCCGATAAAAATGGTACCTCACTTGCATGGGTGGGTCAAGGATCCGCAACAGGCAAGGGCCCAAAAGCTATTGAGGCGACATCAAAATTACCTATCACAAACCAACCTGGTTTTGCATGGGGGTCCCATGAGTTTTTGGCCCGGGGCTCGGCAGCCATCTAGGGAAACCCACCTAACCCACACATTTCTGGAAACTAGACACCCGGGGGAGTCCAGCGAGGTATGGCTTGTGTGGGTCCCCCATCATTCTCCTACCCAGAATCCCCTGCAAACCTCAAATTTCGCTGAAAAATTCACTTTTTTCTCACATTTCTGTGGTGGAAAGTTCTGGAATCTGCCTGGATCCACAAATTTCCTCCCACCCAGCGTTCCCCCAGGTCTCCCGATAAAAATGGTACCTCACTTGCGTGGGTGGGTCAAGGACCCGCGACAGGCAAGGGCCCAAAAGCTATTGAGGCGACATCAAAATTACCTATTACAAACCAACCTGGTTTTGCATGGGGGGTCCCATGAGTTTTTGGCCCGGGGCTCGGCAGCCATCTAGGGAAACCTACCTCACCCACACATTTCTGGAAACTAGACGCCCGGGGGAGTCCAGCAAGGTATGGCTTGCGTGGGTGCCTCCATCATTCTCTTACCCAGAATCCCCTGCAAACCTCAAATTTCGCCGAAAAATTCACTTTTTTCTCACATTTCTGTGATGGAAAGTTCTGAAATCTGCGTGGATCCACAAATTTCCTCCCACTCAGCGTTCCCCCAGGTCTCCCGATAAAAATGGTACCTCACTTGTGTGGGCAGGCACAGTGGCTGCAACAGGAAATGGCCCAAATCGTACTCTGGAGACTTCTAAATTACCAATAGCAAAACTACCTGGTTTTGGGGGCGGGGGGCACCTGAGATTTTGGCCCCGGGCTCGGCGGCCATCTTGGGAAAGTACCAAACCCAAACATTTCTGAAAACTAGACACCCGGGGGAGTCCAATGAGGTATGGCTTGCCTGGATCCCCCAACATTTTCCTACCCAGAATGCAATGCAAACCTTAAATTTAGCTGAAAAAAACCACATTTTCCACATATTTTCGTGTGGAATCACTGTGCCGGCACAAATGTCCTACCACCCAGCGTTCCCCTTGTTCTCCCGAGTAAAATGATACCTCACTTGTGTTGGTGTCCAAAGCAGAATTGGCTAAAAACTTATTTTTTTTAAAATGTAGCGCTTAGAATTCTCGGTGCTATACCCTAAATCCCTATGTTTTGGGCTCTTCCTAGCCACAGGCCTTTGGCCCACCCACACAAGTGAGGGATCATTTTACTCAGGAGAACAAGGGGAACGCTGGGTGGTAGGACATTTGTGCCAGCACGGTGATTCCACCCAAAAATATGTGGAAAATGTGGTTTTTTCAGCTAAATTTGAGGTTTGCATGGCATTCTGGGTAGGAAAACGTTGGGGGATCCACACAAACCATACCTCATTGGACTCCCCCGGGTGGCTAGTTTTCAGAAATTTGTGGGTTTGGTACTTTCCCAAGATGGCCGCCGAGCCCGGGGCCAAAATCTCAGGTGCCCCCCCAAACCAGGTAGTTTTGCTATAGGTAGTTTTGAAGTCGAACTGAAGTGATTGATCTGCTAATGTTTTCTCTCCCTCCTACACTCTCAAGCTGAGAAAAAGTACCATTGTCTCGAGGTTACAGATTGAATCTAGAACTTAGAACCCGGCTCCTTCAGTTGGTTCTCACATGAAGTGGAGGGAGAACTCAGAAAAATCTAGAAAAGAGACCCAGACCTCTAGAGTCCCAAAATTAGAGCCAATGATCGAAAGCGGAGAGCAACGGACTTTGGCGGTGACCGACGGACTTTGATGATGTGGCAAGAACAGCGGTGAACGGAGGAGTGAGTATCAATAGGGATGCATCGTATGCTAGATTTCGGTTATTGTGTGATTGTATGATGTCTTGTGGAGTTTGTGTGAGAGTCGAGTGAATGTGGTTTCGGGCTGGACGTGGTCTAAGGATTGAGATTTGAGTTGCGGGTTCAGAAGTAGCCCAGGATCCCGGGATAGATAAATGGTGTAGAAGACTGTTGGACTTGGCCCTTTTTGGCTGAAGTTCCCTAAACCTTTTTCTTTCCCCCTAGACCTTTTTTCTGACATGGTGTTGCCAACTTAGATGCTTTGGGCACTTTGCCACTGCTGATCAGTGTCAAAGTGCAAGTGCTCCCTGTGTAATGGTAATTGGTTGTCCATGATTAGTATGTTTGCCTTACTAGTAAAGTCCCTAGTAAAGTGCACTATGTGTGCCAGGGCAAGTAATGCAAATGCTACTAGTGGGCCTGTAGCACTAATTGTGCCACCCACACAAGTAGCCCTAAAGAGAGAACTCAGGCCTGCCACTGCAGTGCCTGCGCGCAGTTTGTTAAACTGCCATGTTGTCCTGACATGTGCACCCACTTGCCAGGCCTTACCCTTCCCTTTCTATGCACATCAGACAGCCCTATGGTAGGTCCAAGGTACCCCCTGGGCAGGGTACAGTGTATGTGAAAGGTAGGACAGGTACTGAGGTGTGTACCATGTCCTAACAGTGAAATACTCTCCATTTCGTTTTTCACTGTTGAAAGGCCATCTTGCCCATAGGACAGAATGGGGAAGGCTGTGCAATATGTTTCCAGCCTATCTTCCCAAAGGCTTAAGATGGAGAGGTGAAGTTTAGTGTGCCTGAACTCACAATTTAATAACACATCTTTTTGTGAAGGTGGTTTTTGAATTGCGTGTTTAGAAACCACTCTTTTAGAAGTGGCTGGGTTTTTGTGCTCTAACATTTCTGTGTGTCTCTGCCTGGTTGTGGATTGACTGTCTGGATTTGAATGTGATAGGATCTGGGGAATGTCTTGACCCAGGAGAGGAGGTGAGACAGCAACAGGCTGACCTGCATCAGGAGTGTAGGGGGTAGGAGTAGCCCCTGGAGGTGAAGAGGCCTGGGTTGCTGCCATAAAACAATGGCTCCATCTCCTGCTGAGTGATTAAAGTTCCAGACCCCCACTATCAAAGGCAGAATGTGTCACTGGCAGGGGAACACCCAGAACTGGTTTGGACAGGGGTCAGTGCCCCCCTGAACACAAAGACTTCAAAGACATTTAGGGGTATAACTATGAGAGCTGAAACCCCTGGACTTTGGAATGGAACTGTTCAATACTGTAAAGGATTGAAACTACTTTGTGGTCAAGAGGAGCCTCTGCCAAGGAAGAAACAGCTGAAGAGACTGAAGGAAAGGACTGACCCTTGCTGTGTGTTCTGGGGCTGGCCTGCAGTTTGCTGATTTAACCAAGGAGAGGCTAAAGGGATTTTGCTGTGTGCTGTGTCCCCCTGCTTGAAAGGACTTTGCTGTGTCCTGAAGTAACTTATCCCCAAGGGCCTGAGGAGAGCTGGCTCCCAGTTGTGGAAACTCAGGAACACAAAAGTTTCCAGGTGTGTCTCAGCGACGCTGTGCGCGTGTGCTTTTTGCAGCCTGAGACCCTCGTAAGAAGTGCCCTGTGATCGTGGGCACCTGGAGTCCAAGCGAGTCTCAGCGACACTGTGTGCGTGTGCTTCGTGCAGCCTGAGCCCTTCGTGAGGAATGTCCTGTGATCGTGTGCACCTGCAGTCCAGGTGAGTCTCAGCGACACTGTGTGCGTGTGCTTTTTGCAGCCTGAGACCCTCATAAGAATTGCCATGTGATCGTGGGCACCAGGAGTCCAAGTGAATCTCAGCGACGCTGTGTGCGTGTGCTTCGTGCAGCCTGAGACCTTCGTGAGAATTGCCCTGTGATCGTGCACACCGGAGTCCAAGTGAGTTTCAGCGACGCTGTGTGCGTGTGCTTTGTGCAGCCTGAGACCTTCATGAGGATTGCCCTGTGATCGTGTGCACCCGGAACTCAAGTGAGTCTCAGCGACGCTGTGTGCGTGTGCTTCATGCAGCCTGAGACCCTCGTGAGGAGTGCCCTGTGACCGTGCATACCCGGAGCTCAAGTGAGTCTCAGCGACGCTGTGTGCGTGTGCCCTGTTGCAGCCTGAGATCTTCATTATCGCCATCGGCTCGGACTGGCATCCCCAGAGGAGCTGTGCTGCCGGCCCAAGCCCGCCATTGCCAGAAGCAGGACCTCGAACCAACCCCGTCGGGGGAGGGCCCGAGACCACTGCCCGGAATCAGCCAAGTCGCATGGGAGGCCCAAGTTGCCAGAGGAGGAGAGGAGAGCGAGGTCGCACCCTCCAGGTAACGTGTGTCGCCGCCTGGGGCGGGGTGCGGGCTGGGAGAGAGACGCTCTCAGCCTCTCCCATTCTTGCAGCACGAGCCTCTGCTCAAGCTCGTATCGCGGCCCGTATGTGCCAAAGGAGTGGCAGTACCGGGGCCGGAGTGTGGAGCTGCACTTTGGTTTACACCATACCCGTGTTGGGGGCATATGTTGGCGGAAGCTGACCGTGAGTCAGTCGAGTGGTAGAGAGACCGTCTAAAGCACCGTGATCGGTGCCAGAGTGCCTTGCGCATTGCATTGTTTCTGCATTACGAACTACCTGATTGTTGCCTTGCGCATCACATTGTGTTTGCATAACGAACTGCAGATTGTTGCATTACGCATTGTATTAGTTTGCATCACGAACTACCTGATTGTTGCATTACGCATTGCATTATTTTTGCATTACAAACTGCCGGATTGTTGCATTACGCATTGTATTAATTTTGCATAACGAACTACCCCCGGTGTAGTGTGGTCTTATCGTATATCTTTTTATATAAACATATACTTGGTTTTTTATGAATCTCGTGTGGAGTCCATTTGTGGTGTCATCATTAGGTCACTGATTGCAAATACTTTACACATTTGCCCTGAAGATAAGCCTGGCTGCTCGTGCCAAGCTACCGAGGGGGTGAGCAGGGGCTATCTGAGAAGGTGTCCTTCCTTTCCCTGACTTAGAAGCAAGGGTACCTATTTGGCATAAGGTACCTACCTCAGCCAACTAGGGAATCCCGCCTCTAACAAAGACACTGAGGTATTGTGATTGTCTGACCAAAGATTTGAGGACTTGTCGTAAGACGTCATCGGCTATTCCACCTAAGACAGGGAACTCTGTCTGAGTGAGACGTGTGGGAATCGTGTGGTAAACCTTGTGTACAGGGGTGGACTATATCGATTCAGGTGACCAGCGCAGGTCGAGGATCCCTGTGTGTGAATGTTCTTGCGTGATTGAATTCTATCAATCTTGTAGAAGGCAGACAATTACGGGGATGAGTTTGTGTGAGTGAATGTGGATGGTAAAATTGTAAAGGAGGCTGAACCGCTGCGAGGAGCAAGGGTGACGTCAGCGTGTGCCACGCTGCAATAGGAGGATTGGTGTAACGCCACACTGGGATTGGTGCAAGGTCATCAGGAAATTGAAAAAGGGCAAAACTTGGTTAGTAAAGAAAAACTTTTATTCAACCATGAGATGCTTTAGGGTGTTGTGGGATTTGTTCAGGGGAGATCAAGGAGTCGTCACTTGAGTGGGTGAGGAAGCACTGCCCGAGGATAATCCAGCACATTATATGGCAACAAATGTAGAGCTTTACACTATAGTTTGGCTTCAAAATTGGCATAAAATCACTGAAAAGGAAGGGGACTTGGCATTTCCACGTTATGGTTCATTTCGATTGGAGGTGTTGTATCAGTTGAGGGGTGTGATGTTTTCGCTGCGACCTCTACCTAGACCAACACAGTTTGAGGCATTAGATGCATGGATGTGAGCAGCACATGCAAAGAACAGGGAGAGATTTCAAGGAAGGATGAAGAAAGCAATGAAGGCATATCTGGATGCACGTTGGGATGCACAACTTAAGAGATGGAGAGTAGACACCATTGAGGGAGATAGGTTATACCCGATGCTCGTGAGAGAGGGCATTCCCAGGTCAGGAATGGAGGAGACAAGGGAGATGATCAGAGTGATATGGATGACAGCTTGTTAGACAGATTATTATCAGACGTCCTCTGCCTTATAACCCACACTCAGAAGAGGGAAGGTGAGAAATGGCGAATGCAGGAATTACGGAAGGGGTGACAACATCACCGACAGGTCCTAGTGCTGGGATAATGGGAAGGATTTCAGTGGGAGTAGGAGAAACAGGGATACCTGCTATAGGGGGTGCAGGGTCAGATGGAGTCAATGCTATCTTACGGTTGCCGGAAGCCCTTACAGTACCGGTCACCATTGAACCTGTAGTCTTTGTGTACGATCCGAGCTCAGGGGGAAACCTTAGTCAGCAACAGTCGGGGTTGAAAGAGAGAAGCGGCTTAGGAGGGAATGAGACCATGAACAGAAACAGCTTGCCTTTGGTGCCTGTGGAATTTAGTACCCCTTTGCCGGTGACTGCAGATCCCTCGAGGATACGTATTGGGTCTAGTACCATACGATCTGTTTCCTTAGCAAATTCACAGTCAGATTTGAGGATGTGGGAAACCCCAGTCAGAAGACCCATGGGAAGAATACCAGAAGCAAGTTCAGGTCAGGGAACCTCTGGAACCCAACAAGTTTTAGAGACTACTAATTCCGAGAATTGGCGAAGAAACCATAACAGGGAAAGGGAAGGACAGAATAGTGCGTCGAGGCAAGATACGATCAAGACTGCAGTAAGGGCAAGGTTGTTGGATGTGGTAAGGTTGAAGGAACTGCAACTAAAATAACACCACAAACGCTAAACGCAGTTGTGAGTAGAATGCCCACTAAACGTGAACAAATGCCATTCTGGATAGCTCAGAAAATAACAGTGTTTCCACACACAGGCCCAAAAGAAAAACACAGAATGCTAACAATTTGCTTACCAATGGGGATAGATCCCTGATAGAGGATTGTACCTCGTGGGGTATAGTTTTCACTGCCATCTATACCAGAACTCATGGTATCCCTTCAATAGCAGTGATACCAGACATATTAAGACAGATACAGAATGAGTATGGAGCAGAACCTGCTCTTAACTTAGGGATAAATTGTACCACAGCTTTGCTAGGCAAGGAGGAGGAGCAGGAATTCCATGCTGACACATTGACGCAAGATGCTGAGGTTCCTGCAAGCAGATACTCCAGCACGCAGTAGTCTGGCATCCCTTGCGGGGTGTCCGTTCGAGACCAAGACTGGGTCCTTCATTCTCTCACACCAGGTAATGGGGTTGGCTCTTTCCTGTGGGATTCTTGACTATACACCTACATACAATCTTGTCTGCATATTAGAGACTCACTTAACGAAGTCTTGCCGTCTGTACTGCTGAGAAATACTTCAGTGTCCCATTCCTGCATCTAAACCTATATGGTAATTCCCACGATTCATGGATGTATTCCTTTCCCATCGCTTCATACCTGCCTACCTGGTGGTATTCTAGGCAACACTGAAATTGGAAAGTTGTTACTGGCAACGTTATGTGACCATGAATTAACCATTCTGTGGACGGTGACTCTGCCACTGTAAAAAGTAATTGATCTAATTTTTCAATGTGTAGCATTGTATATTTCGCATCTCTTTGTGCCATTGTTGTCTGCCTTTCAGTCACATTATATGCAGAGAACAGAGACGTACTGTTGATATATCGCCAGGGCACATAACCAGAGCGCAAGGATTGTAGCGTCCAGCTTAATGACATAATATAACGTAACTGTGACTGCCCATGTTGTAGAATGGACAGATCCTGTTTCAGTATATCTATAGCAGAAGAAACAATGTTATCCAGTGAATAAATTCTAGATGTTAGTGGGGTCATACCATTATCAACCACTGCCAAAGCCTTTTCTAGGTTAACTCTGTCAATCTCACGAAGTCTCTGCAGCTTCCTGTTGAGACAACTTCCAAACTTCATTGTAAATGGCATATAAGGAGCATTTACAACGTGGTTTCCAGGGACCTTACAAAAAATCCCTTAAATTCATGTCATCCGAGAGTAAGGACAAGTGTTGTTTCACCTGGGACAGTGTTGAGGTTCTTAGCCAATCAAGGCATAACTTCCCAACACTGTATGATCTCACCACCCAAGATGTTCTCGTTGTACATAGCGTTGGTCCGGCCTATGGATACTAAACCCTTTGGTGGTACCACTAAATCTGGTCTGACACTTATTCATGTCTATAGGCCAAACTAACCATCCCTTCCAATTGGGGTCAGATGAATTGTATGACATCTTATGTATGATGTCGTCTAGCATATCCACACTATGTTTAGTAAAGTTTTGCCATCCCTCAAAGTGTAACGACGAGGGAATCCGATGCGTGTTCAAATCCTTGATCTTGGCTAACCCAAGACAGCAAGACTGCAGGACAGTGTCATTCAGAAAGATGATTTGCTGTGGAATGAGGCACACTCTAAACAAGGCCTCAATTCCATGAACTTGCCATTCTTTAGTCCCCCAGACTGATTTTATTTCAATAGTTTCCTTCTATAAGTCGAAACCCTGTTCAGACAGTTGGGAAATAAAGGATGCAGAATAAATCTGTTTGGTGTTTGTTAACATATTTTTCTGTGCTGCTGTAGGTGCAACCTTATAGTGATATAAGGTTGGGTCTGAAGTGTTAAACCCTGAAAAATAAGCAAACTTGCGTGCAAAAGTTTGTGATCTACCTTTTGGTGGTGTTGGGCAATGTTCCCATTGGTGGTATGTAAAAACATTACGTGGGATACTGGATTTATGTAAAAAGTGTCAAAATCAGACGTATCCGCATACATTTAATTTCTGGAAAGGGCAGCAGATAGCTCTAAATCAGACAGGATATTATTTGTAGTTTCAAAATACCAATAATCAGAGAATGTACTGGAGGTAATGATATAATTCAAAGAAATTTTAAATACATGCAGTATTTTCAAAAGTTCAGTGGGACCAAATACATCATATGAACCTCTGTCCAATACTATTCCTTCAGGAACCGGAACTGCTGTAATGTTCACAAAGGACAGGACTCTCCGTTCATGATGAGATGATGTATGTGGTTTCAGGACCAAGTTTACATGTTGAGCGTTGTGGGATGTAATGTCCATTTAGGAGCAAGGAAAAGACAGTCACCAAACCTATCCATAGGACTAAGAACTGTAGACCAATTGCTATCCAGAGCTGTAGCCATGGTAAAACAAAGTAAGACTTTTTCAGCCAAAGGTAGAGATCATGAAGTTGTTTTTTACGGGAAACTGGAGCTGGTGGTGACTCAGGTTCACTTGGATCAAGAGAAAAGGCATAAAAATCGATAAAATAGCCAGATGCAGTTCAATCTATCTTTGGTAGCTCAGCAGGATTTGAACTTGCATGTGTCTCATGACGAGGCATATTGATGTAGATATCGGTGTGTTTCATTTCTACTTTGTTGTTCTTCAATTTCAACAGGAACAAGTTCCATTTCATTGTTGTTAACTCCATTACTTCGCATTGCAAATTCTTTGAACGTTATAAGTCTTTCTGTCTGAACTTCCTGTATGGTAGCGAGAGGAGATTAACGGCTACCCAGGAGCCCACGCGGCCTGCTATTCAGTATCAGCCACATGGTGTGGTTTGATCAAATCAAAGGAGACGAGTCTCTTTTCTTTTTTCCCAGCAAGAGGCGGAAGAAGTACTGTTCTTGTTCCTTCGACAGCCAGGACAGGTACAGCCGTTCTGTATGATGGCCCAAATTCTTTTTTGTCCACAATCTTTTCCCTGACCAGGTCCCCGGCTTTTGGAACCCAGACAGGTCTTGCTGGTACTGCTTTGACTTCCCCAGTGGAGGTGCATTTTACTTGGACGTTGCTTTGTAGTGCCTGGAATTCATTGAGTTCTTGTAAAACAGCCAATTGTTCGTTGATTTTGAATGGTTTTACATCAGCCACTGTGCTGCCACAATCGAGGTCAGGTACCCACATACTCATCCCAAATAGGACCTCATAAGAAGTACGTCCTCCTAGTGAACTTCTTGGCATGTTATTAAGTGCCCTCTGGACCCCATATAGGTGATTGACCCAACTACCACCCGAGCCTAATACCCATGCTGTTAAAGATTGCAGCAAGTCCCGGTTTTTCATCTCCACTATCGCATTTCCCTCTGGATGATACAGAGAGGAGTACCTCAATGCAACACCCAGACTTCCCATGGCGTCCTTGTAAGCCCGAGAGCTAAACGCAGGGCCACCGTCAGAATGTAATGCGGCAATTGCGTATGTCCCTATGAAGACTCGCAAATCCTTTATAACAGTTCAGGCATCAGCCAAGCGCTGAGGCCAAACCCACAGGAATCTTGAGCATGAAGCCACTGCCACCAAGATGCCTTGTAAGCCCCATCAGATTGTAGGGGGCCGCAGTGGTCCAAATCGACACATGAGAAAGGTTTGTCTGATATCAGTAATGGTGTCTGCGGTGGTCGTGCTACGGTCAAACCCTTCATCTGCTGGCAGATGTTACACTTAAGTACATATGCTTTCATCTGTTTGGTTAGACCAGGCCACCATTAACGTTGCTTCAGTAATGAAACTGTTGCAGTAATACCTGCCTGTGCTGAACTTAGACCCTCATGTGCAGCTAAAATTAAACCTAATCTGCGATCCCTGTTTGGTATTACTCTATCCCCAATCTTGGAATTTGAGCATACGGTATGATTTGCGGATCTAACTTGTAGGAGTACTTGAGTGGAAAGCCTTTTGGCACGGCTGAGCTGTTTTTGCGTGAAGCGATGACAGCTACCATTATCTGTCCGTCTATTCTCGTGCTAGAATGAGTGATTGCAGCTACAGTAGCAGTTCGCACTTTCGCCTTGGCGGCTTCATCAGCCAATGAATTCCTTTCAACGTGATCCCATCTCGTTGATGACTCAGCGTGTGACTCATGTGTGCTCTCGGCAAGCCTTTTTTCAGCTCTGCCACTTGTTAACAAAGCAATTTGTGCTTTATTGTGCAACCTTTTGAGTCTTTAAAACCCTTCTGACCCCAGTAGTGAAGATATTCATTGTAAGACTAGACATAATAAAATTAATCGCAGACAATAAGTGTGGGGAATTCTCGATCCATATTTTTTAGTGCCAGTATTAGGGCTTTTAGTTCTGCCAGCTGTGCAATCTCCTAGAGACTGTGTGTGCGTATTGCTAGGACGGAACTTACCATCCCGCATACGTCCCTTTACAATCACACAAGCTGCGCTGTATTGCTGTTTACTTCCTATGGCAGGCTGAGCAGAACCGTCAGTGTAAATAATGTATTCATACTGATCTAGAGGCATTATTTCATTCAGGAGAGGATATTCTTATTCGTATTGCAGGAATGCTTGTGTTTTTAATGTAGAATCAAATTTATAATCTACATCTGTTGCAGTGAGAGAATCAGCCCATTGTATCCATCGTGGATGTAAAGCTTTAGCATTTGGAACGCTTGCCTTTGTAACAGCCTCTAAGGCCGGTACTGGAGTTACGACAATTATTTGTTTCCCCTGAGCCAGTGCTCTTTCTCTCACTACAACTGTCTGTACTGCTGTCAGAATTCTTTCTGTAGATGCAAAACGCATTTCAGCTTTTGTGTACAAATGTGATTTGTATGCTATAGGTACCGTTTCGCCTTCATTGAAGGCTAGGTAACCCTGATTGACCCGCGATTACATGGATTCACCAAATTTATGGTGTTTACATATGTGTGTAGGTGTTTAGAAGCTATCATGTCAGCTTGTAAAGGAACAAAGGATAGCTGTGTGTTCCTGTGTCCAATGTCGAACTGAAAAATCAGGTCTGATTAAATCGTAGAAAGGTTCTACTTTTTTCGGCGTAATCTAAAATATATGTTCTGCCAAAATTTAGGAATCCCAATATGGATTGTAAGTTTTTCAGATTCTTCGGAGGTTGGTGCAGCGCTCACTTTTCTAAAAAGTTAGCTGCTAGGCTTTTCCCTTCACTTGATAGCTCGTATTCTAAAAATAGGACATAGAGGTGGGCAATTTTTGATTTTTTAAAGTTGAATTTGTAGCCCTCAGAGGCGAACCCCAAAACTATGTTTTTTACCCTGGCCAAATGATCCAATAAATCATCATCCGTTAGATAAATATCATCTACATTGGACAATGCCTCCTCATCAAAAGTTTGAAGAAATTCTGTTACCCTAGCTGAGAACAACACGGAGCTATTCTTATACCATTGGGGCAGTCTACAGAATTGACGCTGGGAGCCTAAGGCTGAGAATGCTGTCAAATACCTGCTTTCAGGTGCTATATTTTGGCAGAAAAATCCATTTGAGATATCAAGTGTTGTTTTGTATTTTTTCCACACAATATTATTCATTAATGCGGCACTGTGTGCATTTTGTAGAGCAATTGCCTTAGTGCAAGTGTTCAAATGCCTGTAGTCTAAAACTAGACGGTATTAATTGTCGGGTTTCATTACGGGAAACATAGGATTATTCATTGAAGAGGTGCAATTTTCTATTACCCCCCGGTTTTTAAGTTGATCTAAGATCTCCCTGACTTGTTTTTTGCTTCTTTGTTTATTGGGTACTGTGTCTGTGGAGTTGGAATACTTTTTATTGGTATTATATGGTGAGGTGACTCAGCATCCCACCCTACATGGTAGCGATTTAATGCTGGAGCAAGTGCTACCGTCCACTCCTGCGCATATGAGTGTTTTAGTGATACGGGATCAAGGTCGGAAAAGGCCGGTAAAATTACTGTTTCTCCCTTTGGGCACTCCATAACGATTTCAGGTGGCCTATCTTTTTCAGCTAAAAGGATGTCATATCCATAAGTCAGGTTCTCCCAAAAGAGGCATTTAATTTTATTTGGTATGTCCCCCTCCATGTGGAGTGCTATCTCATGTATCTGATGTGGGACACTTACCCTTGTATCTCCACCGTGATATGTTCATTCAACTCCGCTGTCACCAGAAATTCCCTCAGGTTTTAGCAAGCTATTGTTACCTCTGCTGCACTGTCTAACATCGTCAGAGGCCATTCCCTGTTCAGAAGTTGAGTCCTCAGTATCCTGGGCATTTCTTACTTTAAGACCTGCCACTCTCTTCTTTTTAAATTGTGGTTTTGATTTTTGTTTATCTTCTTTTTTGATATTATAGTCTGAAGCGCGCTGCGTGTCTCTGGACTTTGTACGCTCTTCGTGTCTGTTTTCTGACCGTCCTTCCCTCTTGGAGTTTTTTGATGAACCCTGAAAGGAACGAGAGGAACGCGCATCAGTATCCTGATACCTGTCAGGTTTTTTTAATATTATTGCGATTCCTAAGGTTGTACCTCCTTTCGGAGGGCTCCTGTCTAGGAGACTGTACCCTTGATTGTGATCTATTCTTTCGTTGCTTATTATCCTATTTCGTTTTAGAAGAATCAGGTGCTTGCTTGGCGTTATCCTTTTCAGGACCACCCACGAGTTGAGGTTTGGTAGCTCTAGCTCCTAAATTATCTCTACCTAATTCGGCATATGTATCTTCGATAATTTTAGGTAATTCACGTTCCTGTTGTGCAGGAGTGAAATCCCTCAGTTGGCATATAGCCACCGCTGCTGCCTTCCCCTTTTATGTTTGCCAACATAATCGTTGATACCTGGGCAAAATTTCCTAACAATTTCATCCCTAAGTTCAGAGCAGGTTCTGCTCCATACCCGTTCTGTATCTGTCTTAATACTTCTGGTATCACTGCTATTGAAGACATACCATGAGTTTTGGTATGGATGGCAGCGAAAACTGTACCCCAAGAGGTGCAATCCTCTATCGGGGAAGCTATCCCCATTGGCAAGCAAATTGTTAGCACTCTGTGTTTTTCTTGTGGTCCTGTGTGTGGAAACACTGCCTCTAATTGTTTTATTTTCTGAGCTATCCAGAATGGCATTTGTTCACGTTTAGTGGGCATTCTACCCATAACTGCGTTCCGTATTTCTGGTGTTATTTTAGTTGCAGTTCCTTGTAATTGAGCTCCTGCTTTTGTAACCCTTGCAGGTTGAAGTGTGAGAGTTCTCATAACGAACTGTGTTAAAATTCTGTAAAGTTTTATTACTTCTTTGTGTAGTGGACATAAGTCTGCTACTGGCATTGTGTCAATGTCTGGATGCGGTGTGAGCAGCTAAGACCGGCCAAGTGGCTCCTTCTCGACCGAGCGGACCGAGTCTCACTTTATCTGTTGTGTGTGGGAGGGTGCCTTTAAACCAGTTTATATGCTCCTGGTAGGTGAATGGAACTTTAATGTTCATATGGACAGTATTCATCTGGTATTTCATCTTCAGTGTAAGAATGAAATTTATTTGTGTGTGCATCTGCTGGTGGGAATTTGACCCACAAATAGAATACCTCTGTCCTGTATGATTCGTGTGCTTCAATCACGAAGGTAACAGTCCCACCTAATGCTGAGACTCCAAACTCTGCTAATTTTAAAGTAAGGGCATTTCTGACATTTTTTTAAATGTTTATAGCACCTTCATATTCATCTTCTACCTCATTCACATTTAATGCTGCAGCTTCGTTATCTGCGACAGACATTGTTGAAAAAGTTTCAAGGTAATAGTAATAAGGTTTTATGCACAATGTAGGAACTAAAATCCTTCAAGCTTGAATGCACTTACAGCCAATACATAGGATATGTCTACTCAGCTGTGATGGATTTGTCCCTTCCCACTCCAGACGTCTCTGGATAAATGTGAGTAAGAGTCTCTGAGAAAGCACAACTGAACTACTCAGATTTGACCGTTAAATAAGAACCAAACCAACGTTGGCGGCAACTTGTCATGTAGTTCCTATAAATCTATATAGGATCTGCGCATTTAGACAACATAAACTATGGGATTGGTGTCCAGACTGATTCCACATACCCCAACAGGATAGGTTAGTCTGTAAACTTGCTAGCTCACAGTGCCACTATGAGTTTCTCTTACGAAGGAGTGAATAGTTTCTGGCAACTATCGAACATGACAACCCTGATCCCTCAGGATCGTGGAAACAGTACAGTATTTCTCGCTCAGTCACTCGTGCTCGCTTTGTCTCAGAGAGACACACAGAATAAACGATGGGGGCGTATTCAATAAGTATTTATTGAGCCAGCGGCATTCTAGTGTAAAATACGTGTGCTGCAACAACCATAAGACAGAAACAGATACATATGGTCATAAGCACCAACAGAGTAAATAGATGGTAGAATTCTATCATAGTGCTAAAACAGTAGAGTATATGCAAGCATATATATATACATGACAGTAAAATGTGTACTCCTACGATGCTAATCCTAACTAGATGTACCTAAATGTATGTAGCATGTATGTAGGTGTACAGCCAAGAATCCCCCTAGGAAAGAGCCAACACCATTACCTGGTGTGAGAGAATGAAGGACCCCATCTTGATCTCGAATGGCAAGGAATGCCAGACCACTGCGTGCTGGAGTATCTGCATGAAGGAACCTCAGCGTCTCGCATCAATGTGCCAGCATGGAAGTCTTTCTCCTCCTCCTTGCCTAGCAAAGATGTGGTGTTTATATACCTAAAAATGTATCCCCAGGGGATCTACCTTGCTGGGTCATGTCGGCCACGGATGACAATAGTGACGACCCTTATACACAGTTATTATGCAGAGATGGTAATCCTGCTCTGATTCTGAGAATCCTCATGCATAATAAATGAGGCTAGTTTTCAGGGAAAACCACACGACATATTATGCAAATACCTAATTAGGTGAAAGGTCGCCACAGGAACCGTTATGTAGCTCGATGGCAGGGGAAATGTAGATGAAAGGTTAGATGACTACCCAGGCCTATATTGGGGTACATCGGGAAACGTAATAGCTGAGGTGGAAGAAGTAATCAGTGGGAGAGGATAGATACTTACGAACCGGATGAGTTATTGTTTGTGCAAAGGATGTTACTTGTAAGGCGATACGAGCACACGAGAAGTTGACGGAATTGGATCAAAGATATGATGTTGATTTGTCTAAAACGAAAAAGTTACAGTGAAACCACAGGTTAAACTACAGTGATCAGGAATTGGAAGAAAAGAGAATAACAGGTCTGAAAACACACATTCGAGAGCTGATCATAGGGATACGTGCTTGGAGCGTGCTTGACAAATGGGAGGAAAGGTGGTCAAAGAAAAAGAGTGTTAGGAAGGTGACGGGGAAGCACCACCTCCAGGAGGGGGAACATCAGGAGTTGAGGCTTATCCACTGCAAGAGGTGCCTAATGGAGGGTATTTGCATGTCCCTTGGATTAGGGGTGATTTGGCTGCGTTTACTTTTGATTTTCCTCTGCTGAGGGATAAGCCTGCTGAATGGTACAAACAAGTTGATCTCTTTGTCAAGATCTCGAAGGTATTGTGGATAGATCTGAACACGTTGTTTGACATTGTAGTTCCCAGTGATCTATGGTCTGCTTGTAAAATCGCTATTGATTGGCCTTCTGCTGAACCAGAGAGAGATTCTATAACACACGGTCCTTCCCCATCGGTTATGAGAAAGTTTGAACAAGTAATCACATGGTTGCAGTCCAAAATAGCCCCACAAGACATTGATTGGGTTATATTAGATCAAACAACTCAGGAACCTAAAGAATAAGTACATGCTTACCATGAACGGCTCTTGCAAGCCTTCAAGCAATACAGTAGGTTAGGTACCCTTGATCACAAAGACATGTCACAGTTTGTTTCCCAATTTGTGATGGGATTGATACCAGAGATCAGTGTTATGATTCAGCAACACTTGATCTGCTAGCAAAACAAGTCAGTGGATGAAATTCTGAGGTACGCTAGGTATTGCAGTGATGTGGTAGATTCTAGGCACAGGAGAATAAAGGATAAGCTGATGCTGGTTCACGCGGAACACACAAAGAGTAGATCAGGTGCAGACAAACGGAGGAACAATAGAACGAAATCAGGAAAATAACCAAGTAGGGGTTCGGAACGCTCAAAACACAGGAGGACAGGAGAGAGGAAGAGGCGTTCCCATAGATCCTAAAACAGGAATAGAAATCTCCACGTTAAAGAAAATGACTGCTTGTCATTTATGACACAAAATCAGGCATTGAAAGCATGAGTGTCGATTAAATCCAGCAAATTAGTTACAGGAGGGAGAAGTAGTACAAGTGCCTGATGTGGTAAACACGGTGACGAGACCAAGATCTTACAATGGGGGAAGTCAGAATCAGTTAGTGCAAGTGCCACAACCTCCAAGAATTCCTCAGAGTAATCGAGCATACCACCAGATGCCCTTTATGGAAGCATTCGATGTATTCGATCAGGACATGTCACAATGGCAGTGCCTGAGGGGAGAGGAAGACTGTACTCTTGGAGCAGTCTTAGAGGTAGAGCAGAGTGGACCGTATGTGGAGACGGATGTAGGCAGTCATCCCATTACATTCTTGATTGATACTGGTGCTTGCCATTCTTCTGTGAGATCAGCAGTAGTCCCAAACCTACCCCTCTCGGGAAAATCGATCCAAGTTGTAGGAGTTGCCAATAAGAAAATGTCAAACCCTTTGACAGAAGAGGTACCAGTGAAAATAGGAACCTTCCACAATCTACATCAATTTGTGGTATGCGATTCAAGTCCAGTCTGTCTGTTAGGGAGTGATCTCTTATATAAGTTGAACTGCACCATTTGCTGTACACCAAAGGGAATTGAACTACAGACCAATGATGATGACATTGCTTTCAAATTGGCAAACTAAGATCTCTGTGTAAACATGCAGACATGCCACTGGATTTGAGAGATACTGTCTCTCCAGCAGTGTGGGAATTCATAGGAGAAGAGATAGGGCTGATTTGAGGAGTTGAGCCAGTCCGTATACAGATCAAGCCAAACGCAGAATATCCGAGAACGCCCCAATATAACCTGACCCCGGAAACGGAGGCAGGGATTACGCCTGTGATTGATTCCATGATCCAACAAGGGATATTGAAGGAGCTAATAGGAAGCCCATGCAGTTCACCTATCATGGGATTGCAGAAACTGAATGGGCAATATTGCATAGTCCAAGATTTGAGGAAGATCAACGCTATTGTGATTCCATGTTGTCCCGTGGTACCGAATCCATCTGTGATCCTGTTTCAGGTCCCATGCGAAGATGTTTGGTTTACTGTGATTGATTTGTGTCAAGCGTTTTTCTCCATCCCTTTGCATGAGGAAAGCCAATTTTTATTCGCTTTCCAGCTGGAGAATCGTGTCTTAACATGGTGTTGTATTCCACAAAGGTATACTGAAGGTCCATCTATCTTTAACCAGATTCTGAAAAAGAACCTTGAGAACCTCATATTGCCTCAGAATTCAGTGCTAGTGCAATACGTTGATGACCTTTTCACTGCATCAGAGACAGAAGAGGCTTGTAGGGTCGATACCATTGCCTTACTGAACCATTTGGCTTAGAATGGACACAATGGACACAAGGTGTCACCGAATAAGCTTCAGTACTGCTTACAGAAGTTCAGTATTTGAAAGGCAAGAGAAAGGTGTCAGCAGACCGCACTGAGGCGATCACGAATATGAATGCGCCCACCACTCCTAAGGAAGTCAGGATGTTTTTGGGAATGGTTGACTATTGCCGGCAATGGATCCCGAATTTCTTTCTGAAAGCAAAGCCCTTACAAAGGCTGACACACATATGTGAGTGATCCAGTACCTTGGGATAACGATTGCTTGGTTGCTTTCCTGGAGCTGAGAGAGAGTGTCTTTGTTGTGCTCCAACTTTGGGAATGCCTGATTACAGCAAAGCATTTTCTCTATTTTGCTGTGAGAGGGAGGGTTGTGCTCTTTCTGTACTCACCCAGACACATGGGGGTGCAGTGGCCTATTTCTCAGCTACATTAGATCTGGTAGCTTTAGCGTTGCCCGGATGTGTCTCCGATCCGTTGCTGCCACAGGTGTCAGCATTGAAAGGTGTGAAAGCATTGTAATGGGTCATCTACTTACTATATATAATCTACACTCAGTTGAGCTTCTGATGACGAGAACTAAAACACAGCATTTGTTGAATAATTAGACTTACGCAGTATGAGCAGATTTTATTGGCAGCAGAAAATGTCACGCTGAAACGACATTCTGTGTTAAATCCTGCTACTTTGCTGCCTATTCCAAATGCTGATAGAGAAGATTGTGATTGTGTGTCTGGATGTTACTGAACTCTGTACCAAACCGAGACCTGACATTGTCGATGAACCATTGCCTGACTCTGACCAAATCCTTTTTGTTGATGGTTCATGTTAAGGAACAATTAAGGTAATCTGAGAGCAGCATTTGCTGTATGTACCATTTCTGGAGTCGTGGAAGCTGCTTGTTTACAAGGAGTATATTCCGCACAAGTCGCTGAAATCATTGCCTTGACTTGTGCCTGTCTTGCTTCTGATCAGATTCGAGTCACCATCTATACCGAAAGCCAGTACTGTTTCGATGTAGTTCATGACTTCGGACAGCTATGGTCCCAGAGGGGGTTCTTAACATCATCAGGAACTCCAATAAGAAATGGGGAGTATGTGAGACAACTGCTGGAAGCTTTACAGAGACCAAGGAAGGTAGCAGTCATGAAGTGCGCTGCTCATGGGAGAGGGGAAGATTTTGTGACTGTGGGTAATCAATACTCAGACAAAGTTGCCTGCTTTTGTGCCACATAAGCATGCATTTTGTAATGGGGAATATCATGCCGAGAGCTCAGAGATGAGCGAGCACAGCATGATGCTAGCTATCGCAGATACCTGGAATGAGGTCAGGCGTCTGCAGGGAGAAGCGTCAGATCAGGAACAAGCTGGTTGGATCAAAGCAGGTTGTGAAAAGAGGAAAGATGACATTTGGGTTTCAACTGATGGTAGAGCAGTGTTGCCAGATTGTTTACTGAGCCCAATGGCGAGACAGATTCATGGAGCTGTACATATAGGGAGAGATGCAATGGTGAGGTTGTTCAAGCAAACGTGGTTCAATCCGAGATTCCGTGTGATTGCTGATGCAGTATGCCATTGATGCATCACGTGTCAACAGATGAATGCTGGAAAGAAAACTGTGGTTGCATTGAGCCATATTGGAAGGTCACCTAATACAGTTGGACTTTGTCGAGATGCCTGTGTGTAATGGTTTCAGGTACAATCTGGTTGCTGTGCGCATATTCTCATGGTGGGTGGAAGCCTATCTGACTAGAAGCTGTGATAGCCTTACAGTAGCTTGTTGAGGGAGCTTATACCACTATTCGGGTTTCCAACTACATTGGGGGCGAATAGAGGAACCCATTTTCACATCGAGATCATGAAATTGGTGTGCACTGCCTTGAATGTTGATCAGAGACTGCATTGTAGTTACAGGCCAGAAGCGTTAGGAATGGTGGAGCAGATTAACGAGACTTTAGAGATGCCCATAGCAAAGGTGTGTGCTTTGACGTCTCTGAAGTGACCTGATGCATTGCCTTTGGTTTTGATGAGTTTGCACAGCTTTCCAGACAGGAGGACTGGGCTGTCTCCTCATGAAATCCTCATTGGGAGGGCATGCGCTTACCTGCGGTGCCATCTACAGTGCTAATTAACATCACCGATGATTTGGTTCTTGACTACTGCAAGGGATTGGCTGATGTGGTTCGTTTTGTGCATCACCATTTTGAAGCTGCAACTGCACCAACCTCGAAGGTCGATTCTGGAAGATCTCACATTTCCAGCCTTTGGGAATTTGCCATCGCTTCAGGAGATTGCAGCTTTCTGAATCAAACTTTTGCAGCGATTCATTGATTAAGTTGGCTCTGATCTCGTAAGGGATGTAAATAGATCTTTGAACTGTAAATCACTCTTTTGCCTAAAAGAAGATAGCCTAGGCCCAGAGGAAGAAGAATAAAATTAGGGACTTTCCGTAGAAGAAGAAAGAGGGCCTAGGAAGTCTTTTGGAGCTGTGTCAATATTGTACAGAGACTGTCAAAGGTTTCCAAGATTCCAGGAAGCTGTTCAGAGACTTTGTTGTGCAGAGAGAGAGGAGGCAAGTGAAAAGAGATATTGTGTTAATCCTCTTACGGCTACAATCCGAACTGATTTGAAAATGGAGTTTGGAAACTGGAACCGTAGACATAAATGTATATTAGGTACAATTATTGTTGGAGTACTCATAGTAATAGTGGTAATCATTAGTATGTCCATTATAAGTTCACACAAAACAGAGGTCAAGGGAGTGGGAGTACATGGGAAAACCACACCTACCATCTCTAGCACAAAAGAGGGTACTGTAGGATCTGATAGTGCTTTGATAGAGCAAACTAGTCGCAAGTTACATGTAGATTTGTCTAAAGGAGATTATACATTGAATGCTTATGCGAAATTGTTGTATGAATATGTAAACACCATGGATGTGAGAGATTGTTATGTGTATATGCAATTACCTGCATCGGTTGAGGAGAGTATTAGGTATCATCACCTACCTTTGACGAATGGCATTAGTTGTAGCTTCCTTCTTTGTATGTTTTATGGGAAAGGACCTTATGAGTACTATTTCTCGAACTATGATTTGATGCTTTCAGAAGTTCCAGTCTACAAACATCTAAATAAATATGATTATTACAAGCAGGAAGAGAGAATGGGAAAGTATTTAGTACCTACTATTACGCTAGATACAGCTTATACACATAGACACAATTTAACCTAAACATTAACAGAGATAGAGACGAAATTTGTATATCAAGTAGAAGATAGACATAGAGGTGTAACAGTTAAATTGAATAGTAGACAGGAAGTTTTCAAATGGACCAAGTAAGAGCTAGCCCACAAGGCTAAGGGAAGTTATGGTCCAATAGCTCTGAATTGGGTACAACGAAGAAAACTTTGCATTCAACAAGTACAGACATATTATGACACCCTCTTTGTGGGGCAGAGTACATGTGAACACACATTTCTGATTGAAGCTTCTTCAAAGACGATTTTGCAGGATGCTGTCCAAGTGGTGCCGAATGTATATTTTAATTGTGGAAAAAATGCTTATGCCCAACTGCCGAACAATTGGTATGGAACTTGTTATGTGGCTGTTGTGTTTCCAGAGATGTACAATGTGAAAGATTTGAAGAGTTTGGAAGTAAAACCACATAGAGAGAAACATGGAACAAGTGCAGGAGAGATTATAGGAGAGGTATTTGGAGCAATGTTACCTAGTTTGGGAGTAGTCCTGAATGATGTAAAGATTAGAAGGTTGTCAACTATAGTTGATAAGTTGTCAGTGAATACAGCTCAGTCGTTGTTGCTTCTAGATGGAGAGATGGTCTCGATAAGAGCTATGGTGATGCAAAATCGTCTTGCTTTAGACATTTTATTGGCAAAAGAGGGCGGAGTCTGTAAAATGTTGAGGGTTCAACAGTGCTGTACTTATATCCCAGACTATAGTAAGGAACTGAGGAAATATATAAGTAACATTACTGAGATACATCATGAGATGCATGACTTGGCAACTGAGGGAATTTGGGACAAAGTTGGAAAAGGTTTTGGGAAAATTGGAAGTTGGTTTGCGAACCTTGGCAAGGGAATCCTTGGATGTATCTTGAAACCAATAGTGATTGTTGTGGTTTGTGTCAACATTTTGCTGGGTATGGTGAAAGCTTACAAGTGGCATAAGTCTAGGTGAATGGAGGATTCTATCAGAGAGAGAGAAAGGTGAATAGAAAGACTGCAGGACAGTCACTATGCGAACCTTAAGCAGTTGGAGGAGCTCGGACAGGGGAGATTAGCTACGACATCTGTTTAGGTCGGTCCTCTCTACAGGGAGTTGTAGTGGGGTTGACGACACTAGTCATCAGAGGGGGGGACTGATGAAGCACAAATTTCTGTTTTCATTTGTAGGGGTGCTTCATAGTTAAGGGTAGTTCACACCTACATATATATTCCTCGATTCATTAATAGAAGATCATAGAACGTGAATTGTAATAACGTGAATTGTGATGTAATAGGGACATTACAGTGTAAACATGAAGAGATTAACACTGAATCTAGGTGTGTTTAGTCGTAAATGTGAAGAAGTTAACAATGCACCTTAATGCGATTAGTCAAAAACATTAACGTGTCGAATTGTGTATGCTGCTGACAAACCTTACATATTTGATGTGCTTATGTAACATATTAAATTAGAATTGCACAGTGAAAAATATTCATTTATACGTAAATTCATAGTGCCTGTGTGCCATTTTCTTATGTTGGCTGATCTCTGTAGGCCTGAAATGTATTTTCCCTGGAAGCTCTCGCATCAGAATTAAATAGTTGAATTTCATGTGGATGTTGAAATCTATTCTTTCTCACGTTTCTGTTGCAGGTGGACGAATCATACTTGTTACTGTAGAATAATGGGGCATATTAGCAAGACCGGCGATAAAATTATCGCCGTTTTAGCGGCAGGAAACTGCCGCTAAAACGGCGATAATGGGCTTGCTAATATGCGTTATAGAATTCCAATAGAAGCCCAGGTTAAATGTGCAGGACATCTAACTTGGGCTTCTATTGGAATTCTATAACGCATATTAGCAAGCCCATTATCGCCGTTTTAGCGGCAGTTTCTTGCCGCTAAAACGGCGATAATTTTATCGCCGGTCTTGCTAATATGCCCCTATGTTTTTTGTTTTAGGAGTTAGGCGAGGAGGAGAAAAGGATACATTGAGGGTTGATACTGATAGTGGAGAACTGTTGTACTTTCTCATCGGAGTGAGCCTAGGAATCAAGGTCATCCTACCGAGGCTTGGGAGATTCGCTGCCCAGTGGAAAGTTACCTGTCAGGAGGTGGCCTGAGTAGATGGGGTGATGTCGCAAGGGATTTTGGGACGTTTCGTTTGGTATTGGTGTATTGTAAGTAGGGAAAGTGGCCAGAGGAAACTTTGCTTTTGCCCATAGAGGAACAGCATCTTTAAACGAGCTCTGCCTAAGTGGCTTTATGCTACTTGACCTGACCCATGTGGTGAGACTTCTTAGGAATGCTTCACACTCTGACACCTTAATGAATCTTGCCTTGGGAAATGTTAAGTGGGGATGTCACGTTAGTGTTTGTGTAGGGATAAAGTAAAACTTTCTTTTATGGACTTTGGATGAAGGGGAACCTGGACGTGTTCTTCCTTATCTTTTGTATCCTGATCCTCGAACTGATAGTTTTGTGCATTTCACACACCTGAACTTCTTTCATAGGGTTGGCTTTGTATTAGTCCCGATGTATCTTTTCACTCTCATTTTGAGGTGCTTGTATGTCCAGCTATTTTTGGCTTTGTAATAAACCTACTAAAACTTAATTGGGATTTGTGATTCTTAAGAGTCATAGTCAAACCGAGCTGAAATTATTGATCTGCTAACATTTTCTCTCCCTCCTACACTCTCATGCTGAGAAAAAGTACCATTGCCTCCAGGTTCCAGATTGAATCTAGAACTTGGAACCCGGCTTCTTCAAAACCATTAACCTATAATAAGTCTTCATGGGCTGAAACTCAAATATTCTCAGTTTTTTTTGTGGAGCCTAATGTGTTTCACATTTATTGAATGTATCAACTTGTTAACCAGGCTCAGTTGTGAAACTCGAACCATCCCTTAGTGTTTTATCGTCCATGAACTTATCACATAGAAAAGCACTAACAATAGTAACAATGTGGCCTGTGCTTACGTGTTCTGCTCACAGCCAGACAGATGTGCCAATCCAAAAAATTAAAACTTGCTGCAGGAAATCATGTAACATTGAGGACAAATGCCTGTTTGGCATATTTTATTATTTTTCACACAAGGTTGTTTTGCAGACGCAAATTGCTGACCTCTCCACATGCTTTGTATTGCCACATCAGAGATGTCCCGAGCAGATCACAGGAAATAATTACTCGACCACAAAAATATGGTCGTAGACGCCTCTCTTGCTTTCTTCACAGTATTTTGTATTTTTTTTTAATCCAATTATATTCATTAACTTATTACACCTGCCAATATTTAATGTTGGTATACATTCAAAGTCAGCTTTCATATTGGACTCCTTTTTCTTTTAATACATTTTTTTTAAAAAGGCAGTGAAACCCAGATAGCTCATGTGATTGCGTCCTGTAACAGAGTGGACTGAGAAAAGTTAACTTGATCCTTTCAAAAGCTGAATATTGCTCAGAAAATAAAAAAAACAGCATTTCCAATGCAATAGGTCTCGCCTTACTGAAAGTTTCAGCTATTCGCGTTGCAAATGATAATGTTTGCTAGATTTTATTTTGTTAAAAAATATCCCAGCAGTAGCATAAGTAATAAAAGAAAATCCACGAAGCAAGAAAAGGGTTCAGTACCACAGGCTGTTACTAGGTGTCTTTGTGGAGTTGTAAAGGGACCTCTGTTAGCCATATAAAGTACTACACCCTTACTTATGCTACTGCTGGGATATTTTTTAACAAAAAAAGCAATCGGTCTCGCATTAGTTTGAGTTACAGCTATTGGTATTGTAAATGGCAATGTCTTTTACCTATGTGTTATGGAGTGTATGTATGCGGTGTGTAGTGGAATTATGTGGGTTGTATTGGATTAGTTAGTTGTGCAATTGTGCGGCGTGGAATTGTGTGATGTGGATAGGATTTGTGTAGTGGAATTATGTGGCATGGTGTACTGTGGAATTATGTGGTATTTAGTGTACTGGAATCATGTGGAGTGGGATTCTGTGTTATGGAGTGTGATTATGTGGAATGGTATGTTGTGTTGTGGAGTGGTATTTTGAGGAGTTTAATTATGTGGTGTGTGGTTCAATTCTGTGGTAGGATGTTGAATTCTGTGTTCTAAATTTAATATATGTGGTGTGTAGTGGAATTGTGCTGTGGAGTGGAATGATGTGGTTTGGTGTTGAATTATGTAGTGTGGAATGGATTTGTGTGGAATTGAATAGTGTGGCATGAAACAGTGTGGTGTTGAGGGAAAATATGTTGAATGGAATTATGTGGCATGGTGTGGGTGTATTTATGTGGATTGTTATGTGTCATAGAGTGGATTTATTTGGAGTGTATTTATGCGGTATTGAGTAGCATGCAATTAGGTGGAGTGGAAATATGTGGTGTTGAGTGGCACTATGTGGATTGTAATTATGTTGTGTGGTGTGGTGTGGAATTGTGTGGCTCTGAATTGTGTGTTGTGGAATTGTGTGGTATTGTTTTGATTTATGTGGTGCTGAATGCTGGTTGTCTATCTACAGCAGTGCTGACTGAATACATATAAAATGGCCTTCCCTTTAAAAACGGTGAAAACAGCATGCAAAAGCTTCAGAAAAACAATGTGAACATTCGTACAATTTCTAGAAAGAAAGCTGCGCTGTTTATAGTTCCTGAGTGAGCAGAATTTCTTTTTATCCCATTAAAGGAGGAGTCCTTTTGTAGGAACCTGTGGGTTATGGTTGTTTGCTTATAACAAGTAGCCCAGATGTATTGGTTACATATAATAAGCCCTGTTTACAGGTCTTGAGTTCCCTTGGATTTTGAATTATATTGTAGACACTTTGGAAAAAAAAGAGATTAAAGCAGAAACATTTTTACAAAAGCAGCACACTATCCCATATTAAAGAAAAAAGCCTTACACAAATATTTTTTTATGATAGGCTAGTAGTGTTGGGATTATCCCGTAATTAAAAAATAAATATAAAAAGAAATGGATTATTTCGACACAAATTCCACACTGTATCATATTATAGTAAGAGGAAAGCAGCACATGTTTCTTGAAAACAGACATAGCCTTTGGTTGCTGATCCTTATCTTATCAGGGCTGTCTCCTTCCTGGAGCACCCATAAAAAAGCTTGTGAGAAGTGTGAACACTTAGCAATAAACTCTATTTAAGAATAACAAAAGGCTGGCTTTCACAGAGCAGTGACATTTGCATTTTCTAAAGCTTTGTGTTCTAGCAAGTGAAATGTGTGCTAAAAAAAATCACTTCTTTGCTTTAAAGCCAGAAAACTGCATTAAGTGACAGTAAATGAAAGATGCAAGGGGATGTTACTGCACATATAACAAGCATAACAAGATTATTTATAAAGTGCACTCCCTCCTCCTATGTCTGCAGAGAGCACGTTTTGGACACAATGTGTCTTTAACCCCTTGGCCGCAGCGGTAATTCAGCCGCGGCGCTGGGGGGTGGGGGGTGAGCGCGGCGCCGCCATGCTCGTGATGGAACCACGCCGTCATGAGTCACGGGCGAGCTGTGCTCATGACGGCGTGGTTCCGTCACGACCCTGCCCACTCACTAATTCGCCCGCACAGGCGGGGAATCAGTAACGCGTGGGAGGAGCGGCCGCTGCATGACGGAACCACGCCGTCATGAGCACACGCCGCCCGTGGCTCATGACGGCGTGGTTCCGTCATCCGCAGGGAAGGGGTTAATGCATAGCTAAACTGTCTCTGTAGACATAGGAGGAGAGAGGGCACTTCATAAATAATATGGCTTTTTGAAAAGTGCCACACTTCACCTTTGTGGAAGTTGTTTTTAACATCTGAATGGCTGCAAAACTCTCATTTTTGAGAAAGAAAAGGTGACTGTGAGGAAAAATACATTTAATGTGGGTTTGCCCAAAAAAAAGTGTTTTTTTCCAAGGTTAATCTTTCTCTGCCATCAAACTCTCCGTTTACAACTCTCATTTCTGCAGGGCAATTTAAACAAGTAACAGGAGGGGGGGATGTTGGTGCTAATTAAAGCTGGGTGGGGGTGTCAATGTAAAACTCGCAGCAGACAGCATCGATTAAAGAAGCAGGAGGGAGAAGGAGGGAGCCGAGGTCAGGGAAGGAGCGTCTGTCAGTAGTAAATTGTAAACAAGCAGTTGCAGATTGCAGGAAAGCATGTCCTGCCTGTGATAAGAGACAGTTTTTCCATTGGCCAAATAGGTGTTCATGTTGATGTGCTACCACTTTCGCTCACAACCAATTTTTTCTTCCTATAAAATGATTAGAGTGAGCCTAGTAGGGTCACTATTTGGCTACTACTTCTGAAATGATTTAGAAATATAACAGAGCGAGACACTAGCCAGAGGTATTTTGATGTTATTGTGGTTGCAAATTTATACAGAACCTGAGCTACACATGTTTTGTATGTTATTTTTTCCAATGTGATTTATATGTTTAATGATTATGCACTGTTATGTAATATGTATGTCTATTATTATTTGTTGTGATTCCAGTGTATGTCTAATTATTTCACACAAAAAAATTATGTATGCTGGCATGAGATAAAAGCACAAATGGTGCAAGAAGTACCAATATCTTGGGGAGCCTATTTGAGGAAATCACTGGTGGAACTAGATACCCAAGCAGTATGGGAGAGCATGGCAGAAAAGACAATATTTAACAAAGCCAGTAATGTGTCTGCCAGCAAGAAATCTCTCCTGGAAGACAAACACATCTTGTCCAAACGACGTCATGCATGGACAGTAATACATTCCTATACTCATACAAAGCCCCAAGCCTACCTAACAGCCCATTTTAGCTCCGGATAAAAAAGAGCTTTATTCACTATCGGCTGGGAATCCATGACTCGAAGGACTTAATGCCATCATGGAAATGCAATTATCAAGAGGAGAACTGTCGCCTATGTGGTTATTCGGACGAACCATTAACCCATTTGTTGTGTGTATGCCCAGCTGTAAAGGACCTAAGGAAATCCTTTTTAAAATCGATCTTTAACGAGTTAAATATTCGTACATGCAGACAAGCTGTGATTAGATGGATGGAGGGCTCATCAATTATTCTGTCTTGTCGAGGTGTAAAATATTTTGCACATATTAGGAAATTTCTCCGACAAGCAGATCAAGCAAATAAGAACACTGGTTGAAAAAACACGATTATAGGTGGTCCGAACATTACAGGCTATACAGCACTAAGCATTTTAAAGGCATTTTAACCGCATGGTTGGTTTTAAACTAGCAGCTTTTCATCTACCATTGCTGGTTGCGTATCTCTAAATAAGAGACAGTTGCGGTTTGTGATAACGATTTTTTATTATATTACTTGAACACAAAAAGACATTTGACTTTAGGTAAACCATCTTGTATTTAATATTTTAATCTTACCATGTACCAATGATTCTCTTTTATGTGATACCATGGTTTTTATTATGAAATTCGTTTTATGCAATTTGTAAAGATTTTAAGTAATCACGCAATAAACAATAAACTGAAACTGAAACACACAAAAAAATTATGTACCAAAACAAACATTTCTAAAGGATTTGCATTTAAACAAAACAAAAAATCAAAATTAAGAAATTAAATCATTTTTTGCAGATCATAGCAATTAGTTTATGTGATCTTTGAATGAAAGGATGAATGATTGTTTATCAGTACTGGCATTTCTTGTGGTGTTTTCTGTGATAAGAGAAAGCCATTTAAGAAAATAGTGGCTACAGACAGTAAATAAAACATACTGTGAACACCACGGTAAGAGGGCCTGTCCTCATGGGAGGTTACAAAGAGAGACAAGGAGGTACTAAGGAGAGACTACTAAGTCTATTGACAAATCAAAAGCCATCATTTACAAAGGACAGGAAGAGAAGCCAATTGTAAAGATGGGCAGAACATGGGCGGAGCTTAATGCACATATACTGAATACTGAATGTCTCGAAGAGACAGCGCAAGCGCTGCTCTAAGCGAGACCTAAAACTGTATTAATTTCCAAAAAAACAAATCAATACATTTTCTAATTACATTTAGTGCGTATAGTGAGTGTCTGAGTCGATCAAGGCAAATGCAAATACCAAACCTAGCTTCCTTTCTCCAAAGAATCTGAGGGTAACCTCTATACTTCACTCACATTTAATTTATGAAGAGAAACAAAGATTTTCTTAAAGCCAAGTAGCTGCAATGGTGCAAACTAGAGGAAGGCAGGTAAATGAGAAAGGGCTGATAGGAGTGGCCAGAACGTGGAGAAACATTGGCGGCCATCTTAGAATTGAGTCTTCACCTGTCTCTTGTGTCTGTCAAAGTACTAGGGTTAAAAAGATACTTGCTTCTATACCACAAGTAAGGGAACCTAGAGATGTACAAAAAGGTCGAAAAGTAAGGCCCTGATTTAGAGATCGGAGTACGGCTTTAACTCTGTCAGGGAGATGGAGTAAAATATTCCATCAACCTGACTGAGTACCCGTACTCCGTATTTAGAATTGTCTGCCGGCACTGTGGACAGCTCAAGTAATTGACAGGAACCAGCATCATGGCTGGCCAAATTAAGTGACTGCATCAAGGTCAAATGGCTAAACCTCAAATGACCCATACTCCATTGGGCTGTCAGAGGTGTATCTCAGCGAAAGAGTTGAAGTATGCTTTGTCGTTGACATACTTAAAGTCCATCGCATCTAAATCAAGCACAGGATCTTCAGTTTGGCAGGGAGGGTACACCTCACCATTATGACAGAATTCCCACTCAACCAAACTCTAAGTCATCCTCTAAGTATTGTGGATGTTGGTGCTATGCACTGACTGACACCTGTTGTGTGAATTCTGTTTCCCTTCAAATGGTTGTCTTTTCCCTGGGAGCTGCTGGAGGTGTAAAGGAACAAAGGCAGCATTTACCCAACTGAGGAAGATACACACTGCTGTCTTCCTAATATGCTGCCACACCAGCTTTCGTAACTGAAGCAGAGATGTGTTTGTTGGGCAGAGTTTGCAAAGGCTTTATTTTATGCCCAGGAACTGTCAGCTGTAGCTGAAAACAGATGAAAATTAACAAACCATGATGGCTAGTTCGTCAGTGCTTCTAAGGGACCTAATGGGAATATATTTCAAAAGAAATTACTGACATTTTAGAAGTTTCAGTGAATTGAATGCAGGAACTGTTTTAATGACTTATGTGGCAAGCACACACAGATCCTGAAGTGTGCTGTGTAAAGAGTAAAAATGCAATCAATCAAATCAATACCTCCTGGCATTGAATGGCTGTCTTGTGGGCTGATTTAACAAGTGAATGAAGTTACAGCTAACCGAATGACTGCAGCGGGTGTACCCACTGCACCATTTAATGGATGCTGATCCATAATATGAATGACGTCTAAATGCAATGGCTGAAGGAGGCTCAACAAAAGCCCTCCATATGTATATTTTTATATGTTTTTTTGTAAAGACAAAAGGCCTTGGCTTGTGCCAGACTTAAAAGTAAGTCGTTGTGGCGAAATGAGGAAGCCACCGGCCACTTAATTCCGGTCGCAGTTCGGGAGCGGGCACTCTGGGATTGTGCCGCTGCCCTGCGCAAGCTACTCTTAAAAACTACTATCGTTTTTAAGAAATTGTGTTTTAAACTTGAATCTGATGTATTTTTAACCGTCTTACCTCCTCAAACTTGGTCTGCGCCCATCCGCGGCCGTCTGAGGCCAGAGGCCAGCCACTATGCCCAATTTTTATCCTACACCCCGTCAGAACTAAAGCTATTACATTCGGGAAAATATCCTCTCAATACCTCCACTGGCCCTAGACTGATCAGGCATTGGATTATGGAAACAAGGGTTTCCTTTCGAGAAATTGTTCATTCCCCCATGTTACAGGTTACACCCATGGATGGGATAAACATAGGCCCTCTGAACTAACAATTCTCTATTCAAACACTCGCTCCCTGGCAAAACATAAGCTAGATATATTCCACCTACTGGACTCAACTAAACCAGATGTTCTCTTCTTAACGGAAACTTGGCTCTCACAGGAGTCTGCCCCCGATATTTTGGCTGCCCCCCCCCCAACAACTACTAAATCCTCCAGGTGAATCGCCCAGCAGGAAAAATTGGTGGAGGGGCAGCCGCCATAATACACCAGGAATTAAAATTTACTTCACTAACCATGTTAGATATAACATCGGTGGATAATCTAGTTATCAAGCTGGATTCGGTCATGGCACCCTTAATTTGTGTACTATTATACAGGGCCCCCCCCAGAACATGCCCCTGTTCCACCAATTATTGGGTGAGCAGGTAGCCCACTTAATCATCAACCATGCAAAAACTTTGTTGATTGGCGACTTCAATTATTGAGCTAACGACACACTGGGTGGTCCCCACTCCGCAGAATCGACCGATCTACTTAATGGATTGAATTGTATTCAACATGTAACATCCCCCACACACATCAAGGGACACAAACTTGATCAAGTCTGGACAGCCAATCTTACAGTGTCTGCATTGACAGTTTCCCCTTGCAGATGGTCTGACCACTACTTAATAAAGTTGCAATTAACAACATAACCACGGATAAACCCCCAGTCAATGAAGGGTTCACGGCAAGGAATTGGAATAGCATCGACAGAAATATCTTTTGTAATTTACAGGCGAACACAGTCCCAATTAATCAGCCTTCCATTAACCTAAGTGAGGAAAACATCACAGCGTGGCTAACAGTAGCTAGCAACAAACACGCCCCCCTCAGGACAATAAGATTAGTCAGGCGTCATGAAGCTCAGAGATGGTTCTCTACAGATCTAAAAACTCAAAAACTGGCCCTACGCCAGACTGAAAGGAAATGGAGACATAACTACTCCCCTGACAAAAAAGAGACCTATAGCTCAACTCAAGGAATACAAAAAATCCATTTTAACAACCAAGGCCACTTATTTTTCTTCAAAGATCCTGAGCTCCACTAATAGATCAAAGGAAATAATCACAATCATCAATGAACTGTCCAACCCTGACAGAGTCACGATAAAATCCATACCTTCTCAAGCGCTTTGCAACTCCCTGAATACCTTCTTTAGCGATATAATTACCATGATTAAAGGCAGTATTTCTACCAGCCGCACTCACGAGGCACTACGATCAACGCCGAAAAACCCCTGTTCCCTTTATTAATTTCCGGCAATAAGTAGACAAGCGTTTCTGGACCTTCTTGCCAAAGTAAGATCTGGATCGCCCTCTAACAGCTGTCCGCCTCATATTGTAAAAGAAGTTTTTTCTACATTCCCCGAGCCTGCCCTCTCTCTCCTGAACAAGTCATTGTCACAGGGTTGTGTCCCTAGAGCCTTCAAAAAAGCGATCATTGTCCCCCTTCTAAAAAAACCTGGGACCGACCCCCTGACCCTGACCAATTACCGTCCAATCTCTTTGCTTCCGTACCTAGCCAAGGTACTGGAATCCCATGTGGCAAAATGCCTCTGTTCCTTTATTGAACAGTCTGAATACCTTGACTCCCATCAAGCAGGGTTTTGCCCTTCCCACTCAACGGAGGCAGTAATATTGACCATGCAGGGCAAACTTTGGAAGGAAGCCGATAAAGGCCTCTCCCAGACCCTGGTGCTGTTGGATCTTTCCACAGCATTTGACACGGTCGACCATGGTATCTTAGTGGACCATGTCAGGAACGCAAGACTCCAGGGTTCAGCTCTCAGCTGGATCATGTCGTACCTGGAAGACCGCTCCCAGTCTGTTAACTTATCCCATTTTACCGCACCTAATATGAAAACAACGTGCAGAGTACCTTAGGGATCCTCATTATCCCCGCACTGGTTCAACTTGTACCTACTTCCACTGATCCAGTCTTTGAAAGAAAGGAAGGTGCACATCTAACTATGCAGATGACCTGCAATTAATGTTCACCATTGATAACACACTGACTCCGTGTCCGAATTCCAAGCCACTATGCTGCACAGCCGTAATTTGATGAACAGCAACCACTTAAAATTAAACCCAGACAAGACCGAACTGATTTTGACAGGGGGCATTCGGAATCCGTGGAGCCCAAACTTCTGGCCAGTTGAGTTGGGTTCTCCCCCTACCCCATCCCCCTCAGCTAAGAGTCTACGGATCACAATCAATTGTGACCTTACTATGAAATCTCAGATCGGATAGGTAATCTCTACCTGCTTCTTTCAGCTAAGGAAGATAAGGAAAATCAGCAGACTCCTTACTAGGGAAGCACTGGTGCAGGTTGTTCTAGCCATGGTAAAGTTGCACATAGACTATGCCAACTTCCTATATTTTGGCTTACCATTATATCTAATCAAAAGACTGCAATTTGTGCAGAATCAGGCTGCTAGGCTGATCTTCCAGCAGCCCAGATGGCAACACGTTTCCCCTCTTATGAGGAAGCTACATTGGCTTCCCATACCACAACGCTGTACCTTCAAAGTTGGTTGCCTTATTTTTAAATCCTTGTATGGCACCAGCCCAAAATTTGTCTCCAGTCTTATTCAAAGGCATATACCTACCCGCAATCTGCGCTCAGCCCACATGAAAGGTTTGGTCACACCCTCCTACAAATTGAAGCGACTAGGCGGATGCAGTATCGCAGTACTGGCGCCTAGATTCTGGAACACCCTTCCACTTGACATTAGATCCTACACTGACCTCTCGAGATTTAGGAGACTTCTCAAGACATGGCTGTTCACTCAGGCATACAAATAAATCACCAGGGCTCAGGCCACTCCTAGAAACAGCGCCAAGAAACCAATCGGTGTACATGCGCTCTACAAATGATTTTAACATAACATAACAAAGTGGCTGGGAGCTGGCAGCCAGAGAATGCACCATTTACAGCAAAGGGAGCATTTTGATAGGCTGCCTGGCTCCCAACATTCCATAAAAAGGATTGTACTCTAGAATATTGAGTACAAGAATATTGTGGCACAGTAATATTGTGGATAAAATATCAATATACAAAATATCGAAAGGAATGTGCATAGAGGGAAGTATAGATTTACTATTAACTCCATATCCATGTACCTTGAAGATATGTATACATATATCTTCATGGTACATAGATGTGGCGTCTGGTATAGAAAATATATACATACTTATCTTTTTATATTCTGTCCCTCAATATTCTGTCTATGATATTAGTGTCACTCGATATTCTGTTCTGTAGTCGATATTCAGGATCCTCACCCATAAAGGGTTCTAACAATTGTAAAACACTTAAAACTTTTAGGACCTTTTCTTAAGAAATCAAAACCTGGGATTAATACCACCATAAGGAGTCCAACATGTTCTATATGCTAATGTATACAATATGTAACCAAATCTAACCATATCCCTTATGAAGTATGCAGTATTTTCCCTTTACTGTGTGTCACAGTATGGCTTTACACACCCCGGTATGTTAATATTTTTGAGACAATACCATCACAAACAACTTTTTCTGGACAATCTCAATTTAAGTTTGTAATCTCCTTACAGCTTTTATGACCGTCTTATGTGAAATAAACAAACCCATGACTGGGAAATCCATTACTTCGACCCTGTGAATGAGAAATCATTGCCAGAATTATGTTTATTACTTTGTCATTTTTACTCTGTAATTTTTTGTTAAACAACTCAATCTCATTCTAACTCTTAGATTACTTATTAAGTAAAATTTTGGCCATGCCCTCAGACCACCCACTCCCTCACACTCCCGCACACAAATGATTTGTTATGGTTTTCTTTTTACATTTTCATGTTAATGTTTTTTAATGGTTCTGTAGCAGAGGCTGGGGCGGGGTGTGTGCAAACATTAAAGCACTGCTTTCTCCCAGACTAAAAAAGTGTTTCAATGCACTTTTTGATGGGATGGGAGCATGCTATGCTCTTTTTATTTATTCACTTCAGTTTGCCCTTCACCAGTTCATAAGTAATTCAAAGAATCTCTTCCATATATGTGTTTAATTCATTTTTTGAGGGTTAACTTTAAAAACTTTCCAACTTATTGTCCTTCTCCTCAATTCTCTTCTTTGTCATTACAAACATCTCCATGGCATATGATAATTCTTACTGCTCCTCGCCATGAACCCAATTCGTTTCAGGACAGATTGTCTCCCTTCATCAGGGGGTGTGTTATATGATTTACATCCCGAAACGCAAATAGACTACTTTCATGTGTTCATTTTTACAGGCCCGCCAATACATAAACATTAAATGAAACATAACTTAACATAACATAACATACTTTATTTGCGTGATTGATTAAAACCGCTGCAATAATTTACTTAAAACATGAATAAATAAACAAGAAATCAGATTGGGGCATATTAGCAAGAAGAGGCGATAATCATCGCTAACCCTGCTTAGCGTGATTTATTTTATCGCCGGCTATCGCTGGAATATATCGCCACGCTAACGCTGTATTAGCAACGATTAGCGCTATGGCGATGAATATTCCAGCGATAGAGGGGGAAATGGGCCAACATCGCTGAAAAACCAGCGATGTTGCATGGAGAAGGGAGAACACCTTGCTGATACGACCCTGTGGTCGTATCAGCATAATCCACCCCCCATGTTAGGTATGGCTAACACCTGCTAATTGCAGGTGTTAAATAAATGGCGATGACCCCGGTTAGCGCGACTTTTCACGTCGCTAACTGGGGCCATGGCCACCTTGCTAATAGGCGATAGGCCTGTTAGCGAGTGTTTCCCAGGTTTGTTCGTCGGAACGCCCACTTTGCATGTCATTAGCGATAAATATCGCTGACATGCAAAGCGTAAAAAAACGGGCGCTAATGCCCGCAAACTGTCGCTAACTGCTGTTAGAGACAGTTTGCTGATAGGGCTATATAAATATCGCCGCTTTAGCGGCAAAAAGTGCCGCTAAAGCGGCGATAGTGCCCTTGCTAATATGCCCCTTGGTTTCGCATATAAAATCGAAGAGAGGTTGGTTAAAATTTTCAAAATGACATCACTAGGGTATTGTGGTTCCGAGTCCCTAGCTAGGGAGAAAAGAGGGCAAGCTAAATGTGCAAAGATTACAGGCCCACCAATACATAAACATTAAATGAAACATAACTTAAATACATCTGCAAACTCCATATCTATTTTCAATGATTGTCATTATCCTACATTATGAGACAATCATATATTGTTAGTACCTATATCTCACTAATCAGTGTATCTCACAAATTTGTGATGAATTTGCAATACTCTCCCACTAGAACAAGGCAGATGCATGTCATTACGCTTATAAAATCGATACATCACTGTTAAACTGCAACCCTTTCTTATCCAAACTTACCCGCCTTGACAAAGTGTATTATTGACAATTATGTTAAACATATCTCTAAATATGTGATTTACAATCAAATGTTTTCTTTAAGGTTCATGCAGCCATGTGGAAAAAAACAACTACACTATGAAATAAAAAGGGATTAAGTAATTTATGCCTATTACATGATGGGGTCATATCTAGTCTAGGTCATGTGAACAGTCAGAAGTATTGTGGCTATGTTGGAAGAATCAACAATCATTAAAAGTAATGGTGAATCCAGTCATATTGTGTTCTTAATCACCTAAGAAGTGAATAAATGGGTGGGTTTTGAAACTTAAAGAATTATTACTAAACATACTCATAATCTAAAGAAGTATTCTTACTGGGGTACACCTTTGGTATCAGTGGCATAATATTACTGAGTCATCGTGCGACAAAAAAGTAATAATTGAGCGTGCACACGTGTTGAAATGAGAAATGCCTAATGCGGAACGTCAACTGCCATAATGCCATCCACAGACTACACTATTACTCGGATATCAGATTAATGGGTGGATCTAGTTATTAATCTACCTTTGCATAATTAAATAAAGTCATTTAAACTAAATGGTGAATCGACCAGTGGTTCTTAACCTTTTGACTTCTGTGGATCTCCAATTAATCATTACGGGCCCCACCAATGACTTATTATTGGAATCTGGGGACCCCCTTGTAGACATTACTGGAAGCCGGGGATGCAGGCCTAAGCATTTTTGATGATTTGAGCCGCAAAGCCATACACCAAAAATTCAGAAATAAGATTTCATCAAACAAGTCATCAAATGATTAAATATTTTATCTAATGCACAAACAATACAAAAGAAGTAAAAAAAATACATTTTATAGGGAAGGTTGGAGCTTTTCTAAACTCAATTGAGGCCACTTATAGTTCATACTATATTCAGTTTGATGCACTTACACTGCTCCCACAAATCAATCTGAGGATGCCAACTTAGGGGCATATTTATAACAAAGTCACGCAGCATAGTGCAGCGCAGCAAGTCATCTTGCTGCGCTGGTCTGCGTGACGGGAAGGGTAGGAATGCCACATTATGTTGGAAAGTGGAGGTCCCTTTCGCTTACCGCCGCCACCAAATGCTGGAGGCGTGCGCCCTCGACCCCTCGTTTCAGCGTTAGGCTAAGTAAGGACACTTTCTGAGATAGCCCTGCTCACCCCCTTAGTAGCTTGGCATGAGCAGCCAGGCTTATCTCCAAGGCACGAGTGTTCAGTATGTGCAACCACGCTCACAATAACACCATGATGTCATCACAAATAGACTCCACATGAGTATTGATAAAAAGAGTATAATCTTACTATAAGAAATTATACGATATGACCACACGATACAAAATCAACATGTAAGAACGAGTAGTATTCTTTCCGGTGGGTTGGTAGGTTCTAATCCCAACCACCGCGTCTAACCAACAGTTAAGCTCTTCTCTAACCGTTTCCCAATAGGTTAGACCAGTCGTATTGCTAGAAACACACACGTTGCATAAGGAAACAATACTGCAATGCGTAACAATATTCTCTTATACTGTGCAACAGAGAAATAATGCAATACGTAGCGCCACAGTCATGTACTTTGCAATTGAAGGAATAATGCAATGCGTATCACCACCAGCAAACCCTGTACCAGGAAGAAACAAAGCAATGCGTCACGCTACAATCCTGTGTGGTGCAATAAAGAAATAATACACTGCGCCACGTTATACTCAGATACTGTGCACTGACTAAATCATACAATGCGCCACGTTGCAATCAAATAATATGCATGGGAGAAATAACGCAGTGCGGAGCACACCAAGCATAAAGTTCGTTAGGCACAAATGAGGTCAGGCGTCATACGACAGTTCGATAGTTCGTTAGCAGCAATAATGCAATTGTGTAATACGACAGTTTTACGTGCTCCAGTAACAGTGCCCCCGTTATGGATCAAATGATGACACACAAAGTACTGCTTCCCACTCCGGCCCCAGTACTGCCCCGTCCTGGGTCAGCACGTGCCAGGATCCAAGCTGAAGCAACGGCTCGCGCAGCTGACTGAGCGGGAGGCCGAGAGAGTGTCCCTCCAGGCCCGCACCCCACCCCAGGTATTGATCCACGTTACCTGGGGGGGCGCGATCCCACTCTCCTCCCCGACGTCAGCGACTTGGGCCTTGATCCAGAACTCCGTCACGGGTTTTGGCGGACTCGGGCCGGCGGCTCAGCTCTTCCGTGGCTGCCGGTCTGGGCCGCTACTGATGGACTCCGAGGGCCCGATGACTTGGCCCTCACTCCGGCGGACTAGGACCACACCGAGACCCGCCCTCAGCACTGTGGAGACTTTACTTCAGTTTGGTGCACAACCTAACCCGGCACTCCTCACCAGCACCTCAGGTTGTACTTCGACATGCACACCATGCATCCGAGACTTGCCTCTTCTCTGGTGCTCACGACGATCCGGTGCTCTTCACCAACGCTCCGCTTGCACCTCAACACGCACCCTGCGCGTTCGAGCCGAGCCTCTTCTCCCGGTGCACACGATGTCCAGGAGCTCTTCCTCACGCCCTGGCTGCACCACGACATGCACTCCTGCGCGTCCGAGTCTCACCTCTTCTCCCGGTGCACACGATGTCCAGGCGCTCTTCCTCACGCCCTGGCTGCACCACGACACGCACCCTTGCACGTTGGAGACTTGCTTCTTCTTTTGGTGCCTACGAGGCCCAGGCGCTCCTCACCAACACCCGGGCTGCACCACGACACGCACCCAGCGCGTCCGAGACTCACTTCTTCCGCTGGTGCACACGATGTCCAGGCACTCCTCACCAATGCCCTGACTGCACCACGACACGCACACTGCGCGTCCGAGTCTCGCTGCTTCCTTTGGTGCACACGAGGCCCAGGCGCTCTTCACTAGCACCCGGACTGCACCACGACATGCACACTTGCGCGTCCGAGCCTCGCCTCGTCTCCCTGTGCACTCCACGACCAGACGCTCCTCACCAACGACTTCGCCTGCACCACGACACGCACTCTGCGTGTCTTAGACTTAGCTTACTCCTGCGTGCCCACGATCAAACGGCACAACTTCTGAGGGTCTCAAGCGGCACAAAGCACACGCACACCGCGTTGCTTGAGACTTCTCCGGAAACTTTTATGATCCTGTATTTACAAACAGGGAGCCAGCTCACCTCGGGCCCTTGGGGTTACAAGACACAGCACAAAGCACAGTCTTCTTCAAGCAGGGGGACCCAGCCCCTCCAAGCACAGTCCCAACAGCCTCTTCCTTAGTTAGAACAGCAAACTGCAGACCAGCCCCAGATCGCGAAGCAAGGATTGGTCTATCCACCACAGTCTCTTCAGTTGTTCCTTCTTTAGCAGAGGTTCCTCTTGACCACAGAATGGGTCCAAGCCTTTTCAGCCTCAATCCATATCTGTTTCATTCCAACGTTCAGGGGTTTCGGCTCTCATAGTTATACCCCTTACTGTCTTTGAAGTTTATATGTCCTCAGGGGTCCCTGACCCCTCCCTAAATCAGTCCTGGGTGTCTCCCTCCCAGTGTCACCTCTCTCCCTTTGATACTGGGGGTCTGGATCCTTAATCACTCAGCAGGAGATGGGTCAATTGGTTTATAGCACCAGCCCAGGCCTTTTCACCTCCCGGGCTTCTCCTCCCCCTACTCTCCAGATGCAGGGCAGCCTGGTGCCATCTCAACCCCTCCCTGGGTCAAGACCTCTCCCAGCTCCTCTCACCTTTCAATTCCAGACAGACAATCCACATTTCAGAGACACACAGAAATGCTCAGAGCACAAAACTCAGCCACTTCTAAAAGAGTGGTTTATAAACACACAGTGACAAAACCACCTTTACAGAAAGATGCATTATGACACTGTTAGATCACACATACCAAACTTCACCTCTCCATTATAAACTGACAGGAAACTAGGCTAACAAATACACCACCTAGCCTCCCCCATTCTGTCCTATGGGCACAATGGCCTTTCAGCAGTGAAAAACGAAGAGGAGAGTTTTTCACTGCCAGAACACAACACACCTCAGTTTATGTTCTGCCTTTTACCTACACTGCACCCCACCCAGGGGTTACCTGAGACCTACCACAGGGGTGCCCCATGTGTATGTAAAAGGGAAAGTCAGGCCTGACAAGTGGTTGCACTTGTCAGGACAACATGCTAACTTAGCATTCTGCGCGCAGGCCCTACACTGAAAGCCTGAGTTCCCTTCTCTGCGCACCCTTGCATTACTAGCCCTTGCACACACAGTGCACATCACTAGGGACTTTTACTAGTAAGGCAAACATACCAATCATGGCCAACCAATCACCATACATTTTACACAGGGAACTCCTGTACTTTGACACTGATCAGCAGTGGCAAAGTACCCAAAGCATCTAAATTAGCATATCTAGGTCAGGAAAACGGTCTAGGGGGAAAGCAAAAAGTTTAGGGAACTTTAACCAAAAAGGCCAAGTCCTACACTCCATATTTAAGAGAATACGGCATATTCCTGCCTTTGTCCCTGTGCTGGCGCTGTTTTGACTGCCTAGCAACAACGCAGGCACCCTTGCACCATGGTGCAAGAGCGCCTGTGTTCCATGCAGGATTGTTTTTGTGCAGAACAGGGCACCTTCATGCACAAAAACAATCCTGAGATTCATATTCCTCTTTCGATGTGTGCTGTAGAATGCAGCGTACATAGAAAGAGGAAGTAACAAGGAGAAATAAAGATATTTCTACTCGTTACGCCTCCCTTGAGAAGGCGTATCTTTTTGGCGCATTCCCAGGTCTCCCACTTTTGGTAAATCAGGGAATGCATCAAAAACCATGGGAGTTGTGTGGAAACACTCATGCAACTCCCATGAAACTCCTTCCCAGGGCAGAGTAACGCAACACAGCAATTGCACTGTGTTGCAGTACTTCAGATTTATGAAGCCACTCAGGGCCATGCAACGTGGCCTTGCGTGGCTTCATAAATCTCATTTATGAGTGGCTCCGTGCATGGACCATGTTGAATCATGCAAGTGTCACACAACTGGCCTCATAAATATCGTTCTTAATTGTTAGCTTCACATTTACAGAACATTTTAACATTTTCAATGTTACATTTTGCTTCTTTATTTACATACACTTTATTAATCTGATAATATTATTTAATTTCTAAGCAGTCGCTGACCCCCTAAGCAGGCTTTGCAGACCCCCAGGGGTCCCCGGACCACAGTTTAAGAACTACTGGGCATTAAAAAAAAGGTCAGAGAAAGCTGCATAATATTGTCATTCACATACATTATGCAAAACACTAACTTTATGTAACACCTCCAGGTCCTGGTAACATAATTGGCTGATGTTCTGCCCATGTTCATTATAATAAGAACCGCCACAGATTTTTGATTCATTGTTTTTATATGGTTCTTATGTTCGCTCTGTCTTATGTCTATGTTACATTCTGTTTTCCTCATGGACATTTCAGAAAGTATAAATAATTTTTTGTGTTACATGTACGTAGCTCTATGATTTAAAGGAATCTTTTTCCCACTCTGTGGTGGCATTTTTGTTTTCATTCTTGTACCTGTAGTCCTGTTTTTCTGATAATACATATAGAAATATACATATATCAAAATATCAAATAAAAAACGGTGATCATAACATGAGCCACTGTGCTAGCTCAGTGCACAGCGAAGATCCGTGTTTTTGTGTTTACCCCCATAATGCATATATATTTAATACAGAATTCCTCTGATTTAGTACAAGATTTGCAGACAGAAAATCTTGGAGTCAGAGGCTAAGAATGCTCACTGTTTCCGGGCTATGCCATCTGCAGTGCAAGCCCTAGCACCAGGCGCGGCCCGTGCAGGTAAGAGCGATTGGGCAGGGTGGGGGGAGTCGACAGACGAGGGAAATTTAAATTTAAAAAAAGAAAACCACTTACCTTGCGCTCGCCGCATCGCCTACTCAGCTATTTTTAAAACTTTTTATTTTACTTTCCCTCGTTGTCGTCTGTCGGCTCCCCCCACCCTGTGCCACCACTCTTACCTGCACGAGCCGCACCTGGCTAACTCAGAGAAAGTGAGTTAAAAAGTATGCAGTTTAGACACACTGTAAATGCAAAGAAACAGGTTCACCTCTGTGCTTTGAGCCAGGGCAGCTGTTCATGAGATGGTCCTTCATTTGGGTGAGCAGGATACGCTTGGATCTGAACATTTTAGAGTTCTGCTATCAGTGGAGGGTCACATTGGATTAAAGCCCTAGCAGGGCCTAGTATTCTGCCCAGGGAGCAGAAAAAGAAAAAACACATATAGAGGTTGATTCACAAACAAATAATTAAACTTGCATTTACCGTAATGCCCCTAGCAATGGGGGCAGATGTACTACTTTGTGCAATTCATAGACATGGCTGGAAGCATGCTAGAAAAGCTGCACCAGTAGCAGGTTTGCAAGTGATTCTGCTGTTAATGTCCTCTGACATTTTTTTAATTTGACATTTCCGCCAATCGGATTTTCACTCACAATACAGTGATGCATTGAGGAAAGACAGCCCTCTGTGTAATTGCACCTTTTTTAGATTATTTTTTTCTCCAAAGGAAAAATATGCTTCTCTATAAAGGAACCGCTTCCACTGCACTCTCGCAAAGTTTTAGGGGTTCCCCACACAACCCTGAAAAAGGAAATTTACTCCAGCTCTTTCCTGGAGGAAACCTCTGGCCTTTAACAGGGCTGACGTTTGTGAATGATTGCAACAAGTTTGTAGGCGTCCACACACACTCAAAGTAAATGACTTCTTCATCACCCAGTCTCCATCCCTTGCGTGGGGGTTTACTACTGTCAAATGTACACAGTTGTGGCATACATATAATTGCGCAAAGTAAATACATGCACAGCTGCTAGGGGCCTTTTTGTAGCTACCTGGCAGGTGCAAATGAATTCATTTTGGCCATAAACTAAGGGGCTTATTTATGAACCCCTGCGTTACTTTTGCACCGCCATTGCGTCACTTTTTGTGACGCACCGGCAGTGTAAAATATGCACCATGTTGCGCCCTATTTACAAAGTGACACATCTATGCAGATGCGTCACTTTGTAAAGCTCTGCGCCACATTACACCTGTGTCAGGTATAATGCATGCAGGGTGGGCGTTCCCCCACAAAAAGCCTTGTAGAAGTGGGGCATTAAATTCAATGAGATTTCAGTGCGCCACTTCTAGGACGCCATTACGTCAATTAGTTAGGCCCGCCTCACAGCAGGTGTAAGACTGACGCAGTGCTATAATCATAGCCCTCCCCCCTGCATTGCTTGAGTTTCGTCACACAACTCCAGCAATGCGTCAGTTTTGCGCCAACAGATACGTCAGTAATACTGACGTATCTGTCATTCCTTGCGACATGATGCGTCATACAGTAAATATGACGCATCCATCATATCGCAAGGAGGGTGCACTGAGAAGTGACGCATCGTTGTTTTCACGCAGCGATGCGTCACTTCTCATAAATAAGGCCCTCTGTGTCATCTTAAGGATTCTCGGGGCCCTCATCAAGGAATATTTTGCAGCCCGCTGGTTGGAATATTTTAGAAATGTATTATCTATTTTCTGCTAATTCATGCCTACATGATGCCAAACAATATTGAATTATGGGGCATATTAGCAAGACCGGCGATAAAATTATCGCCGTTTTAGCGGCAGAAAACTGCCGCTAAAACGGCGATAATGGGCTTGCTAATATGCGTTATAGAATTCCAATAGAAGCCCAGGTTAGATGTCCTGCACATCTAACATGGGCTTCTATTGAATTCTATAACGCATATTAGCAAGCCCATTATCGCCGTTTTAGCGGCAGTTTCCTGCCGCTAAAACGGCGATAATTTTATCGCCGGTCTTGCTAATATGCCCCTATATTTTAACTTTCACACAAAAAACTGCTGAGTCTTTCCTGGGAACCCACAATTCCTAAAAGTGACTCTGGGTAGAAAAAGTCAGAGATAAAGATAGGCGGAGAGATGTTCTGATAGATAGTGTGGGAGAAAAATCGCTTTATCGGGGACTCCTTGGAAAGTGGGGACCTGAGCAGTTGCCCACTTTGGCCATGCCTTAAAACGTAGCTGACATGTATGACTGAAATGGAGGGGCTCGAGAATGTCAGACATTGAGGCGTAAACACGGGGAAATCGAAAACCCAGAAAAAATTCGCCATAATTGCACAGCAGACTAGGGACCTTTGCACCTGCTTACTGGTTGTAAAACATTAAAATAAACAATGCTGTTATTTAAATGCTGATGCGGAATTGTAATGTGAGTGTATTCAGACAGCAGTGTGAGTGAAAAACTGCGGACTGCATGCAGACTGAACAGCTGTCCTCATAGGAACAGCTCAAATACGAAAATAAGTGTTCCTATTAAATGTGACGCAATGATGTGGATAGCTATTGCAGCGCTGCATTTGTATTTGAGCAGATGACTCTGGATGCACCATAGAAGCATGTGTAATACTCCATTCTACCAGTAGATGTCAGAACTTAACCATAGAAGAATATATCAAGTATACATTGTCAGAAATGTAGCAAAAACGCAAATAAGCCGTTTGCTTCACGGCTAAATGAATAAGTGATATAGCTAGGCCTATATCTACTAATGCATTAAGCATTGACATAAAAAGGAAAAAAAAGCTTTTATAATGCAGGCCCATACTTTGGCATTTGTCTCATTTTAGCAACGCTTTATGGGGCAGATTTACAAGAAAGTGCCGCAGCACGGCACCGCAAGCCCTTTGGCTGCACCACGCTGTGGCACTTTCAGAGCACAGGAATGCGACATATTTACAATGATATGTCGCATTCCTGTGCTCTCCTCTGCACTGGCGCACAAACAGCTGCCATGCGCCGGCGCAGGCACCCTTGCACCATAGTGCAATGATGCCTGCGTCATGGGGAGATTGTTTTTGTGCAGGAAGGGGCACCTTCCTGCACGAAAACAATCACTACAGGCATTTTCCTCTTTCAATGCGTGCTGTAGAATGCAGCACGCATTGAAAGAGGAAAAAAATGAGGAGAAATGAAAACATTTCTCCTTGCTACGCCATAGGGTGGCGTAGCATACTGACGCATTTCCAGGTTTACGATTCCTCGTAAATCTGGAAATGTGTCTGGTTCCATGGGTGTTGTGTGGGAACACCCACAGCAACACCCATGGAATGCCCCTTTCACGCAAAGTGCTGCGTGTACAGGGGCCATATTTACAAGGACAGGAAAAGCCACCCATGGTGGCTTTTTCTGTCCTTGTAAATATGGGGCAGAGAAATGCGCTGCCAGTGCGTCACAAAAAGTGACATACTGGCAGCGCAAGGGGCTTGTAAATCTGCCCCTATATGTTTAACTCGGCCTCAGATACTTTATTGATTTCTAACAGGGTGCAATGTTGGAGAATATTAACTAATTAAATAATTCCCTTGGTAGCCGTTTGAGAACTGATCGAGACACTTTAATTAAGAGCCAGGAATTGCTGAATAAAGCCTTTGATTTGTAACTTTTGCACCAATATATGCAGGGCATCTCTGCTTTTCTCTCCTATGAGGGAGAGAGTCAGACAACATTTTTAAGCAGTAGAGTTCAAATGCCAGACAATAATAGTAGTGAAACTTCCTGTACGGCAGGCAGTGTATTCCTTCTAAAGCAGTACTGCGTAAGCGTCAACAACAGTGTCTCTCTAGTTATGGTTAGTTCAAGTTGGGGTGGCTCCTCCGCCCCACTTCTCTTTGAGCAGGAAAACGTAGGGCCCGATTCACAAAAGTAAACTGAGACAAAATCCTAACTTTACGACTTTCGGTATTCACAAAAGGCATTTAGGAGTAGTAAAGTTAGGATTCCTAACTTTACTACTCCTAAACTGAGACAAAATCCTAACTTTACGACTTTCGGTATTCACAAAGGGCATTTAGGAGTAGTAAAGTTAGGATTCCTAACTTTACTACTCCTAAACTGAGACAAAATCCTAACTTTACTACTCCTAAATGCTTTTTGTAAATACCGAAAGTCGTAAAGTTAGGATTTTGTCTCAGATTACTTTTGTGAATCGGGCCCGTAGTTATTATGGTTTTATTTTTCTCAGGTTCAGGGCTGGGTTAGGGTGGGGCGAGGCTGGAGGCACAGGGGGAGGAGTGGTTTGCACACTCCAAGTGCGTATGACTGCTTGGCCAGCTGTCTTGGAAAGGCCAAACAGTCATGCGCACTTTGTATGTTCCCCAACATTGAAAGGCCCCCAATCCCCATCTGAGCGACCAATCACAACGCAAAATAAAATTATTTTAAAAACAAAGTAAATAAATAATAAATATGTTGAAAAATAAAATAAAAATATATTTAATATTAAAAACAATTAAAAATAAAAACATATCACAATCCTAAATACACCCAAATACCTACAAATAAGTTTTTTTTATTCTCTTGCCATTTGTCAACTTTTTCCCTTATTTTCTTCCAGCATCCTTCCTTCTAACTCTCATTTCTTCTTCCAATTATTTAATTCTATTTTCCATCTTTTCTTATTTCTTTATCTCCTCCTATTTTCATTTTTTATCCTTGTTCTTTCCTTCTTTTCACCATGCTGCCCTCTTTCTTTCCTTTCGTGCTCTGCCTCTCCATTTGGCGCAAACATATTTCTTCGCCAATTTAATAATTTCTCTTCCTCTTTGGCACCCTGTATGGATTTTTTTGCATCTTTTGACCCCCAAAACACAGCTATATCATTGTAATCTAATTGTTGCAGTATTTATTAGTTTCTTCTTCTGTCTTGCAATGATTTGTAAGCCACAGGTCAAAGTTAAAAAGGGCCATAAAAGCATTTAATCTGCTGCAGTTGTTCCCCACTTAGGATGGTATAAGCGGGTGCTTCACTACGCAGCTGCCCTTCAACCTCCCGTGACAGGCGGGTTGATGTTGAGAGTGCCCAGATGCTTGTCGCATGGACTATGTTAGCAAATGGACTGGCTGCATGACGCCAATAAAGACAATCATAAAGGTCCAGAAGTTGGAGAAAATGTAAAGAAATATTGGAGTCAAGAGGAATGGATACAAGGTGAGGCTGAAGGCCAAGATATCACTCAGAACCACTAGCCATGGCCAAACCTTAGGAACAAGGGCACTGTGCAACGGGTGTAGCTACATTTTATACCATGTAGAACTGTAAACTATAGGGATAGGTTGACTGAGCACCGAGACCTGCCACCTAGAAGGCTATTGGGGCCAGCAAAATGGCGCTAAGACATGGTGTAAATCCATGCCTAATGAGCTCTACGGTAGGACACATCCTACACTTACTGCGGACCTGGTCATGGGTAAAGTCCAGGCCCATAGACTCAGATGGAAAGAGGACGGTATCCCGGGCATAGATAAAACATTCATGGTCGCCCAGGAGAAAACAAATTAAGGAGCAGCAGATTGGGTACACAGTAAGGTCAAAGGAGATGAACTCACTGCTAAAAGGGCAGGGCATCTTAAGTGCAGGGTCTGAATAAAGTACTTTGGGGTCGATTCCGATGTGGTTTGGGTGGCCTCCTAATGACATTTGCTCCATCCGAATCAGATCGGGAACGTGTCTTTCCGACCGAATCGGGACGGTTTCCGACCGACCGAGTACGATGCGAGTTAGGCGTTAGGAATATCCTAATCCAAACCCGACGGCATTTGGGATGACCGAACCGTACGGAGCAGACTTGTACGTCTCTATGGGAAAGTTTCCAAACGACCGATTACAATGCTGGATTTGGACAGCCTTTCGTAATCGTGCCATCTGACTCGAATCGGCAGTCGGAATCAGACTTTGGGGGCCAGTAGCAGGCCCCCCTGCACCTGGAGCCTTCGCAATCGGGCCCGTGGGGGTACCCATGGGTCCCCCCTTACCAGCCATGCACAGTGTGGCAGGGGGTGCCCACCACAGGGTGCCCAATTTTCCCCAGCCACCCCTTTCTTCAATGGGAGCCAATGCATTCGGTCGGAACATAGGCTCCCATTGAAGTCAATGGGAGTCTGACCGAATCGTATCTGGAAGCGTCCGGATGCATCGTAATCGGTCGGTCGGACTCTCCCGATCCGAGTCGGTCGGAAACCATTCCCAGACCGATCGGAATTGGGCCCTTTGTGTTTAGACAAAATATTGAGTTGCAAATATCGATGTACAAGAATATCAGGTTTAAAATATCGTGACATGGAAATATATTTATGTCAAGAATATCAATGTCAAGAATATCGATTTTTAAAATATAGGAGTCATTAATATTGCTTGCAAAAATATAGTTGTTTAAAATATCGTTTTTTTAATTAGTGTTATGTATTTTAGTATTTATTTTAAATGTATGTTGTGTAATTTTTTTGTATGTGTTGTTTTTGTTTTTTAATATAGGTGTTACATTTTTAGTAGTTATTAAATTTAATTCAATACATTTTTGTGTTTTTTAGTTCCATAGCAGGTTGTGGGTTTATAGGGGAATAGGGTAGGAAGTAATTTAATTATAATAAATTAAGGATTATTTTTTAATTAAAAATATTTATTTAATTGATTTTTTTTTATATATATATATTTTTTATTGTAACACAACAAAATCATGGCAGCACATCATCAAGCTTACAGGCACCAATAAGCGTTGGCATCACTTTTCCCCTCCTATCTAGCCACCAAGGTCACGCAGGGCCGTCCGCCTTCTTGTTTCCTGGAAAGACAGCAGCACCAGATTGTTTCTGCTTGAGGCAAGGGGAGTAACCCCCACTGGAGAAGCACAGAGATTCTCCCTAAATACATTCCATTTGTCCCAGATTTTCCCCCATTTTTTCGGGCAGCCTCTCTGATTTAATTGATATTTATTTGTGTTAATTGTGCTTTTAATTTTTTGGGGGTAAATTTTATGTGAGGGTGTGGGGTTTATAGGGGTAAAGGGTGGGAAATAATGTATTTTTAATTAATTAATAAATAGTTATTAATTAATACTAATTAATTAATTGATAATTAATTAGGTTGATTGTGTAATTTTTTTAGGTGCAGGTTATAGGGGTAGAGGGAGGAAAGTAATTTATTTTTAATTAATTAATAAATAGTTGATAATTAATATTAATTAATTGATCATTAATTATGTTAAATGTTTAAATAATTTTTTTTAGGAGCGGGTTTTGGGTTTATAGGGGTAAAGGGTGGGTAGTATATTAATTTTAATGAATTTATAATTAGTTGTTAAATACTACAAGTTATTTAATTGAAAATATTTTATTTTTTATTTTAATTTATTTTTATTTTTTTTATTATTTTGGTCCCGGAAATACACAGCCGTTCGCCTACAACCCTGGGGCCGGCGGCTTATTAAATGAAAAGAAAACAAGGCCCTGTACACAGCGTTATTGCCCACATCCCGGGGGTAGGGCCGCACTTCATGTAAAAAAAGATGGCTCTTGTTACTGCTTAAATTATATCCACTTTAAACCAATAATTATAAATAAAACACACATAATCATTATTAACTAAGTGATGTCGGCGCCACTTGCCACTGTCAGGACCAATACCCTATGCGGTGACATATAGCCACGGAGCCCCTATCTAACTGCTGAACTGTACCTGTTTCCCTCTCCTGAGTGTCACCGGTGTCAGTAGAGTTCCCAGCCTTACCCACTATCTCCTGTGTAGGTTTAGCTCAACTGCGAACCCCTCAGATCCGGCATGTGCTGGTCCGGGATTTTGCATTTAACCTTATGTAATGTTGGTGTGAGTTCCTGCTACTGGGTCTATTGATGCCTCTTCAGTCGAGGTCCCACTTTTACTGTTCAAGTATGTTGTGTATAACCCCCAGAAGTTCTTTGGTCTGCTCCGCGGAGCAAGTAGTTCACTGAAGTTCTCTGATTGCGTACAGCAATAAAGGACATCATGTGACCACTGAGTCACTGTAGGTAAGGGGCCCCTCATCCAGCACATTGCCACCCTCCGCTTCGCTATCAGCAGGCCCATGTCCACCAGCCTACGGGCTGCTTTTGGTAACCGTTTGGAATAGCTCAGCAGTGCCACAGCAGGGTCCGGGGCAATCGTGAAACCAACAATGGCGCTCAGTTCCCGGAATATCTTATCCCAATACTGGGAGACGCCCGGGCAGCCCCACGCCAAGTGTATGAAATCCGCAGCTGGGTAAGAGCATCTATCGCAGATCGCCTCCTCTCTAAGCCCGTACCTATGCAATCTCTCCGGTGTATAATAGACTCTGTTGATGTATTTAAAATGGATAAGTCTGTGTTTGCCATGTAGTGATATACGTCTCGTGTTATTGCAACAATAATACCACATGGCGTCGTCTATAACCATGTCCAGATCGCGCTGCCAGGCCAGCCTGGCCCTTGTGTAGTGATTTGCTCTATGAGACATCGCTAACCTGTATATGTTAGAGACTATCCTGCGGGGGACGGAGTTTTAATGACATACGTCAGCTCTTTAACTTCGGGAGGTTCGCACAAGTCTTCCCCTAGCAGTTGGTGCAGTGCACTGCGCACTCTGTGGTACTGGAAGCGTTGAAGCAATGTAGGGGCTTCTGTGAGGGCCGAGGCCTCGTCCCACGTTTTGGCAACACCATCTAAGAACAGGTCACCTACTTTGTGTATGCCCAACCCTTGCATTGCACGTATAACCCCTCCGTCTCTACAGGGGGCCAACCAGACCGTCCAGTCTAGTGGCATTTCTGGAGAGTACAATAATGCCCCTGCCTGTTGCTGTAACAAGCTGTGCCATGCGTGTCTCGTCGAGTTTAGCGAGTCCAATATGCCTGTCCTGCGATCGACTGGCTCCAGAATAACTGCCGGGAGGGGGAGAGGGTCAGCAAAGAGCTTCTCGAGTCGGAGATATGGTGTAGTATCCGCACCGTGGACCCAGCCATGTGCTTGCGCTCCCTGCGCCGCTCTGTAATATAACTCCAGGTCTGGTGCGCCGAGCCCGCCCAAGTGGTATGGGAGAGTGAGCACCCGCCATTGTACCCGCGCCTGCTTGCCCGCCCAGGCTAATCGTGTCAGCGATTTATTTACTCTAATAAAAAAGGAGCGAGGTAGCACTATCGGTATATTTACGAACAAAAAAAGGAACCTGGGGAGCACCACCATCTTCATAATAGAGACCCTGCTGATTAAAGATAATGGCAGTCCGATCCAGATTTCAATGTCCTCCTCCAATTTTGCCACAGCGATACCGTAATTCTCACGGAACACAATATCCGGGTCTGTGTGCAATCTGATGCCAAGGTATCTAACAGCGTCGTCCGACCATTGCAGTGGGTACTCCATTTCGAATTGCGTAGTTGCCGGCGTGAGCGGAAAAGCTATAGACTTCAGCCAGTTGACCCGCAACCCAGATAGCGCACCGAAGTGCACCACCTCTCTGAGGACCGGGGAGAGATTGTGTTCCGGATCCCTTACGTATAACAGGGTGTCATCTGCGTACGTTGAGAGCACTATCTCATACCCAGGGAACCTGACCCCTCGGTGTCCGTGATACTCTCTGAGCGCACACGCCAAGGGCTCAGCGATCAAGGCGTACAACGTTGGGGACAGGGGGCATCCCTGCCGCGTACCCCTGGAAATAGTAATGGCCCCAGTGATAAGATTCCCCAGTCGGATTCGTGCTGTGGGAGCGTTATACAGCACGCCTATCATTTGCAGAAATTCGGGCCCAAGTCCCATTCTGGTCAGTACGTGTCTCATGAAAGGCCACTCCACCGAATCAAATGCTTTTTCCATATCTAGGAACACGGCGATGGCTCTCGTATCTTGTCTGACGTGTTGTACCGTTCCGAATACCGTTCTAAGATTATAAGTGAGGTTCCTATCTGGGACAAACCCCGCCTGTTCCGGGGCTACTAGTTCCGAGGTCAATAGGGCTAGTCGGTTGGCCAGAATCTTTGCAAACAGCTTGGTGTCCACATTCAGCAAAGATAGCGGCCGATAAGAGCCGCACTCCTCTGGGGGTTTACCTGGTTTGGGAATGGCCACTAGGATCGCTTCTCTCATAGACTGTGGCATCTCACCCGTAACGCATAGATCGTCAAAGAGCGTTGAGATGTGGGGTAGCAGCAGATCAATAAAAGCTTTATAAAATCCCACCGTGAGGCCGTCTGTCCCCGGGGCGCTGGCTGCTCTCATTCCCGAGAGTGCCTCCACTATCTCATCTTTTTCAATGGGGAGCATGAGAAACTCTCTGTGCGTGTCCGTCAGGCAGGGCAGCCGGATGTGTTCTAGATAGTCTAGTATTTCACCATCCATTTCTGAAGAGCGGGAAGCGTACAGCCCCGAATAATATTGTCTAAACCGATTAGCAATGTCCTCTTCCTCTGTTAGCTTGTCCCCCTCTTCCGATCGGACTGCAGTGATCAATGTTTTACTGCGTCTGGCTTTCAGCATATGCGCCAGTACCGATCCCGGCCTGTCACCTTCACCATACGCTCGCGCTGTGGCGTATTTGCCCAGGTGTTTCACCTCCCTGTCCGCTGCCTCCTGATATTCTGCCAATGAGTCCCTGATAGCTCCTGCAATATCCCCTTCGTCCCCAGCTAACTGACGGGCCTCCAGATCGCCAAGTTTCCGCTCCAAAGTCGACAACCTCTGTCGTATCGAACGCAGCACCCCCGCATGATTAGTCATGGCCACCCCGCGGATGTACACCTTAAAGGCCTCCCACACCGTCTGGAAACTGTCCACCGAACCAATATTGCTAGCGAAGAATGTTTCTATCGCCCCAGCCATCTCCTCCCTGAAGATAGGGTCCAGTAGCGAGAAAGGGGAAATCTCCAGGTAAAGGGTGGCACTGTTTTCCTAGGCGTGGCCAGGACCAGTAGAAGCGGCGAGTGGTCGGACAAAGTGCGTGGCAAGACCTGGCAAGCACGAATCGAAGGCATGAGGGACGTCAACGCCAACCAGTAGTCTATTCGTGTGTGTAGGTTATGGTAAGCTGAGTAGTGTGTGAAACCTCCCTCGAGCGGGTGCATCTCCCTCCATACGTCTAAGAGGTCCTCACTGAGCATAACACTTTCTACGGTCCTAGCCGCTAGCGCCTGTCTTCTCGTCGGGCCCCCAGATCTGTCCACATCAGGATTTCTGACCAAATTGAAGTCTCCGCCCCACAGTATTTGTGTTGGCGCGTAACCAGCCATTGTGTTTGCCAATGTAGCAAAGAATTCCGGGCAATCATAATTGGGGCCGTAGACGTTTACTAGGAGCAGTTCCAGCCCCTCCCTGTAATTTGGATATCACAAATCGTCCTTCCGTGTCCGCTGCCATCTGTCTGATCGTGTACTCTGATCTGGGGTTCACCCAGGTCATTACCCCTCTAGCGTGGGAAGTGAAACCCGAGGCGTTCGCATTGCCCACCAGACCCCTGTGTCGCATCATTGGGCTGTGTAGTGGTAGGTGAGTCTCTTGCAACAAGGCCACGTCCACTTTATGTCTAGTTAGATAGTGTAGCACTTTTCGCACTTTGCAGTGATCGTTTAGGCCTCTGACATTCCACGACAAAGCCCTGAGGGAGTCCAGAGCTCTTGGAACAGTAGCTCCGTCAGCTGTTGCCATCGTGTCTGTCTATGACAGCAGTGTGTCCTGACTCGCGCCAATTAAATTCAATGTATGTCTCTCGTGACTCTGTGGTCGACATCTCTAACAACAAAAACAACATCCACACCCCCACCCAACCCTGCCCTCCCCCCGCCCACAGCTGACCACCCACAACTCGGTCGTGTCTCATCCCCTGTAACTCCCCCCCGTTCGTCCCGCCACCCCCCCCCCTCGAACCCAAATAACAATAGCGGTGTTTTACACTCGTGGGCAGAGGTCGCTCTGTAAAAACGAAGAGTTATACGCAGCCACTCTCGTATCCCGACCCCCGCACACCGGCTGTTATAACCACAGCCCCCACCATAGTGCTCTTCCCCATCAGGTTCGCTAGAGGGCACATGCCGCCATCCCTCCATTTTCATTGTGTCAGTGGGCTGTCTACTTCCAGGCTGACCCTGCCATTAGCACTGTGTCCAGTATGAGATCTTAGGAGTATCTCTCAGCCCTGTCCTATCTTTGACATCTGGCATTGATCACATGTGTGCAAATAGAGAGATTATAAAAAAGGTGCAGCTATTTCCCTCCAGCCCATTCAGACTCATGCCAACTCCCTTCCCCCCATCCCCCGTCACCCCGTGTTACTTATCACTTGTGCATATGGTGAATAGTCTCAGTCCTGCTGCTCGAGCGATCCTCCAGCCGCCTCGTCCAAGAGCTGCCGCTCTGGGCTCCGTCGCTGTTCTCTCGACCAGTCTTTTAATGCTGCCTGGAGCGCCTTTGGGTCAGTGAAGACGTGGGAACGACCCTGTTTGTTCACACGCAGTTTCGCCGGGTACAGCATCGCATAGTCCAAACCTAGTTCACGTAGGCGCTTTTTCATGGGTACAAACTGTTTGCGTGCCTCCTGCACTCTGGCAGTGAAATCCGGGTAGAGTGAGATGGACGACCCTTCATATACCAGCGTTCGTTTGTCCCTCGCCGTCCGCAAAGCAGCGTCTCTATCCCGATAATTTAACAGCTTAGCTATTATAGGACGCGGTGGGGCCCCCGGCTGTGGTCGTGGTCCCAAGGAGCGGTGCGCCCTCTCCACGACGAACATGTTTGAGAAGATTTCAGCGCCCAGCAGGTTTACCAACAGCTTCTCCACGAAATGTTCCATATTGCCGGTTTGCGTCGTCTCCGGCAGGCCCGTTATCCGTAAATTGCAACGCCTCAAGCGGGCTTCCAAGTCCTCTGTTTTGTCTTGCAACACTCGTATGACCCTCCCGAGCTGTTTGTGGTCTGAGTCCATAGTAGTTTGCGTCTCCTCTACCTCTGTGAGCCTACGTTCTGACATGTCTAACCGCTCCGCGTGTTTATCCAGTCTCTCCCCCATTCTATCCATCCGGTAGGAGAGGGCGTCAATCTTGGTACCCAGGGAGGTGATGCCGCCTTGCAGGCCCTTTTCCATTGAGCGCAGCATACTCCGTATATCAGTCTCGTCCTCTAAGGGGGTCGGCGCCCTGCCTGGTTCCTCCGTCGCCCTGTCATGAGACTTAGAGCGCTGCTGTTCGAAAGTGAGTTTGGACTGCGTCCTGTCCGTCCTGCCCATTTTCTTCTCCAGTCGCGTTCGCGGTTTAGGAGCGATCTTCCGAGTTCCCTCCGTTATTGTTCCTGTTATTGATCCAGTTGCAGCCCTGCTGTCGTTCACTGCCCCCAGCACTGCCCTATATTGCACGCAGCTGTTAATCTCTCTGTCTTGGAAGAGCGCACCTCCCTCCGAGACGCTGCCAATGCCCCAGTCATGTAACACCCCGCTGGGCTCTGCGTGCACCGCCGCTGGCTTACTGTCGCCTCTATCCCAATAGCAGTCTTGTCGCACAGTGCTGCCACCAGCCCCGGCCTCAACCCGCCTGCTGTGGCATGCCAGTGTCGTACTTAGAACCTCCCGGCCAGGTCTATTCGTGCTGCAGAGGGCCCTCCGCAAGGCCCCCAAGCCGCACCGGAGGTAATTATCGGACCTTTGCGCTGTCCAGGCAAGAAGCAATGGCAGTCGGCTCGGCCTTGTTTTTTTTTTAATTTTTATTTTTTTATTTTTTATTAAACCGGGACCTCCCTTGTCTTAGACAGTCACTGACTCCCTTTTCTGGGAGGCTCCCCAGCACCGCCAAGTCGTCACTGTGTGCCAGAAACCTCAGTGGGCCCTTCTGCACCTTCCCGGATCAAGGACTCTCCATGCCTGTCTGTTGTCCTCGTGGCCCACCGAACATCTTCAGGCCCCAGAGCACGCTCCCCCGCTCTTCCCGGAGTGTCTCTCAAAATGGCGGCTCTGCCCGGCCGCTAAGTTGCGCACTGACCCGCTGCCCGGGCCCTCCGCCGTCGCTCCCACAATCTGTTCCGCTGGGATGGCTCCCGCTCTCACCTCTTCTTCCGGCGGGGTACCAGCTGGCCGCCCGTGCCGCGGCCGACACTGTGTTCAATCTGCCCGGGGGCCTCGCTCCGGCCCCCCCGTTGTGCCGTCCGGCGCCGATGCGGCTCCTCCAGGCTCGCGCGGGGCCCACCTTCCATTCTGCGCGAGGCACAATAGAAGCCGGGTTCCCCTGTCCCAGGGGGCCGGCCGATGCTCGCAGCCCCGCGCGACGTTTCCCGATTCGTGGCTCCGACGATCACCCACTTCAGCCCGGGGCTCAGCGGCCTTCGGACCGCCCGCGTTCCACGGCCGTTTCTGTGGATTCCCTGGGGTTAGAGGGGTCGGGGATTTCACACTGAGCGGCGACTGCGCTCCGATGTGCGAATCCACCTATAGTAGGTATTTTTGCAGCGGCAGGCTGTAGGATAGTTGCAGGATATATGTCCGGTGTTGCGGAGCCCGAGACTCAAGCGTCCATCTTGATCTCGAGCAAGCTCCGCCCCCCCTATTTATTTAATTGAAAATTAATGTTATTTTATTCGTGTAATTAATTTTTTTTACATTTAATTTTAGGTGCGGGTTGTGGGGATTATAGGGGTAAAGGGTGGGAAGTTAATTAAGTTCAATGATTTATAATTTGGTTTCTAATTAATAATATTTGTTTAATTGATAATTATGTTAATTGTGCAAATACATTTATGTTTTTTAGATGTGGGTTGTGGGTCTTGTAGGGGTGTGGGATGGGAAGTAAATTAATTTTAAGCAATAATAAGTAATATTAATTATTCATTTATTAATTGATTATATTAATTGTGTAATTTTTTTTTTTAAATGTTATGAGTGTATGTGCTTTGTGGGGATTGATTGTGGGGAATACATTCATTATAATTCATTATTAATTAGATTTATTAAATTAGTTTGAATATTTGTATTAATAGTGTATAGAATTTTTTAGGTGCAGGTTGTGAGTTTTGTGGTGTTATAGCGTGGGAGTATATAAACTAAGGGGCCGATTATGATGTCGGTTGGAAAGGCTCTAAACGGCAGTCGCATTCTCCGAAACCGTGTCGGAACTTATATTTCCGACCGACTCGGAAGCATTTCGGACCGACCGATTACAATGTATACGCAGGGCCGGACTGGGAACAGAAACCGGCCCTGGCAAACTGCTCAGCCGGCCCCCCTGGGTTGAGGGAGAGTGCAGCCGAGCAGTTTGCGAGGGCCGGTTTCAACCGATTTTGTTACAGGGGGCCGATATTGCCGACCCCCGGTAACAAAACCGGCCCCCACCCTAGCGGCCCACCGGGGAAACGCCGGGTGCCCGCTATGTCCAGTCCGGCCCTGTATATACGGTCAGAAAGGTAACCGTTCAATCATTCCGAATCGTTTCCTACCGGCATTCGGAGAGTCCAAGTCAATCGGACCTGAACCGTACAGCTCTATGGACTGCGTTTCCGACCGACGTTGTACGATGTCGAATTCGGACAGCCTTTCTGAATCGGTTTGTCCAACACGGAATGGCTGCTGGAAACTGACTTTTGGGGCCCGTAGCAGGCCCCCCTTCATCCTGAGGCCTCCGGTTAGTGGCCATGGGGGTACCCATGGGAGCCCCCTGTAAAACCATGCACAGTGTGGCAGGTACCATGGGGTGCCTGTGACAGGGTGCAAGGTTTTCCGCAACCACCCCTTTTTACAATGGGAGCCTGTGTTGTCGGTCAGAACACAGGCTCCCATTTAAGTCAATGGGAGACCTTCCGAACGGTGTTCGGAAGCATCGTAATCGGTCGGTCGGACTCGCCGAACCCGAGTCGGTCGGAACCAATTCCAACAAGGAGTCGGTCCGATTGCTTTCCGACCGACATCGTAATGAGGCCCTAAATGTATGTAATAATTAATATTTTTGTTCATAAATATTTTCTAAATAAAAATATTTATTTGTGTGAAAATTATTTATGTATTTTATTTATAATATTATTTGTAGGTAATTGTGTGTATTTAAGATTGTGATATGTTTTTATTTTTAAATTTCTTTAATATTAAATATATTTTTATTTTATTTTTCACCATATTTATATATTTTTTTATTTACTTTGTTTTTAAAATAGTTTTATTTTGCTGAACATATTTTGTTTGTTTTTAATGTTGAACAGACTAGAGTGGGAATAGTAAATTTTACCCCTCCGCTATCCAACACTTTCCTTTCTGTTGCACTTATTGGCATGGGAATAGTAAATTTTACCCCTCCGCATTCCGACACTTTCCCTACTGTTGTACTGACTGGAGTGGGGGGAGTAAATTTTACCCTTCCACTATCCAACACTTTCCCTACTGTTGCACTTATTGGAGTGGGAATAGTAAATTTTCCCCCTCCGCAATCCAACACTTTCCCTGCTGTTGTATTGACTGGAATGGCAATAGTAAATTTTACCCTCCGCTATCAAACGCTTTCCCTACTGTTGCACTTATTGGAGTGGGAATAGTAAATTTTACCCCTCCGCTATCCAACACTTTCCCTACTGTTGCACTTATTGGAGTGGGAATAGTACATTTAACCCTCCGCAATCCAACACGAACTACTGTTGTACTGACTGTATTGGGAATAGTACATTTTACCCCTCCGCAATACAACACTTTCCCTACTGTTGTACTGACCAGAGTGGCAGTAGTAAATTTTTTCCCTCCGCTATCCAACACTTTCCCTACTGTTGTAGTGATTGGAGTGGAACACTAAATTTATCCCTTCACACTCCAACAGTTTTGGTACTGGCTGGAATGGGTACAGTAAATATTACTTATCTGCAATCCAGCGCTTTTACCACTGATGCATTTATTTGAGGGCTATTTGTACATTTTAACCACTCTTATTATTTTTGCATTGCGTGACGTGGGAGCAGTAAATTATTTATATATTAATTTTAATAGTTTGCGTCATTTGGAATAAATTGTAGTGGTAACAGTATATGTATAAAAAAATTTTTTTTGATAACCAACTTTATTGATTTTGCAAGGACTGGGAAAAGAAAACCAAAGAGGCAGAAAAACAAATGACATGAAATCAGACTGTACAGCACAGAAGAAAATGTCATTACACATGAAATACAGTACACATGACAAGTGGCGCCGGGTGGAATGCGGTGACCCTCCCCCCTAGCATTATGGTAAGATGAACCCCAAGGGTCAGAGGTGGTGATCAATCTATTACTCCCAGCCATTTACCCCAAATCTTCCGATGTCGGGCAGGGCAACCTCTGGCCTCATAGAGTGTACGTTCTTGTGTGGCGCACCAATCTACCCCTCGGCGCCATTTAGTCAATGAGGGTAGGGTGGGATTCTTCCAGGCGGCTGCTATGTCGCGCTTAGCTACTACTAGGGCTGTGCCTAAGAATGTCTTGTCTGCCCTGGACCCATCCAACCCATCTGTAACGCCCAGCAGTATGTGTAGGGGATTGTGGGGTATGTCCCAACCGAGGATCTCAGTGAGTTCCGCCTCCAGGGCGCCCCAGAAGGGGACAATGCGGGGACAGGACCATACCATGTGAAAGAAATCTGCGGAATCCGTGCCACACCGCGTACACACCGGGAGTGGGATCAGACCTGACCTGTGGAGGTGGCTGGGAGTGAGATATGAGGTGTGTAGATAATAGAGCTGGATTAGGTGTAACCTAGCCAAGGCAGTGATGGTTCGCGGCGCCATTAGGGCATCCCTCCAGTCTGCATCCTCAAGGGGGCCCACCCAAGCCTCCCATCTGAGTTTTAGGTAGTCAAGGGATGTCGGGCCGTTGTTTGTTAGTGATCGGTATATGCGGGAAACCCCACCCCTCCCAAGGTTACCCAACATCACTTGGGCCTCAAGGGGGCTGTGTTCAGGTAGTGAAGTGCCAGTTGTTATATGGGCGTCTAGTGCGTGACGGACTTGCAGGTAGCGGTAAAACTGGGATGAGTGAAGGGCAAAGCGGGATTGCAAGTCTGCAAAGGAGCGGATATGGTCGCTAGCCCATAGATCCCCCAGTTGTGAAATGCCAATAAGGTCCCATCGTCAAAAGACTGCCAGATTTGCCACCTCCTGCAGCCATGTGCCCTGCCAGAGCGGTGTCTGCTGGGACAGCCTGTCCCGCCAGTGAGTGTGACCTAAGGCAGTGCGCCATGGCAGCAAAACCGCCTGAGTCACTGTGGGGAGATCCCTAGGAATGGGGGATCCATATAGCAAGGCCTGAAGGCGGGGAAAGCCCAAGTCGCCGAGTTCAGCTCTGTAGGCCGGGTCCGTCCAACCTCCCGTGAACCAGCCGTGGATCACTAAAAGACGGGTCGCCAGGTAGAATAGATAGAGATTTGTGAGCCCCATTCCCCCATCGAAGGGTGGAATCTGGCAATATCGAAGGGCCACACGGGGCCGTTGGCCAGCCCAGATGAATTTTATGATTAGAGTGTCGATGCTGCGGAACCAGGCCCGAGGAATATGATGAGGTATGTTTTGCAGGATGTAGAGGAACCGAGGGAGGATCATCATTTTAAATAGGGCTATGCGCCCTAGCGGGTTGAGCAGTGGGTTACCCCATTTCATGAGATCCTGCTTGGTTTTGGAGACGAGGAGGGTCACACTAAGGGCCCAGGCCAAGTCCGGTAACAGAGCGACCCATATTCCTAGGTACTTGAAGGTTTGTCGACGGATAGGAATGGAGGATTGCCAGTCGAAGCAATCCCTGGAGATGTGGAGGGGGACCAATGTGGACTTGGTTGGATTGAGATGATGACCAGAGATCTGTTCAAAGGAATGAAGGATTTGAAGACACCGGGGGCCAGAGAGGGCCGGCTCTGCCAGGAACAGTAAGACGTCATCCGCATATAGCGAGATTTTGTCTTCCGGAGATCCCCTCCACTGCCAGCCCCGAACTCGGATGTTGGAGCAGATATGATGCGCAAGAGGCTCCATGGCTAGGGCGAAGAGGAGGGGCGAAAGAGGGCACCCCTGCCTAGTCCCCCGGCCTATTGGGAAGGTATCAGAGAGGACGCCGTTGACCTGTACCCGCACTGCAGGACTGGAGTACAAGAGCTGTACCATATGACGAAACTTGGGGCCCAGGCCGAGGACGCGCAGGACGTCTCCGAGGTATCCCCAGTCCACCGAGTCAAAGGCTTTCTCGAAGTCGACTAGGAGAATCGCTAGATAGGGAGTCAAATCTTGGCGATGGGCCAGGGCCACGTGGAGACGCTGCAGGCAATGCCTAGTGCCTCGTGCCGGCATGAACCCACATTGGTCAGGGTGGACCAATCTGGCGAGGTAAGGTTTGAGCCGTTGGGCAAGGACCGTGGCAAAGATCTTAATCTCCTTGTTGATCAGGGAGATGGGGCGGAAGTCGGCGCAGTTCATGGAGGGAGGCTGTAATACTCCTGTGGGTATCCATCCGGGCCTGGGGTCTTGCAGGCTGCCACCATGGAGATAGCGCCCTGTATTTCGTCGACGGAGATGGGGTCCTCCAGTCCCGCCGCCTCAGCTGTTGTGAGTGCTGGAAGATGAAGGTCCTCACGGGTGAGCAGCGCCACTAAAGAGGACACAGGGCTCCGGGTAGAGTAAAGTTCGGCATAGTAGCTCGAGAAGGCTTGGGCGTTCTCCCGGGGGGGAGCGGTGAGTGTGCCCCGATGAGTCCCGGACCTCTGGAATTATGTGGGAGGCCAGGGGGTAGGTCGTAAGCCGGTGTAGTAGTTTCCCGCTTTTGTCCCCCTATCCGTAGACGGGGGCCACTGAGGACGTTTGGCCGAATCCAGGGAAAGTTGCCGGATCTCGTCTCTCACCAGCGCCAGCTGGCGCTGGTGGGATTCAGTAGATTCGGCATTGGTGACGCGTTCTAGTTGGGTTGCCTGTGCTTCGAGAAGAGTGAGCCTGCTATCCCTAGTGACCTGTTGCACCTTAAGAAGGCTCCTAGCATGCCCGCGAACCACGATCTTACCCGCCTCCCACAGGATTCCCAGTGAGGAGACCGAGGCTCGGTTCGTGAGGAAGTATTGCTCAATCTTGGCCCTGAGGGCCTCTTTAAATTGGTGATCCTGAAGGAGCCAGGCGTTCAGCCTCCACATTGGACGACGGGCAGCGGAAGGCCTGCCCATGGTAAGAAAGAGCGGCGCGTGATCCGATATCCACATCTGTGACCGTAGTGCATTCAGGGGCAGGTGCGAAAGGTAAATCAATGTGAGAGTGACTGTGGTGAGCCGCCGAGGTATGGGTATAGAGGGAGGCCCGAGGGTGCCACACACGTCACACGTCACAGAGCCCTGTAGCTGCGGCCCAATCTGAGAGTATTTTAGCAAGAGAGGTGCGAGCCGAGGAGGGAGGCCCGTGGTGTCAAGTGTGGGTTGCATGACGGCGTTGAAGTCCCCACCCACTATTGTCGTGCCCGAGGGCATAGAAGCGAATATGGCACCTATGTGGTGTAGGGTCTGCATATGAGTGGCATTCGGGATGTAGGCGGAGAGGATGTTGAGAGTGGAGTCGCCTAGGGCTCTGGAGAGAGCTATATAGCGCCCGAGGGGGTCCCTGGTAACCTGGGAGGGCACAAAAGGAAAGTTACGCCTGAGAAGAATAGCGACCCCACGAGAGCCCCGAGCAAAGCCAGAGTGCCAAACTCTGTCAAAGCCATATCTGGCCAAGAAGGGACAAAGGTTGCCCAGGAGATGGGTTTCTTGGAGTAGAAGGATATCCGGGGTGCGTCGCTGGGCATGGTGCAGGACTGCGGTGCGCTTGATTCTGTCGAGGAGGCCGTTAACGTTCCACGACATGAGGCGGAACGGACTCTCCGGCTGGGGCATCTGGACAGGAGTGATGCTGGAATCTGCTAGGCTGGCAGGGCCAGCCATGTAGTGAGTATCCTAAGGGCAGAAAGCTATATGTCCTGCAAGACAGGCGCAGCCGCGTCGAGGGAAGGCGGTGCTCTGCTAGTGTGAAGTGATGGTGCTGCGTGTCTGAAGGTGTCATGCAACAAAAGAGAAAGAAACACGGGGCAATGGCCCCAACCCCCCCCCAACCTCCCCCCTCCCTATACTTCAGGAACGGAAGCATCTGTCGCCCGCTAACTGTAGAGAAGAGTTTAAACTAAAACGTTTAGAGTCAAAGAGATGTGGTGGACCCCTCTCGCTGAAGGATCAAGAGCTCATCAGCAGATACCTCTGATTGGTCAGGCGTGTAGCCTTGTAGAGTCGCCACCATAGGACTTGTGACGAGTGTTCTGCGGATCCTCAGCTAAGGAGGGTGGGACTACGGGAGAGGTCAAAGTCAGCAGAGGCAACAGTCTGGATTCTAGGTGAAGAGCTCTGTTCTGGTGTGAGATCTCGGGAGGGCGCCTCGGGGTAGCGGTGCGATTCTGGTGGGAGGACCTGGCGGTCAGTTCTTGACAATCCGGCCCCTGGGGAGACTGACTGTGCCCTGGTCACTTTCCAGTTCCTGTGAGATTGGGTTTGCCAGGATCGTGGAGCGGATGCATGAGTGCCGGATGATTGAGACCCAAGAGCCCCAGAGACGGGCCTGAGCTGGAGAGGGTGTTCTTCGGTCAGCCAGGTCCACGCCACCTCAGGAGAGTCAAAGAAGTCGGATTTGTCTTGAAAAACCACTCGGAGTCTGGCTGGGAAGAGGAGCCTGTATTGCAGGTTAAGGGCACAGAGTTTTTTGTTTGACATCTGTGTAGGAGCGTAGGAGGGACTTGACCTCCCTGGTGTAATCCGGAAAAAGCATGATCGGGTGGTTTTGAAAGGTGACAGTTCGTTGGGCGCAGGCTTGCTGCAGTATGAGGTCGTGGTCCCTAAAGTTGAGGATCCGTGCAATGATGGGCCGGTGGGGCATACCTGGCGGAGGCTTCGGGGCCAAGGATCAGTGTGCACGTTCGACGGCAAACCAGGTGGAGAGAGTGCCGGCCGGAATCCAGGAGTTGATCCAGGTCTCAATGAAAGATTCCATGGGACCCCGCTCACTTCCCTCTGGGAATCCCTCCAGGCGGAGGTTGTTGCGACGGGATCGTTTTTCAGCGTCCTCTGCCCGCTTGTGGAGCTCCTTGGTTTGAGTTTGGAGGCGAGCCACATGGTCTTTGAGGGCAGGCACATCGTCCTCGGCCGAGGAGATCCTGGACTCCGCCTCGGTAATCCTGGCTGTTGCGGAGATCCTGCCGGATCAGGGCCATGTCCACCCTGACCTCTCCAATCTTAGTCTCCACTGAGGTCTGTGATGCAGAGATGGCTTGTAGGATCTTGTTGAGGTCTCCGTGCGGTGAAGGGTGGCCCTCACCGTCTTCGGGTCGGGATCCCTGTTCCGTGACCGTGTATTGATCCATGGTAGTCTGGGTTGGCGGGTTCTTTGGACCCCGGTCGTGTCCCATCCTGGGGCAAGAGCGGGGGGGCCCGGCAGTCAGCCCCGGCCCGGATGACCGGTGGCCAAGCTCCACAGGGGGCCCCGGTGCGCGTGGAGGGCCCGTGCCAGTGGGCCAGCAGCATCGAGTAGGACGGCCCGACCAGAGCCAGCTGGATCAACGTGAAGAGGTGGGGAGGGATGTCTATGCCTCCCGGCACAGCCAGAGAGGTGAAGCGTGGGTCAGAGAGCAGGCAGCGGCCTATCGGCCAGTCGCGGTGGCCAGCGCTCAGTGCAGTGGGGCAGAATCAGACCAGCGGGTGAGGGTGCCTGAAGGGCGGCCCCGGAGTTCGTCCAGCCCCACGGGCCAATAGGATAAGTCCACCTGTCCGTTGCGAGGGCCACCAGGGGCAGGGAAGGCCCTGTCGTGGGGCAGGACCAGAGGGGGGCAGGAGGCAGCAGGCGGGGTGCACCAACATCGGAGGAGAGGCCAAGTGGTCACTGCAGCAGCCCCGAACGTCCGGGCCTAGAGGGAGGTCAAGGACCAGCAGATGGTGAGGCCGCAGCTGAAAGCAAGAATTGAAGTCCAGGCCGCAGCGCCTCAAATGCGGCCCCTCGGACCAAGGGACGGGGAGGGGGGAGCGGGCATCGCAGCGAATCCCTCCCCATGCACCCCGGCCACCGAAGGCCTCAGGCACCCACCTCAGATCCAGTCCAGTGGATGTGGGCCACAGATCCGCAAGGGCCCAGGAACAGGAGGCCGTGCGCGGCCCGGCCGCCAGGCCGCAGCACCGGGTTGTCCCGTGGGCCCAGCAGGAGGCGACTCCGCCCCGCCGCCACCGCCAAGGCCAGAATCTAGCCCCACACCCAAGAGGTCTTCGTCACGAGGGTCGGCGGCGGCACTGGGAAACCGAGGATGCCCCAAAGATGGGAGTGTGTCCAGAGGCCCAAGACGGATGACGGGGCCCGAGGCCGCAGGTCACAGTGATGGTCCGATCCTGTGTGGGTGCGGCGTGGGGAGCCGCCATGAGCCTGGGCCCCCAGGAGCCCCACAATCAACGTAGGCTGCAGGCGGCCAGGCCCCCAGTAGTCCGCCACGGGCCCAGGCCGGGAGCAAAGGCCAGCCCCTCCACCGGCCGGCCGGGCTGCCGCCGGAGACCAGGCTCGGTCCGAAGTGGGCCAGGAAGGGTGAGGGGGGAGCCCGGGCCTCCAGCCCCTGCTGCCCGGACCGGCAGCCGATCCCTAAGCAGTCGAGCAATGCGGCAGCCCCAACCACCGGCCGCAGCTCCCAGCCGCGGCCCCAGCCCTGCAAGTCAGGCCGGTAAAGTTAGCAGATGCGGCCAGCCCGGGGAGCACACCTCAGGGACGGCAGGCGAGGGCTCCGCTGTTAGAGTCCTCAGCGGCAGAGTATCGGCTGACTCACAGGGGGCAGTTCCGGCGCAACTGCGCCAGGCCGCATAGGATTGCAGCATCGGGAGCGGCCAGGGCAGAGAGCCTCAGGGAAGAGGCGCCGCCATCTTAAGATCAGGGGCGCCGGAGGCCAGAGTCCATTCTTCGACAGATTGGAGAGCGGAGATAGCGTCAGACACGTTGTTGAGTACCGCTGGTCCGGACAAATGCAGCGACGACCTGGTACGAGGAGTGGTGAGTACTGATGGCGGCAGATAGTGGCGCAGATGACGGAGGGGTCCAGAGAACTCCTAGAGTGCGACCGCCATCTTGATGCGCCAAGCCACGCCACTATGTATTACATTTTATATTGTATAATTTATATTATGCTTTTATAATTTATATTATTGTTTTTTTGTTTATTTAAAATTATAATATTTTTAATTATTAATATTTTTAATGTGTAAAATAATTTTTGCTACATTTAAAGAATTTTAAGTTGATAATGGTATATGTATATATAAATATATATATATATATATTTGTTTTTATATTATAAAATTATAATATAAATTAAAATTATTAGTTTTTTTGTAAGGAGATATATGTAAATATATATCAATTATTATATGTGTGTTTAACCTTTTTCTAATTAAGTGTATTTGTTATATTTGTTAAGATATATATTAAATAGTTTTTTTTTTTAATTAATGTTTATATTTAATATTTATTATTTTATTTGTTATACATTTAAAAATCGAAATTGTACACAACTATATTAATGACATCGATATTTTTTTCGATATTTTTGTACTTATCATTATAAGTATAGGATGTCGATATTTATTACATCGATATTTTGGTCACAATATTTTGGTATGGGGATATTTTGAGTGTCGATATTTTGTCAGTGTACCGTTATGGCATTAGCCCATGCCCTGCGAACAAAGTTCCTGGGTATAGGTGAAGACAGTGCATAGTAGGCTCTGGTCAGGTTGAGTAGGTTGGGTATTGAGTGCGTTATAAATGTTATCATTGATTTCTTGATTAGGGACACTCTGTGTCATATCCTCTGCAACTTGCTGGCTAGGCTCTGAAGCCATGAAACTAGCCACAGTGAATGGTCTTGGGTCAAGCTCTGTGTTTATTTCATTGGCCTTAGAGCTCTCCGAGGCCGTGCAGATGGCGGGGCATTGTTGACTTTGAGAATAGAATGCAGCATATGCCCATGACATTTACCTCCTTCTCTTTTCCACTGAGTACTTTAGGCACAGAATTCAACCAAGCCTAGTGAAATATGGCCCTATGGTATGACCCATGGTCTATGTGTGCATTCTCCATGTCCACGCAGAACAAGTACATCTTGAGTTACAGATATTGCTCAAAGAGTGAGGTTTAAAACTATTCCTTTTCTCAGAGACTACTTGATACATATAAAGACTGTGCCTAACAGACCCAGTTGCTGGGCAGAGAAGGCACAAAATGTGGCCAAATGTGACGTACCCAGAGCTTTTGGCTACAGCCCAAGATTGTGCCCGTGAACTGTCGGGCCAGGTGGTTTGGATACAGTGTGCCACATGCCCGGAGCCCATGTGGGGCACTAAAGAAAAGGGATCAGATTTACATAGAATGCACACAACACTGGCAAGGAACTACAGTTGCTGTGCTGTGTTGCTTGAATGGGAGAGAGTAGAACAGCACTATATCTACTAAGATATGGGACTGTTTTGCTCTCTCACTGCTGTGGCACACTTTTGGCTGACATGCTTCAACGCAGATACCCTTTGTGCCATAGTGCATGGGTGTCTGCATTTTGGGAAGCATCAGTTTTGTACTGGAAGAAGTTCATTCCAGAACAAAAACAATGCTTTGAGACGTGCGTGTGCTGTACCATGCAGCCCACATGCAACGTGGGGAAAAAAGAGGAGAAATGAAAGCATTTCTCCTCGTTACTCCTGCCTTGAGGAGGTGCAGAATTTTGGTACAAATCCCTGTCCACAATTCCTTGTAGATGGAGCTTTGCATCAAAAACCAAGGATGGTTACATGGGAATGCCAATGCACCACACGTAGGACAACTCCTTGACTCAAAGTAATGCAAGGCAGTGCATTGCACAGCTTTGTGTTACTTTTGAAAAAAATCCAATACAAAATATGTATGTAAGGGAGGCACAACGAGGAGAAATACCTTAATTTCTCCTCGTTTTTCCTCTCTCTATGAGTGTTGCATTCTGCATTCACACATAGAAAGAGGAAAAAGTCTCTTGTGATTCTTTAAGTGTAGGAAGGTTTCCTTTCCTGCACAAAAATAATCATCCCCGCAACGTAGGCACCCTTGCACCATGGTGCAAAGGTGCCTAAGTTGGCGCTCGGCAAGCCAATTGTGCTCCGGCGCAGTGGAAAAGGACAGGAATGCGCCGTAATAGATACAGCACATTCTGCCCTTTTCTTTTGCCATAGGGCAGCGCAGCAGCAAGGCCTGCTGCGCCGCCCTACGGCAAAAAACCCATATATAAGGCCCAGAGAATTTTGTAGAGTTTAGACATCCTATAAACACAAAAAGTACAAAAAAGGAGCAATACAGATTAGGAGCATTAAAACAGACTAAAAAGAATCAGTACAGGTATTCTATCATAAGTAGGAAAAAGTATTTTAGTGTTTTGCATGCGTACTGGCAAATGTAAATACAAAATTAAAAATATTTGACATTGTATTGTTTTTATTTCATTGGGCAGAAGACCTCAATCCAGGAGCAATTAGAAGAAAAAAATTCATGAGCGGTTTTGAAAAATACACACTAGATCCAACTGTTGCAAGCTTTTATGATTTGTGACCCGCAATTATTGTTACTTGGTTAATTATGAGTGAGATGAATTCATGTGTGGGGATACCGAGTAGCTGCAATTCATGTTTCCGGCCAGTATCCCCACACCTAAATCTGGCAATCATGTGTTTTCTCCCATGGTTATTCTAGAATAAATGCGGTTCCAGAACTAGTATTATTAGAGCAGATTTATTAATAAACATTAATGTTAATTTTCATGTGCTTAAGTTAGAACAACTCGGCTGCAAAGCTAATTTACTGGGCCTGTTGGTCTGGTTTCACACACACCTTATAAACATGGCTTTTAAAAAGTTGCACAGCCTGCATTATTTCTTTGTCTCATTCTGTTTTTCATCTTTTCACACAATTGGCGAAAATGTGATCTGTTCCATGGTGCTGATTATTCAAGTTCTATCAACTAATGTGCTTTGAAGGAAGCCTCCACGCAATGTTGAAAATTTCAAGGTTTATGCTGCCTGCTGTCTCAATTGTGCTTTCATTAATTTTAATAGTTAATTGTTCAATCATGTACTGTCATTTCCCCTTGTATGTAGGTTAGAGGCCCTCATTATCTATTAATGTTGAGATGGTTTGTAGAGTAGCTTGTTTTTGTAACATCATTTCTTCAAGGATGATTGTTTTCCATCATGTAACGTTTATTGGTATAGTCCATCTTACGACTTGACATTATGTGGAGGGCATGATTCTCTACTGCTATGAAACTATAAAAATTGCCTTATTTGGGATGTGAGCCAGACCTTTCCTTGCTTTCACACCGAGCAGCCTCTATGTCAGACTGTTACTAAATTCTGTACTTTTGCTTCTTCTAAAGTGAGTGGTCCCTAGGACAGTTTACTTCTTGAGTCTATACTTAAATTTTATTTGAGGTTCGCTTAATGTTATCCTCTTGCTTATAATAAATTATTGAATTGACTAACCAATTGCACTTTTGCTTTCTGCAATGATTCTTAATTTTTTTAAGAAACCTTCATGTTTTTGACTTTGAATCTTGTCTTGTGTAAATTTCTACTTGCCAAAGGCCCTCATACTTTACTACTGACATGGCATCAATTCTTCTTATCGGCCCTTTGCGTCAAAAGCACCGATACTGGCTCCAAATCTCTTCGTGGAGTCCCCATTCCAGGCACAAATCTGCTTGAATTTAACACCTCCTATGGGTATCCAGTAAATGGGAATAATGGTGTCTCTGCAGGGGTGGGGTGACCAAAGGCAATAGTGGGACAGGAGTCAGGGTGCAGGGAGCAGGGTAGTCTTAGCCGGTCAGGGGTGAGCAGTTTGTGATCCCCCGTGATGTACTAGGTGGTAGGGCAGGGAGCGTGATTGCTGTCTGATACACATCCAGTTTTACCAGCTGGTAAAATCAGGATCAGTGTCCTGTAACCAGGAAATCTGTTTGTGGGTACACTGGACCAGTTGTCATTGGATAGAAGCATACCCCACAAAGAGATACAATTCTGGCCAAGTCATAATAGCTGGAGCCTTAGTAGGTTAGAAAAATGTGAGCGTTGTATCTTTTTATTAGTTGTTGAATGTTTGCAGAGTCGGTATGTTTTTTAAGTGCTTTCATGAATTATGTATAATTATTGTTAATGCTACTTTGGCAGTATTATGTTTAGGCTGTATGTAGGCCACTTCAGAAAACAGAATTCTCATTGTTAGAGTTGTTAATGTGTCTGTGATTATCCTGGCTCATTCCCATTCTCACAAACAATCTGAGAAACAATAGCTGTTCATTCATGTATTTTTGATGAAAGGCAAATGTGAGATATGCTCATAGACATGGACTGAAGGAACGAGAACGGGCAGATCCCCTCAGAACTGCAGACATTAATGTAGGATTGTTTTTAATAGTTAAAGTTGGGTACCTTTTTTAACTCAGGTTCTTATTTTTCTCCTTTTCTAAAGCTCTGATAATTGTTGCAATAATTAGATGACATTTTCATATACAAGGTTGTCATATAATGAAGATTTGTAGATCTACCATTATTACTAACAAACAAGTGGGCGGGCTTCCCCGTACCAGTGAAATAGTCACTGCATAGGAGAATGAGACACCAGTCTGTTTTGCCAGAAGCATGGTCCCACAGGCTACTTCCATGAGTTTTGGTGCCACAGAAATTCTACGGGAGGACCAAATCCTTAACAGGTGTCAGTTCAAAGAAGGTATCATATGGGAATTTAAAAAAAGGCTGCAGACTATAAGATAGAGGGACAGTTTTGTTCCATTGAGTAATGATAACCTGATTCAGATTTGTAAATAAGATATTAAGGGGCCCATTACGATGGCGGGCGGAAGCACTACCGCCGTGCTGGCGGATGCAAAAACCACCAGTTACCGCCGGCACGCAGCAGTCCACACGCCCGCCCAATTACGATGCGAAAAGCAGGCCAAACACCGCCGGCAAGCCAGCAACACCGTCCGCCATCAAAGTGCGCCCGTACACGTAGCGGCGCAGCCCAACTGACACACAGCGTCCGACGAAACACGTCCCGCCCGGCGCATAAATTACGATGCCGCAAACAAACGGCTCCCACGGCCAAGAGATACCGTACGTGAAAGAGAGGCGGTAACACGGACGCAGAGCACGGACAACGAAGAAGCGGCACCCCGGGCATGAATCCTGCACTGCAGGCCCTTCCCATGCTTCTGCTGATGCACCACCAAGGACGCAACGTACCGCGGAGACGCAGGTAGGCACACACACAACAAGTGCACGCAAACAGCGCACACAGTGCAAGGGCGGAAAAGAGGACAACCCCCACCAGCGCGTGTACACAACACATCCACCATCGCATCCACAGATGACACACAGGCCAAATCGTAACATCGCAGAACACATGTGTACACACCACCTGGGACTAGGAACCAACCACCCCGTCACGGCCCCAAAGCGCCGATGACGCCGCCACACATGCGCACAACGCAGAGGCCAACCGCAGCGCCATGCATGCGTCGCACACAGACACAGGGACACAACCAAGCAGCACACACACCAGCCCCACCCCGAACGCACATGACACGTGACAGGCCGGCCACAGACATGTACCCAACGCCCAATTCACGGACAACACCCAACGCCACACAACCGACGCACACATGTCAGTGAAGTCACGCAACAGCAGGACACACCCCAGTGTAACAAACATGGCGAAGCACACAGCGGCGGCAACACCAACTAGGAGAAGCAGGGCCCTTCGGGAAGAGGAACGCCAGTACCACACTGAAAAACCCATACCACCCTGCACATATGAACAAGACACATGAAACGGAACACCAAAGAGCCCGGTGACCGACAACAGGTGGCCCAAGAATTACATCCACACACAAGGCCCAACGCAGAGCGGAAAGGCAGGCTGCCGCCCACACAAGGGAGAGCAGACAGCACTGAATGACCTTCCATTCCAACACCGAAACCACAGCCCCACGACAGAAGCCGGTGAATACAGCCATTGTCCAAGAATAGACCAACACAGGCATGCCGAGGAGACCGACCACACGGCAGATAGCGCATATCACAGAAGCACACAACGGACGGGGAAGAAAGAAGAAAACACTCCCCCATGTCGGCCACATGCAAGTTAATTGGAAGGAGTCACACAGCACTGACCTTGAACTGTCTGAGAAGCATGTGGGAAGAGGGCCCGTGTCCTCCAAACAAGCAAACAGAACACAAGTCCTGTCTCCCCACGACAACACAGAGCTCACAGCAACCCCGGAGCGTGCACATTGCAGACTGCACACACAGCCGGAGCACGCCACCTCTACGAACCGCTGCGAAATGGCAACCGCAACACACCTACCCAACTACGCCGAAGAGCTCAAGCTGTACAAAACCAACCTGTTCCATACATTGGGATGCGATCTCCTGTCCCTGCTGAACGTAAGTTACCGACTGACTTACCGCATCACATTGTTCAGCTGCGTCATGCCCGTCTTCTACTGTCGGAGGTGTCCCTACCAGCATCCCGTCGAGATATGCCTCTCCAACCCGGCATGTCTGAAGGCGGACCTGCTACCACTACTCCTCCCTCTGGACGCACACGACAGGGCCTGCTCTGCCTATGGGGGCATGGCGTATGTGGCCAACATCGCACGCGCACTGAAATGGAACCACTGTGCCTCCACACGACGGATCATCGAGAACAGCTACATCGAATGTCACCCAGCATGCCCCATCATGGTCCTCCAAGGGACAACCTACGAACAACACCTTGACAGCCACCATCCGCTTCATTGGCTGGCAAACATGTACACCACCAATGACATGGAAGCCCTGCTGGACGGCATCGCATACCTGACAACCTGTAAATACGTCGGACCACAACGCAGGTTCCCCGAGTGACCTATGAAGTCCAACCCCGCACCCATGCTCAGCTTCCGCACGGACTGGCCAGTCACCACCACAACAGCCATACCAAACGACCGGCAACTGTAACCACACCATCAACGACATCGCCATGACATCGGATATGACCGGGACATGCACACTGTTCCCCATCACATCCAGGAACACCGCATGCATCGTGGGAGGCAGTGGCATGGGCTCTGTGCATCGCACCCACATGGACGGAACTGCACGAACAACCAGGACACGACATGGATCCAGCGCACATGGACACACACACCGCTCAGTGGACATGAATAGGTCGCCTGGAGTCTGTGGGTGCTGCACCCCTCCCACCCCCGCCCCGGGAATCCCATACCAGGACCTTTGCATGGACGACAAGTGCATACAACAACAACACGACCCCAGTGACTGTGACATGTCCAGTAACCACCACAGTGCAACAACAAGTGGCACGCCGCTGCATGCACGCAAGCACATGCCCTGATGTCATCTCACATGCACGCGTGCATGAGGAACAACCGCAGCAAACCTGTCACATGGAACTGAGATGGACTGTGCCCATGATGCCGAGCGGTCTGGTAGGCTACATGTATACCGTCTGTGTCAAAGTCCGCAGCTCCGCAGCTATACGTAAATGTACATTAGCACAGCCTTGGCCAAGCAGATGTAACCCCACACCCTATCCCATTTGTAATCATGCTCAGTATATCCTCAGTATGTATTCCGCTGCCAGTAGTGTCCACTATACTGCATCACAGAGGACAGAAGACTCAATATAATGTTTGAAACCAGAACTGTCTCCGCTGACTCATTTCACAAGTACGAATGAGAGAGGATGAGAGTATGTGAAGTACACGGCAGTCGTGACATGACCATGTAGTCCACTGGTATTGGATGTCAACGCAAATGAGTAGCACTACTGTGGAAGACACACATGTGTCGTGTGAAGTCGTATGGACGCAGTGCTCAGGTGGGTGGGTGCGACGGGTAGATGCGCACATGCCAAGTTGGAGCACGCCGTGTTGGGAGGGCTCATGAACAGTACACCACCGCTTCCCTGGGCATTGTGAGAGGACACCTGTCGGGGGGAGTGAACACGTGTGTGCACAGCAGCCGGGCACACGTACAAAGCGGTACCAGGCGCACCTCAGCCCACCCTCTGTGGACGAGCTGGATCCTGTTGTGCGCCCGCCATGCCCCTTGACAAGGCACACACAGCCCCAGTCGACCAGGTGTAACCCCAACATAGTCAATCCGCACAGGCGATACAGGGCACGGGATGGCAGTGGAGCATGGTGTGTGAGAGGTCTCCTCGCGCTCCTCCTGGTCATATCACGCAGGCAATAGAACCTCAACGTCCAGCATGGCAAAAAGTCAAATGGAAGTGTAGGGGGACGCACCACAGCACGAGCAGCACTGACGTCACGGGAGGTGGCTCGCACCATCCCATCCATTGCCCATCATACCAACCACGCCACATGCCATTGCGACTAAGTGCAAGCGCGTGCGCCACCACCCCTGAGCCCTCCCCAGAGAGGCCAAAGAGTGAATGTGTGGGCCATCAGCCACAGACGGACGCGGCATGGCCGCAAGGGCAGCCACAGCCACTGGGTGTCGCAGGTGGCGGATCCGGAAGCCGAAGACTGTGATGCATAGTCCATGCAGGCCGGGTCTCCATTTGGGGCACCACGCAGGTGGACGGCGTCCCGCCACACATCATACCCTGAGACAGCCCACTCGTGCAACTGGACCCACACATACACTCCTTGCCCTCTCTGGTGCGAGCTTGCGGCTGCCTGTGCAAGCGCTAGCCTCGCAGGTGAGCATGCATATTGGGGGGCGAGGGGAGGACATGAGGGCTGGGGCGAAGATGACTGTATCACTGTCAGTTAGTACAAGGGATGACCCAGATGTGGAAAGGAAGAGACGTGTCCCGTGTGTACTGCAACTAGTCGCCAATCCAACTACCCCCCATGTCCGGAATGTAAGCCCGCACCTAGGCCCGCCCATCCGCCACATCGAACATACCACCAGCACGACAACCTTCCCATTCGAAACACTGACTGGGGGTGGCGACCAGTGAACAATCATGTGTAGCCTACCCACGCGTACATGTGGGCCCTCCATGATCATTGGGGCCTAGATCCCCATGTGCATGCACATGGCAGTGGTATGTCTCACTTGCCATTGCCATTGTTGGGAGACCTGTGTAAGTGTATTGTGGCCGTGCCGTCCCAGCTTGACAGCTGGGCTGTGGCTCATGTGCTTGCTCAGTCATGTCAGTGATGTGTATGCGAAATTGCTATGTGCCGTGTTGCTTTGACATGTGTCCTCTGCCATTTAACCCAGGCGGAGACCGAACATTGACCGCCCATACCAATTGCTGGCGGACATGGACGATACAGAGGTAATCAGGAAGTTTCGGCTGGACAGGCCAACTCTGCATCGACTGTGTGCCATGTTAGAGCCCCATCTCCGTCCCCGCAGGGTGTATCCGACTGCTGTCACCCCCACGGCTAAGGTGATGGCCGCCATGCATTTCTTCGCCACTGGGTCATTCCAGCACACAGTGGGCAGTGGAGGAGGGATGTCCCAGCCCATGTTCAGCAAGGTGCTGAGGGATGTACTGGCAGCCATGATGCTGTACCGGAACAGGTACATCAGATTCCCCAGGGCTCGTGAATTGGCGGCAGTGAAGGGTGCATTCTATGCCCTTGGCAGAATCCCACACGTCGTGGGAGCCATTGACTGCACTCATGTTGGCCTTGTTCCACCACAGGCCACTGAGCACCTGTACCGCAACAGGAAGCACACGCACTCCCTGAATGTGCAAGTGGTGTGCCTTGCGGACATGGTGATCACCCACGTGTGTGCAAAGTTTCCAGGCTCGGCCCATGACGCACACATAATGCGCAACAGCATCTTGCCACGACTGATGACCAATCTGCAACAGGATCGTGGCTGTATTGTCGGTGAGTATGTGGAGTGGTGTAGCGTGCTGGTTGTGCGATGCTGTCCCCTGTCCAGTTGGAATAGCAACGGTTCTCTGTGTCCCTCACACCCAGGTGACTCTGCGTATCCGAATGGGGCATGGCTGCTCAGTCCATTGAGGAATCCTCGCACCCCAGCAGACGATCGATACAATGAGGCACATGGGAGGACCAGACGTGTGGTCGAGCGTACCTTGGCCTCCTCAAGTCCAGGTTCAGGTGCCTGGACCGCACCGGGGGTGCACTGGCGTACTCCCCACAGAAGGTGTGCCAGATAGTGGTGGCGTGCTGCATGCTGCACAATCTGGCCATTCGGAAGCAGATCCCCCTCATTGTGGATGACGGAGATCAACCAGGGCCCCAGCCCGCAGACCAGGACAGCTCGAGTGAGGTGGACAGCGGAGAGGAGGAAGCTGGTAATGTGCGGCAGCAGCTCATCGCCCGCTACTTCACTTGACGGTGAGTGTCCATGTACGACGGCTGATGTGGCTGTATCTGTGCAGGTGTGTGTGTGCTGTGTCAGGGTGGCCGTTTGTTCACTGCGTGCTGTGTGTCAACGCTCCATGGCCAGGGTAGTATGCCACTGTTGGTGGCTGTGGCATTGTGCCCTATTGCTCTGTGCGATGTGTGTACATTGCTTGTAGTTGTTGACATGTACTGTGTGATGGGTGTGTGACACACTCATTGAATGTGCTCCTGTTCTGTCTCCCACCCCTAGGTCCCTACAGGCCCTCCGGATTCCATTTCCATGCCACGCATCAGGTGCCTTTCCGCCCAAGGTGGCCGTTGTATTCCGTACAATAAAGACACAGGGCACAAACAGCAGTTAGTGAAAAAGGTGCATTTATTACAAACTGTGACATGTGATTGTGTGTAAGGTGATGACAAAAGTGGTGCGTGCAGTGACAATGAGCTGTCGGTCATGGCTGCGTGATGATCAGGGTGTACCCACTGGTTCTATGTCCATAGTCCAACACACACATGCCATCCAGATGGCTGTGTGGAGTGGGATCGTAGAGCAAGTCAATGCAGTGGCTGGTCAAGGAAGGCTGGCGGAAGGCTGGCTGGCTGCCTCACTTGCGACTGGAGCGTGCGAAGTCCTCCCGGGAGATCTGTTTCCTCTTCGAACGGCCCCTTCCACGTTTGGGAGGGGGTGTGTGGTGGCGACCTGCTGGTGGTGGGTGAGGTGTGCTCACTGGCTGTGGACGCAGGGGACGTGGACACTGCTGGCCGACCCTGCGCCCTAGCAGGTGGTGGCGGAGGTGGTGTTGCTGGCCTTGCCTGTGACCCCACCGCCACCACCAGCTGGCCCATGAGGTCCACGAGTTGGTCCATACGGGACACGAATTGGCCCATATGGGCGTCCATGGACCTCAGCACCCCCAGCACCTCCCGCGTGTCAGTAGCAGACCTGGCCCATTGTCCTTGGGCCTCTTCATAGGCCCCAAGGACTCTGTCCATTTGAGGCAGGGCATGGCTCCCAGGGGAGGCTGGCGTTTCCCTGACCCTGCTCCTCCTACCAGTCCTGCTGCCACCGGCCTGCCCACTAGCCACATTGCTCACCACGGTCCTCGCTGTGGCTCCCAGGGTGGATCCAGTCGGCCGGGCCACCACCTGCGCTGGGGCTGGTGCCAGCGAAGACGTGGTGGTGGTGGAGGCGGTGGTGGTCGGTGCGGCGATGGTGGCGGTTGCGGCAGTGGTAGTGGCCGCAATGACCGTGGGTGTGGCCGCAACGACAGTGGCAGCAGGGGACTGGGACTGTTCAGCATCCCTGGATGATGGGTTGGTGGGTAGGAGGGGTCCTGGGGAGCGGCTGGGCCCTGCCACGCCAGATGGGCCAGCTTGGTGGTCCGTGTCCGAAGAGGTGGACAGATCCTCCAGATCCGTGTGTCCTCGTTGGGGGCTTGTAGGCTGGCTGTGCTGGCTGCTGTCTCCATCCCCAGCGTCCAGCAGTTCGTCACCTGTGGAGAGAATGAGATTTGTTATTGTGTTGCACCTGGCGAAGTATGTATTAGTCGTCTGACATTGGCAGTTCGTGCAATCTCGTACATGGGTTTCCCGGAGGCGAGTGTGTGGCTGTGGCATCTGTAGGTGTGTGTGCTAGGCAATGGGACTGTGTGCTGTGCACATGTGGCATGGGACGGATTGGCCATGCCGATGGGTGTGTTGCTTTGCCCCTACTCATTGTGACTCTGGTGTATGCGGGCTCCTGGCCCATCCTGGGTCTGGTTTGTACTTTGCTTTTGGAGTTCAAATGGAACGCTTAGGAACGCATATGGCAACATGGGGGCCATGCCCCAGATTCGCATTTGGGAGGGTATATGCTTTTGGGGTACATGCTGTGAGCCATGGGTGCCGAACGTGACATGTGTTGTGGCAGCATGACAGTGCATGGTCTGAGGTGTGTGCATGCCTGACATGCCCTGCATATTTGCTGTCTGTTGTGGTTACTGGACATGGCATTGGACGCATCGTTATGAGTGAGTGATAGTTGTGTGCCAGCCAACGTATTGCAGTTGTCCCATCTCCTTGGTGTGCGTGCTGCCCTGTGCCATGTGCATTACTGCAGTGCTCGGGGGGTGTGGCCCATGTTGTGTGTTGTTGCTCACAGTGTGTCGTGCGCTTAATTGACTTCTGGCACATGGTTGGTCATGGGCATGTGTCTTAGCGTGACTGCTGTATGTGTGGCAGCTGTGCGGATGACATGCCTTTCATGAAACTGGGGCTGACGGATGGGATGGATGGTATGTTGTATGTGCATGGTGTGTCTGTGTGTTTGATGGGTTCAGTGGTGTTCGTGTGCATTTGTGTTGTTCCGCTCTGTTGCGTCTAGTGTTGTTTGTCTTACATAGGCGTAGTTGTGGGGTGTGTGGTTGACAGGCAGTAGGGGCTACATGGACAGGACTTCAATGGTGTTTCGGTTGTGTGTGATGAGTTGCACAGTGGCTGCCGTGTGGGACTATATTCAGTGTGGCTTGTGCATGCAGACGTGGCTCCTTGGGTGTTGCTATGTCTGTGATGGGTCATGTGGGGTGTGAGTCTGCTGTTCATGTCCGTGTGCACATTGTTCACTTGTTCGTGACGGTGGGCGGTGCTGCGTGTTCGTGTGCTACGTGACATGTCCCATGTGTTGGTGGTGTTATGGTCCTCATGCCTCCAGTAATCCAGCCCTGTCCAGTTTCCCACCTGCAAGTTGTTCGTGCGTGCACTGTACTGGATGCCACATGGCTCTTAGCGGGGGGTGCTCCATGTTGCAGGTCTGTGGGGGTGGGGGGTGTAGTGGGTCGTGGGGGTGGCTGTACACCCACTGACACCGATTGCTGTGGACCGTGATGTCTGCCTTTCGGCTGTCGTTGTGCACTGCGGTGGCTGACACGTGGGTGTAGGGTGTGGGGGATGCTCCTCCTTGCTGTGCTGTGGGACTGGGGCCTGGTGTGTGTTGTACTTGGGCTGTCCCCCTCCGACCCACTGCACTTTGTGTTCCTGCCACTTACCTGTTACTTGTCGGTTGGTGCAGCTGTGCCTGACACATGGGTGTGGGGAGTGCTCCACCTTGCTGGTCTGTGGGAGTGGGGGCCTGGTGGGTGTTGTACTTCAGCTGTCCCCCTCCGACCCACTGCACTTTGTGTTCCTGCCACTTACCTGTTACTTGTCAGTTGGTGCAGCTGTGGCGGACACATGGGTGTGGTGGGTGCTCGTTGTAGCGCTTCTGGCATATTTGTGGACCTGTTGGTGGTTACGTGGCTGGCTTAGTGTACACATGTCCCCACGCATCTTACAGTTGTTCGGTTTGGCCTGTGTGTGGTAGTGTCTGTTGCATGTGCGTGTGATGTGTTGTGTATTGTGTGCTGGACATGGGGGTGTTTGTCCCTGGGAGCTGTGGCATGGTGGTTGCGCATGTGTGTACATAGCGGTGTGCTGGTATACATTAGTTTGTACTTACCAGCCTCCACTCCCTCTGCTAATCCGGCGAGGATCTCCGGATGGATTACGACTCGCACCTTCTCCTCCCACGCTTTGAAGGTCTTAAAGAGCGCGGGATTCCTCCGCCAGTGACGGCAGCCAGCTCTCTGTTTTTGCCCTCCTTCTTCTTGACCAGGCTCTTGACGTCATTCCAACGTTTGTTTATTTCTCCTCTGTTCCTGGGCAGGGTCCCGACTGCATTGACCTGGTCTACGATCCGGTTCCACATTCTGTTTCTGGTGGCTAGTGGTGTGTGCTGGACCATGTTCCCATAGATTTGTGGGTACACCTTGATGATCTCGTCGACCATGACCGTCAGCTCAATGGGCGTGTACTTGGGCATCCTTTGTGGTGCCATGGTGTTTGTGGTGGTGGTGCGGTGTGTGTTGTGTAATGTGCAGGGGGTTTGTGGTGCCGGTGTTTGGTGGTGGTGGTGGTGGTTGTGATGTGTGCGTTTCTGTGGTGTGCTGCTGTCCTTGCTGTGTCACTGTGTCCTCTCCTCTCCTCTCTGGTTTGCAATGTAGCAAGGGGTTGTGGTCTGTGGGAGTGCTGCTTTTGTACTCACCTATGTGGGTGTGTCCTCATGGTCTGTTGTTTTCAGGTGTGTTGTGTCTGGGGTTCTGGCCTTTGTATTTTTTGTTTGTCCGGGGGTGTTTTCGGGATGTGTACTGTGCTTGTGTATTTGTGCGTGCTTTGCTGTGTGGACTTGTTGGCCATGTTGTGTGCTATTGGTTTTGTGTGCGGATGGTTTCTGTGCAGGTACGTGGGCGCCATGGCTTCTGCCGTGTCGATTCTCATCGGCGTTGTTTGCGCTGGCGGGCGGTATTTTTGTTGTTTTTCCGCGCTCATGGCGGTGCGATCGTAATTTCACGTGCGGTGTGTCGGCCGTGTGGGCGGGCGGTTTTGTGTTGTCGTGCGTGTTTCCGTCCGTGGCGGGCGGTTTGACTCCGACTCGGACGATGGCGGGCGGTATTTTGTATGATTTTTCCGCCGATGGCGGTTTTCAGTTTGTGTACTCATAATGGCGTGGTCGGTGTTCAGGCGGTGTGTGCGGGCGGATTTTTGCCGCTTCCATGCCTGGCGGATTTTTTTACGCCGGGTATCGTAATGTGCCCCTAAGTTATTTATGGAGATCAGTAGTTGTATTTGATTAAATTACCATGGTCAATAAGACTATGGTAGTCATTTAAATCTGTGGGTGTTTTTGTGTGGATATTTGACCAAATGGCCATGGCCACCATGCCTTCTTGTTTATGGTTTTCTTAAAGCCAATTAACAGCAAGAGTTGTGAAAAGTATGCTGTTAACATAGTAATCTCTTCTAATATTGGTGGCAAACTCTAAGGAAGAAGTTTTGAAGCAGAGGTTACCTGATGTAGTCAAAGGCCTAGTCTGACATTGAAAATTGTAAAATGCTAAGTTCAGGAGAGACTGGAACTCAAATTTGTAATGTAACTAATTGGCTGTCACTAAGTATCCTGGTAAAAAGAGGTCTACAGATAAAGATAGGTTTGTCTTCGGCCTTAATAAAGTGTGTTTTTGAGCATTACTGCGAGCATTGGAGATCACTTAGGCAGTCACATTGGAGTATTGATAGGTAGTTCCAGAACAACCTGGACACAGTCAAATGTGGTGCACATGGTGTATGAGATGCATGGCTAGAGAATATATCGAACATGGAATGTAACAAGACTTTGTGATGAAATATCAAAGGTTACTAAATTGATAGTGCAAATTGATAGTGCACTCATGGACGACAAAAGATCTGGCCTTTGTCATGGTCTTGTTACTAACTTGATGAGGTTATGAAGTGTAGGTCATGATTAGGACCACTGATAATGATGAGTCAGTCACATTATGTGGAAAATGTGAAACTTTGTGCAGATTGTTTGCTGGGCATAACGAAGTATGTGCCCCGGTTACAGTTGGAATAATGCTGATGAATTGGCCATAACCTGTTACTTTTTTTGCCAACAGTGCTAATGGTCATGGGCAATGGATGTTAAGAGCATTTTCACTTTTTGATTTTAGTTTTTTTATAACAAACTACAGGCCACATAATTGCTGACACACAATGCTAGGAAAAAGGGAAAAATGAAGGTAGATTCAGCTGGCCTGACTCGGGTCATTTGCACATGTATGTTAAACTTACGCTTGCAAATGGCTCAACACGTGAAGCAAGGTGTTCGCAACTGGTGACTTCGAACTTGTAAATTCTTTTCTTAAGAGCAATATTACCCGATGTCAGAGTAATTATGTGCATGAATATTTATTCCTCTATGGCCAGGAAGTGGGCTAAGTCCTAGAGTTGGTGTTCCATGGCAGGGACATCCTTGAAACTTTGAGAACAGCCACAACCTTGAGAAAGTGTGGGTACTCACAAAACATTCTGTGACCTATTCCCATGATAACAGTGGTCCAACATGTACACATTTCAAGACACAATTAATGGACCATTCTACAAAGGTGTTTAACAGAAAGGTCATAGTGTAAGGTGCTTCAGAGACTGCTATTCCCTTTGTTTCATTTCTCAAACTTAAAAAAAAGCCCAAAATATATCATCTCACAATTACAGGTAATCGTGAAGCAACTAAGATCAGACTCCAGATGGCAAAAGTTTATATCAAGCAGCCCATGAGGATTCCTTAGTCTGTGTCCTCAACTACAGGATATTTCACTAAATATTAGGATTCTCCAGTCCTGCCAAAATAGTCCAGGCCTCTTGCCATCCATCCTTTCAGCACCTCTAGAAAACGACCCCAAAATCTGAATATATATATCGCTATGTGCCACTGAGCACTTTTTGTGCTGTAGTGATAAATGTGTAATGACAACATGTTTATCATCATCGAGTTAATATACACTGGAGCCGGAGAGCACTAGCCCAGTCTCCTAGAGTGTACAATCAATGTGACATATCATTTCATATGGCATTCACCATGATATTGTATCCAGAATATCATGAAAAAGATAGCAAGGACCAAATAATCGGCACCCCTGTGGCTTAAGGTGATACAAAAGATTGAGCTTCAGAGTGTTATCCATCACCAAAGTGTTATAAAACACTATCCGTAAGACAAGTCTGGACTGACTAGTGTCATGAACATAAGTGATGGCATCCCCATCTATGCTACTAGTCTAGATAAAAATCATGAACGACTAAAAATACTCAACAGAGTTTAACCAAGTCTGGGCTAGCACTCCAAGACAGGTGCGGATTCCTGAAATACAAAACAACTGCTTAATCAAGGAAATGCAATCAGAAGTAGAAGCTTATTACAAGTAAGTGTTCAGGATAGTAAGGATTATGAAACAGCAAGTCAGCACAATCTACCTAAATGTAGATTGTGTTGTCTCTCCTCTTCCTTTCAGACATTATGTGCAATACTTGTACCACAATATGCACCTAACGTTGCGCCTCAAGATACATTGAATGATTGCAATTCATTTGTGACTATTATTGGTAAGGATCCTTGCTAGCCTGGTGTGGCTTTTGTAACTCCATTGAAATGCCAATCTATCACAGCTCTCTCCCTTCCTTGTTTCAATTGAAGATACAAGTTTCTACACAATGAGATTATGAGACATGATGTTTGAGAATCAAAAATAGTTTTTGCAAGATTTACAAAGAAGGTAAGTTATTGCTATCATTATTAGGGAAATATTTATGAGCCCCTTGCGTCGCTGGAGTGTTACTTTTTGTGATGCTCCTGTGGCGCAAATGACAAATTCATATCTATAAGGCCACGCAAAGCCACTATGCGTGGCTCTGAATGGCATCATAGATATGGAGTAAGGCAAGACAACTCAAATCATTGCTTTGCCTTACTCTACGTTCGGGAGGCGTTCCATGGGCATAGCGGTGGGTTTTCCAATGCAACGTCCATGAATTTTGACGCTGCCCCAGTATTACAAGATTGCGTAAACCTGGGTAAGTTCCAAATCCTTGTGCTTCCCAAGGTGAGGCATAATGAGGAGAAATATCTTAATTTCTCCTAGTTTGTAACCTCTTTCTATGTCTTCTGCATCTGCTGCACACATAGAAAGAGGAAAATGCATTTTAGGATTGTTTTTGTGCAGGAGGGGGCCCCTTCCTGCACAAAAATCAATCCTGCCAAAAACACATTGCGATGTTGACTTTGAGAATAGGATGCAGCATATGGCCATGGTATTTGCTGCCTTCTCTTTTCCAATGAGTACTTTAGGCACAGCATTCAACCAAGCCTAGTGGTATATGGCCATACAATATGACTTTTGGTCTATGTGTGCATTCAACATGTCCACACAGAATAAGTACATCTTGAGTTGGAGATAGTGCTCACAGAGTAGGGTAAAAAACGTTCCTCTGCTCAGAGATTTCTTGGTACATATAAAGACTGTGCCTGACAGGCTTAGTTGCTGGGCTGAGAAGGCACAAAATGTGTCCAAATGCAACATACCTAGAGCTTTTGGCTACAGGCAAAGATTGTGCCCCGTGAACTGTGGGGCCAGGTGGTTTGGTCACAGTATGCCACATGCTCAGAACCCATGTGGGGCACTAAACAGAAGGACCCAGATTTACATAAAATGCACACAACACTGGGCAGTAAGTAAAGTTGCTGTGCTGTGTTGCTTGAACTGGAGAGGGTAAAACAACAACATATTTACTAACATCTGGCACTGTTTTGCTCTTTCCCTGCTGTGGCGCACTTTTGGCTGCCATGGAAATGAAAACATTTCTCCTTGTTACACCTCCCTCTAGGGGGTGCATAATTGTGGCGCAAATCATTGTCTATAATTCTTTGTAGATGGAGCTTTGCATGAAAACACAAGGATGGCTGCATGGGAACGCTAATGCACCCCCCGTGGAACAACCCCTTGACTCAAAGTAATGCAAGACAGTGCATTGCACAGCTTTGTGTTACTTTTGCAAACAACCCAATACAAATCACGGTTTGTGTTGGATTGTAAACCACACCACTGTACTTTGCATCAGGTTTACATTAAAGTACTGCAAATCTGACGTAAAGTGTTCGTAAATCTGGGCTACGATTTGCAGTCTGAACATACCATTTAAGTGCCGAAAAACAATCATTCAATTCAGTGCCTTATAGCGCCTTGCCATGTTAGTACTAAGAATATTAATTAATTTGTGTTCTGCCTTTAAACCTTTAACTTAAATATAAAAATAACCTTTCAAAACTTCACTGATTCATTTTTTAACATATAAATGATTTTTGAAAACACATAACATGCTTGAACTTGTGACAATATGAGAACATCCTTCAGGGAGAAATGTACATGAATTAAAAAAAATTAAAACAATTATAAGGACGGTGTCCATGTTTTGCCTCTACAATTACTCTTGTTAAAATTACTTACTACTAACAGACTGTGTCATCAGTTTTATTAAATCCTCAGGTTGTTCTAAATATTACCACAACAAGTAAGTTGTTAACTACGAGCCTATTGGTTGCCCAAAGTGGCCATCATAAACATTGACCTAATCTCCTCTTCTACAAAACCTTTCTCCAAGTCTTCAGGAAGAGATGAAGAAGACCCTTGTTCCCTTTTAACCAAAGACCCGCTCATTTCTACTAGAACAAGTAAATCAATATAAAATAAAACAGATAAAGAAAATCCCCAAATTAAAGATATAGAACGAGAACCTATCCAGCAATGTTATATTATAATAACTAGAAAAAAGAAAACCTGTAGAGAAACATTTAAGGAACATTTTTGAACTGAACAAGTAGAGGTAGATTTGACTTTTTCTTGAACCATGTTGCTATAGTTGACAAACTAATTCCTCAAAATAATAACAAAAAGATCTAGAGTACACAGCAGTTCTCCGCAAGCTTCAATATACAGGCATAAGCACTAAAACAAAACAAAGCACCATCAAAAATATTTAAAAAATGCATATAAAATGCTCAAGATTTATGAACTGGCATGAAAATGTGAAACTAGTCAGTAGAGGATAATTTAAGTTAAAAAGATTCCAGGACATTATTAAATATGTGTAAACCCTAAGATAATACTATTAAAACTGAAAAAAAAGAAAAGCATAGGGATCTTAGACTCTGCACTGGTTCCTGTTCCACCACTTCATAAGACGTTTGATAAACCATGTTTGAAAGGATTCTAGGGGCCTGGTTTAAACTTTGGTGGAGAGGGTACTCTCTCAGAACTGTGAGAGAATACCATCTCTGCCAAAGCAAAGTTCCGCATGCCTCATTTAGAGTAGGGCGGAACTTCAGTTTGTAGACAGTGGAGACTGCACCTCCACCGCCAACATACACCTCCGACAGCCCAATGAAGTGAGAGCCGTCGGAAGTTTAGTCATTTGTCCACCTGTCCCATTTAGAGTGGGCAAACACATAACCAATTTTCACTGTCCATCACCGTCAGGTGTAACCTGAAAGTAAGGGGTAGTGGAAACTGCTAAATGACAATCACACCATGGGAGAACACTTCCAAGGTGAGGGGGTCATGGTTTATTTATTTTCAAAAACAAAATCTAGTTTTTGGAAAGAGAAAATCTTTACATTTTGTTTTACAGCTCCGTCATGCTGATGGAGCCGTCCGTCAAACTTTCAGTCTATTTACAGGAACCACAATGATGGTGGTTCCTGTAAATGCAAGAGATGTACACTGGGCCGGCAGACATCTCTAAAGTTGTTGGGCAGAATACTCTTGGCATGGTGGGAGTAAATATTCCTCCATGCCGACGGAACTTACTCCATCTGCCAAACTATAAATCAGGGCCTAAGTTACCAAGCCAACAAGATTTACTTAAACGAGCACCAACAAGGAATAACATCCTTTATTAAAACAAATGAAAAACATACATCATTTGTGAATTCTTTTGAGATTGAGGTTCAAATCCCCAACAGCATAGGCAAAGAAAAAGGAATTATTTTTCAATACAAAGTTATTCTTTAGTAGGTGACTACATGGGAATGTGTACCCTCCTACTAGGTTTATCTTGGAGATTGCCTAAAGCTTCTTCACTCTTCATGCATTTTTTAAAGTAGTTAAAGTTGTTTATTAAAAAAATGGAGAGTTCTACGGCTGAGGACCACATGGCTCCTCCATCTTCATTATCTCTGAAAGCAATAAGCTCCTTTTACTTCTCCTGATGGGGGAGACAGAGTGAGAGACTGGTTTGAGTGTTCTCATATCCAAAAGGCTCAATAAAATTAACTATAGAGTGCTATGAGAAACATTTGTGGGTAACAGTTGTCTTAAGGGAAGATGGGCTGGCAGAATGTTTCCAGGTTGACCACTCTGTTGCGGTAGATTATATGGCATCAACATGCTGTCTGTAACTAATGGCTCATTGAAGCAGAAAGGATGAGAGAATGTCCTCAACATGAAGAGGTAAAGCCAGCTCCAGCTCTGTCACCTCTTTGGCTTGGCCAGAGGGGAGAAAAATTTGAAGCTAGCTCTGGCAACAGATCAAACATTTCTGTGACAAACTTCTTTGCAAGTTGGAGCTCACTGCATGAGAAGTGAACTTACTGATGGTCCATTCACAAAGAAAATTAAGATAACGTACTCCTGTAGTACTCTTTTATGAACTGTTACATGCCTTTGTAAGTGGCCCGAAGCATCTCAAATAGGAACAAAGTTGGAATAAGAGGGGAATATCTTATACAATTAGTAGAAATAGAAAGGACTTGTCCTCTTTGAACTTTTACTAATAACAAGTTGGATGTGTTAGAACCAGCGGCGGCCGGCGCTTGTAAGCGCAGTGGAGCAGGGCAGGGGTGGGGGGGTGGTAATGGAGCCGACAGATGAACTAGGTCAAATTAAATAAGTAATATCTATTCCGTTGTCTGTCAACTTCCCCCCGCCGTGGCCCGCCCCACCCCACTGCTCTACCACGCTTACCTGCACCGGCCGCGACTTGTTAGAATGATTAGCAAAGGCATGTAAGATTACGTAAAAGAGTTTACCTGTAGTACTAAGTCCTGTACTCCATAAATTATTTTTTTAATAGACCCCATTATGTCTTATGGAGAAGCAAATTTAGTAATTAACTGCACTCAGTTCAGCCTGACAGAGTAGGGGGGCTGTCGGTATAAGAACATTAGACCTCCCTCCCTGTTTAGAACAGACTGACTGATGTTCTTTTTTTCTGTTGGGGACCACAAGGGAATTTCTGGTGGTCCCAAACAGAACAAAAATTACTAATGACCCATACAATCTGGGAGAAAACTCCCAGAGTGTCAAGGTCATTAGTAGTTCACTTTTCAAAAACAAAGTAATGGTTTTCAGAGCTTTTTTTTTTATAAACAAAAAGTTTGGTGAGTTGCTGTCAAAAACATGGTGGCTGCCCACCAAACTTTCAGTGCCTTCACAGTAGCTGCCTTGGAAGTGGCTCCTGAGAGCACATAGGGCACAATTACGAGTTTGGCGGTCCTCAGACCACCAGCCTTGTGGTGGGGGGGCAGTGGCAGTCTTTCGACCTCCACATTACCACCTTGTCTGTCGTGCCACCCTGGAACCGCCGACTCTGCCAGGGAACCGCCATCCTTTGGCGGTGGCATGGCAGTCTTGGGGCAGTAATATATTTGGTAGGACCGCCGCGGTCCCACCAAGCATATTACGACTTTCCTCAAGCCACTGATTTCATGGAGGTCTTTCCTTGTGCCTCACTCCATGCAGATGCACACAGGGGGGCACAACATGTGCACCCCTGTGTGCATGCACCCCCAGTTCCAGCACAACATGGACTTCAAAGTTCATGCTGTGCTGGAACTTCCTTTGACGTTGCCATTGCAGTGCGTATTTTATAGGCACCGCCGTGGGAACGCGAAAAAAACTTCCTGCCTATGACTAAAGTCATAACACGCCAGGCGGTTTTCATGCGTGCTTGGAGGTTGTGATAGGGGGTTGTGATTGAATGTATCTATACAAAGAGAGGGGGGGGGAACCAGGAGCCAATTAAGGTCCAGTGCCCGTGCTCCTAACGTAACCGTATTAATCAAAACCGGGGGCACTGTTCCAGACGAGGGGTACAGGTAGTCACCCACTCGTTAAAGAATAAAGTATGAATATGAGTGATCCTAGGCTTTATGAGGCCCACGTGTGAGAGGAAAGAGCAAGTCTTGTCTCATAATGCCTCACACACCTCGAAGGATGTCATGCTTCATCATCGGGCGCTTTGCTCTCGCCGGCCGGCGCTGCAATGCCCTACGGGTCCCTCGAAGGGTCGCTAACGGAGATCTTTTGAGACAAAACGCCGTATGGTGCATGCGGGTGTGTGGTGGGTCCTCTAAAGAGTGCAGTGATGCGTGCAAAGTGAGTCTAAAACTGTCTAAGGGTTACCTAGCGAAAAATTTATAATAATAAGAGGGTCACCCTTGGCAGACTAAAAACCCGTAGGTCAAGCGCTACCTATGTAGGCTTAATGAGTCCTAGGTAACTAAAGAGTCAACATGTTTCGCGCCTGTGTGGTCCAAACAGATCCGTGGCGTTCTTCAGGACCAAATAAATAATTAAATAAGGTGTGGTTGAGTGAACAGTGAATCCGGGTTAATACTCAGTGGGTATCCGGGCGTGCACAGTAACAATGTCCCTGCAATCTAACTATAACAACTAGTTAGATATTACGCTCCAGGATAACACCTAAAAATGAGGAGAGAGTTGCTCCATAGGCTAGTAGGAGTCGAGCGCCCGCACCTTACCGGAAGTTTGCTCGGGTGCTGGCTTTGTGCACCTACCCCAACCGTACTCCTGCCGACATGCAGACAGGAGTACGGTTGGGGTAGGTGCACAAGAGCCAGCACCCGAGCAAACTTCCGGTAAGGTGCGGGCGCTCGACTCCTACTAGCCTATGGAGCAACTCTCTCCTCATTTTTAGGTGTTATCCTGGAGCGGCTAATATCTAACTAGTTGTTATAGTTAGATTGCAGGGTACATTGTTACTGTGCACGCCCGGATACCCACTGAGGGTATTAACCCCGGATTCACTGTTCACTCAACCACACCTTATTTAATTATTTATTTGGTCCTGAAGAAGCGCCACGGATCTGTTTGGACCACACAGGCGCGAAACATGTTGACCTCTTTAGTTACCTAGGGCCCATTAAGCCTACATAGGTAACGCTTGACCTACGGGTTTTTTAGTCTGCCAAGGGTGACCCTCTTATTATTATAAATTTTTCGCTAGGTAACCCTTAGACAGTTTTAGACTCACTTTGCACGCATCACTGCACTCTTTAGAGGACCCACACCACACACCCGCATGCACCATACGGCGTTTTGTCTCAAAAGATCTCCGTTAAAGCGACCCTTCGGGGACCCGTAGGGCATTGCAGCGCCGGCCCGACGAGGAGCAAAACGCCCGATGATGAAGCATGACATCCTTCGGGGTGTGTGAGGGCATTATGAGACAAGACTTGCTCTTTCCTCTCACACGTGGGCCTCATAAAGCCTAGGATCACTCATATTCATACTTTATTCTTTAACGAGTGGTTGTGATTGAATACCAATTTTAAATATTAAAATGGTTTCAATATTTAAAAAAGTATTTTACTGGAGTTCAGACTTGTGTTCCTCTTGAGGTGCATAGAGGATTTTGTGGAGTATAGACATCCTATAAACATAAAAAGTAGCAAAAAAGGAGTGATACAGATAAGAAGCATTAAGACAGACTGAAAATAATCAGTTCAGTTAGTCTATGACAGGCATGGAAAAGTATTCCGATGTTTTGCATATGTATTGGCAAATGTAAATACTACATTAAAAATATTTTAAATATTAATGTTTTTATTTTATTGGGCAGAAGACATCAATCCAGGAGCAATTGGAAGAAAGAATTCACCAGAAGTTTCGAAAAATACACACTAGATCCAAGTGTTGCAAGCTTTTATGATTTGTGACCTCCAATCATTGCCACTTAATTATGAGTGAGATTAATTCATGTGTGGGGCTACCGAGTGGGTGCAATTCATTTTTCAGACCAGCATCCCCACACCTAAATCTGGCTATTATGTGTTTTGCCCCTGGTTATTCTTGAATAGAATGTAGTCCCGGAACTAGTAGCATTAGAGCAGAGTTATTATTAAAGATGAATGTTCATTCTCATGTGCTTAAGTTAGCACAACAAGGCTGCAAAACTAATTTACTGGGCCTGCTGGTCTGGTTGCACACACACCTTATAAACATGGCTTTTAAAAAGTTACACTGCATGCATTATTTCTCTCGCATTCTGTTTTTCATCTTTTCATAAAATATATGAAAATGCTATCTGTGTCATGGTGTTGCTTATTCATGTTGTATCAACTAATGTGCTTCGAAGGTAGCCTCCATGCAGTTTTGAAAATGTTCAAGGTTTGTGCTGCCTGCCGTCTTAACTGTGCTTTAATTCATTTTTAATAGTTATTTGCTCAATCACGTAATGTCATTTCTCCCTGTATATAGGTTAGAGCTCCTCATTGCCTATTAATTTTGGGATTGTTTCTAGAGTAGCTTGTTTTATGTAACATCATTTCCGCAAGGATGATTGTTTTCTATCATGTAACTTTTATTAGTATAGTCAGTCTATCTTACCACTTTACACTATGTGAAGGGCATGATTCTCTACTGCTATGCAACTATAAACAGTGCCTTTTTGGGATGTGTGCCAGACCTTTCCTTGCTTTCATTCCGAGCAGCCACTATGTCAGACTGTTACTAAATTCTTTACTTTTGCTTATTCTTTGGAGATTTTACCAACTTTCAATGCTTTAAAAGTGAGCTGTCCCTAGGACAGTTTACTCTTTGGGTCTAGAATACTTAGAAATTTTTGAGGTTGGTTTAATGTTATTCTCTTGCTTATTATGAATTATTAAATTGACTAACTAAATGCACTTTTGCTTTCTGCAATGATTCTAAATTTTAAGGAAACTTTCATGTTTTTGACTTTGAATCTTGTCTTGGGTAGATTTCTACTTGCCAAGGGCCCTCGTACTTTGAGACTGACACAGCCTCGATCCTTCTTATCAGCCCATTGAGTCAAAAGCACCAATAGTGGCTCCAAATCTCCTTGTGGAGTCCCCATTCCAAGCACAAATCTGCTTGAATTTACCACCTCCTATGGGTATACAGCAAATGGGAATAATGGGGTCTCTGCAGGGGTCGGGTGACCAAAGACGAGGGTGGGAGCAGGGTAATCTGTGCCGGTCATGGGTGAGCAGTTTGTGATCCCCGGTGCTGTAAGAGGTGGTAGGGAAGGGATCAGATTGTGCTTGTTGCCTGATCCAGATGCAGTTTTACCAGCTGGTAAAATCAGGATCAGTGTTCCTGTACTCAGAAGATCTGTGTGCTGGAACACAGGACCAGTTGTCATTGGACAGAGAGATACCCCACCAAGAGATACCACTCTTTCCAAGTCATAATAATGAAAGCATTGGTGGGTTAGAAAAATGTGAGTTTTGGATCTTTTTTTTAGTTGTTGAAAGTTTGCAGATTCAGTATGTTTTTCTGTGCTTGCATGAACTGTATATAAATATTGTTAATGCTATTTTGGCAGTAATATGTTTAGGCTGTTTATAGGCTACTTTAAGGAACAGAATGCTCATTGTTAGAGCTGTTTGTGTGTCTGTGATTATCCTGGCTCATTCCCATTCTCACAAACAATCTGAGAAACAACAGCTGTTTATTCATGTATTTTTTATGAAAGGCAAACGTGAGATGTGCCCATAGACATGGACTGAAGGAACGAGAACTGGGCAGATCTCCTCAGAACGGCAGACCTTATTGTGGTGTTGTTTTTAAAAGTTAAAGTTAGGTACCTTTTTTGAGCTCAGGTTTTTATTATTCTCCTTTGCAAAAGCTCTGATAATCGTTGCAATAATTACATTACATTTTCATATACAAGGTTAGCATATAATGAAGATTTGTAGATCCACCATTACCACTAACAAAAAAGTGGGCGGGCCACCCCTGAAAAACCTCTGCTAGGGTCTCTAGCAGGATTGACTCAATCTACAGGCCATCCCATACCAGTGAAATAGTCACTGGGTAGGAGAGTGAGACACCAGTCTGTTTTCCAAGAAGCATGATTCCAAAGGCTACTTCCATGAGTTTAGGGGCCACAGAAAATCTACGGGGAGGGCCAAATCCTTAGCAGGCATCAGTTCAAAGAAGGTACCATACGGTACCAAAACAAAGGCTAGAGAATATAGTATAGAGGGGCAGTTTTGTTCCATTGAGTAATTATAACCTCAATCAGATTTGTAAATAAGATATTAAGTCATTTGTGGAGATCAATAGTTGAATTTGATGGAATGATCATGGTCAATAACACTATGGTAGTCATTTAAACCTGCAGGTGTTTTTTGTGTAGATCCGGTAGTTTTATTTGATCAAATGTCCATGGTCATCATGCCTTCTTGTTGATGGTTTTCTTAATGCTAAATAACAAAGCAAGAGTTGGGAGAAGTATGATGTTAACATAGTAATCTCTTTTAGTTGTTGGTGGCAAACTCTAAGTTAGGAAGAAGTTTTGAAGAAGAGGTAGTTACCTGGTGTTGTCAAAGGCCTAGTCTGACATTGGACATGGTAGAATTCTAAGTTCATGAGAGATTGGAACTCATGTTTGTAATGTAACTAATTGTTTGTCACTAATTGTCCTGGTAAAAAGAGGTCTACAGATAAAGAAAGGTTTGGCTTCGGCCATAATAAAGTATGTTTTTGAGCATTACTGTGAGCATTGGAGATCATTTAGGCAGTCACATGGAGTATTGATAGGTAGTTCCAGAGCAACCTGGACACAGCTAAATGTTGTGCTCATGGTGTACTAGATGCATTGCTAGAGAATATATAGAACATAGAATGTAACAAGACTTTGAGATAAAATATCAAAGGTTACTCAAAAGGGAAAGATGAAGGTAGACTCAGCTGGCCTGACTCAGGTAATTTGCACATGTATTTTCAACTTACGCTTGCCAATGGCTCAACTCATGATACAAGGTGTTCGCAACTGGTGACCATGAACTTGTAAATTCTTTTCCTAAGAGCAAAATTACCCGATGACAGAGTAATTTTGTGCATGCATAATTAATACTCCAGGGCCAGGAAGTGGGCTAATCACTAGAGTTGGTGTTACACGGCAGAGACGTCCTTGAAACTTTGAGAACATCCAAAAACTTGAGAGAGTGTGGGTACTCACAAAACTTTCTGTGAATCATTCCCATGATAACAGTGATCTGACACATACACATTTCAAGACACAATTACTGGACCGTTCGACAAAGTGTATAACAGAAAAGTCAGAGTTTAATGTGCTTCAGGGACTGCCATTCCCTTTGTTTCATTTCTCAAACTTAAAAAAAGCCAAAAATATATAATCTCACAATTATAGGCAATAGTGAAGCTAGTAGGAAAAGACTGAGCAAAAGGGGTTACAAAATGACTTTCAGATTCCAGATTGCCAGTTTACAACAAGCAGCTCCTGAGGATTCCTTAGTCTGTGTCAACAACTGCAGGAAATACCTCAAAATATTGGGATTCTCCAGTCCTGTCACAAAGGCTCAGGCCTCTTGCCATTCTTCCTTTCACCACCTCTAGCAAATAACCCAAAAATCAGAATATATATATATATATATATCGCCATAACCCCAGTTGTGTGCCACTGAGCACCTGTTGTGCAGTGGTGATGAATGTGCAATGACAAAATGTTTGTCATCATAGAGTTAATATACACTGGAGCTGGGGAGCACTAGCCCAGTCAAATCAAATCAAATATAAATCTTTCTTCAGTTTAAGCATAGGAAACCAAAAAAGTATACACAAAACAATGCAATCATTATATTATGGTTTAAAAAATTTGACACTTAAAAACAGAATCACGTCTCAATACCCACTCCTGATGGCTGGTTAGTAATAATTTGAGTGTAGTAACACAGGCTATATAAACCCAGAAATAGAAACCTACTTTGTAGTCCGCCCTGTTAATGGGTGTATTTACCTGGTACTACTCTTGCGTGTTTCAAGCAATTCTTGTCAAATAATTTAATAGTACAACTATAAAAGTTAAAAAGATAAAACATTGAGAGCAATTCATCATTTTTAAATATTACAATATTACCTTTCACACAGCCAGGTGTTGAAAAACTCTGTACTTGAATCATTTCTAAGTGAAAATCCCAACCAGCGCTAGCAGCCTTACATGTTTTAAATAAAGGGCATAGTTCTGCATGATCGAGCAGCAACACAGAGAAAGCGAGTTACAGCAAGAATGGCTTGGGTACTATATCTCATGTTTCTCACTCTCATTAATGGAACCAAGAAGTTTTTAGTGTACAACACATAAAAATTACAAAAAAAGTGAAAGTGAATCATAGACTGAGTAGCACCATCACTGCACTGGCATGCAATCGCATCTAAGTTGGTCTGATACCCTATTGGAAAGCAGAGTAGGTATTTTGCTGTGTCCGCCCTGAACCTAAATAATACACTCCCAGGCCCTGATGTAACCTCCGTATTCGTGGGCAGATATTTTCCAATCGTTGCTCTCCTTGACTCCTGCAAAGCCCTCTTATCATACAATTGTGCTAATAACATTGATGAACTGATGAACATTGATGAACCCACCTCATTGAATGAACTTTTCATGTAAGGTAACCATGGGATTGACATACCTTTGGCACAATTCAGGCAGTCACTAATTATAGCCTTTGCTAGTGGGGCGTCCTCATTTAGCCAGATAGAAAGCCACCACAAGGGTGGTTTGAGTTATATATGGTCACTAAGATATGTGAGCCCAAGTTCACTATGGCAAATAAAATTTGATGAGGATCCCGGTATAGCCAGCAATCTTACAGAAATTATTTTCCTCCCTCTGTAATGGTGTACAATAAGCATAACCCAAAATGCCCGTCCCACAGAAAGGTGGGGGAGAGAATTGTGCAGTGTACATTTGGAGCACCGGAGCCAGAGGCAAACCCATAGCGGGGCGTGGGAGGCTGAGGAGTAAGCCTAAAGATCTAGCCAATTTTGCCCTACTTTGCTGAACATGTGCTACCCAGGATCCTGTTGTACTAAAAGTTACCCCACGTGTGAGAAGGTTTTTGTGCTTTCTAAATAATTTTGGCCAACTGCTATTCTAAGGTCCACACGCCTTTTGGTTATACAAGCCATGATATAAGAATAGCCGAAATTTGTTAGGAGGTCCAAGTTTGACATAAACTCCACAAAGGTATGCACTAATGTTCTTAGTGCTTTTGGTGTGCGAGCCATTAAGACAGCATCATCTGCATACAGAAGTGCAGGGAGTGGAATACCAGTTACCTTTGAAACATCTAGGGTACTGGCTACTAATTGAGTGCTCAAATTGTTAATATAAAGAATGAATAGTAATGGCGCAAGCACACAACCTGGTTGCACTCTACAATCGGTCTTAATAATGTCTGAAAATTCGCATTTTATGTCCATAACGTACCCTGACTGAAGTGTTAGAGTAATGCGCAGCAAGGATGTGAACAAGGGTCCCTTCCAATCCAATACCACGAAGATTTTGCCAGAGCTTGTTTCGATTTACACAGTCGAAGGCCATGGATAAATCCATGAACCCCAGATACAGATTGGACTGTTTGGCTACTGTATACTTGCTGATTATCAAGTTTAGATTAAAACATTGCTCCACCATGCCAATACCAGCCCGTAAGCGATATTGGCATGGGTCCAGGATATTCTTTTCACGTACCCCATCCTGATTCCTGTTATAAAGGGCACGACCAAATATTTTGGCCGGTATGTCAATTAAGGAAATTGGGCAGTAGCAGTTGGGCTTGGCCGGGTCACCTTTTTTAAAAATGGGAACTATGGTGGAATTCACCCAGAGCTTGGTATGATAGAGGACAGCATATCGCTTAAAACATTTGTCAGTAGAGGAGCCCATATAGATGAATGACATTTTATTAGATCAATGGGAAATACATCGGGCCCCAGTGATTTACCCCTGGCACTCTGTGCGATCGCTGCAATAACTTCATCAATGGTAAAATTTAGAGCTTCAAAGGAAATAGGGATTAGGTCTTTTTAGGGAAAATATACTTAGACAATAGTGCGAAATCCTTGTTTTTATCAAACCATGAGCCCAGGCTTCTAGAGTGTACAATCAGTGTGGCGTGTTATTTCATATGGCATTCACCCTGCTATTGAATCAAGAATGTCATAGTAAAAGTTATCAAGGATCAAATTATCGACACCCCTGTGGCTTAAGGTGATACAAAAGATTGCGCTTCAGAGTGTTATCCATCACCAATGTGCTATAAAACAATGTAAGACAAGTCTGGACTGACTAGTGTCATGAACTTAAGTGATGACATCTTCATCTGTTCTACTAGTCTAGATGAACATCATGAACAACTAAAAATACTCTACAGAGTTTAACAAACCCAGGGCTAGAACTCCAAGACAGGGGTGAATCCCTGAAATTTAAAACAACTCCTTTATGAAGGAAATTCACTCAGAAGTAGAAGCAAATTGCAAGTAAGTGTTAAGGATAGTTAGGATTATGAAGCAGCAAGTCAGCACATTCTCCCTACATTTATGTTGTGTTGTCTATCCTTTTCCTTATCAGACATTATGTGCAATACTTGTACCACAATATGTATCTAACGTTGCGGCTCAAGATACATTGAATAATTGCCATTCACTTATGACTGCTATTGGTAAGGATCCTAGCTAGTCTCAAATTTGGAGTAGCTTTTGTAACTCCATTGAAATGCCATTCTATCACAGTTCTCTCTGCCTTCTTTATTTCAATTGGAGATACACGTTTTTACACAATGAGATCATGAGACATGATATTTGAGGAAATACATTTTTGCAAGATTTACAAACAAGGTAAGTTATTGCTTTCATTATATACTAAGGGATATATTTACGAGCCCCTTATGCCTCTGGAGTGTTACTTTTTGTGTCGCTCCGGCGGTGCAAATTACAAATTCATATCTATGAGGCCACGCAAAGACTTAAGAATAACAATGGTTGTAATGAAGGTTTGAAAAACAATTTGTTGATATTAGAAAAGTTATAAAATCCCATCTGTCCAAATGGAGGAACATTATTACCTTGAAGACATATATTGAAAACAAAAAGGTACCCGTTGTTTAAGAATATTCATACCCTCCAACTTCGAGGATCCAGTGGATGATTTACTAGAGATGTGGAAGAACTTTCTATATTGTCTTGTATACAATGATGAATATTTTTATTAAACATGCTGAAATAAATGCTAATAAACTGAAAACTGAGATAGATAAATTAGAAGGAGAGATAGAAAATATGAATTTGCCCAAAGCAACAGGTAGGAATAATTTTGATTCTTCTAAAAAGGTAGTAGCTGATTATCAGATTTGTTTGAAAGACAAAAAGTTAAAAAAGATAAACAGGGATCAGTGTAACCATAAAGAAGGCAGAACATTTACATTTGTGAGGAAATACAATGACATAATCATTTCCAGAGAAAAGAGTAATCCTAAGCTTCAGAGCAAGGACATATCCTCAGTGAGTAGAAGCTCAATTCAATCTGTTGTAGGGGATACAGAAGAGAGACCAAGCACATCCACTTTCACACCAAAACTAGCATCCTCTTTGGCTTATTTAGATGAAGTATGGAGGTACCAAATGGCAAACAAATAACATCGGGAGGGGAAGGAAGAACCATTGAGAGCAACTCAAGAAGGTCAACAGAAGCTTAAAAACAAGTCGAAAAACAGGTGTCCAAATAAGATTTCAGGCAAAGAAGGGACTACAACATTGATATATAATTGTTTGTTAAGGAGTATGTAGATATTGAGGAAAATTCGGGATTAACCAATACATTAACCTGGTACTTTTTAATTTGGTGTGTAGAGGATTGAATTAGGATGAATGAGTCTTTAGAGTAAAGGTTTGGGGTTCTGTCCTATTCAATAAAATGATTTCACTGAAATCCATATTGGTCTGTTCAAATTTACCTGAAAGCTCAAATCACAGAACTACTTTGATCAAATATCTCAAAATGCTGTGACATTATGAATAATCAAGAATCATCTTCTCATATAATTGCAGAAATACAACACCTAGGGCCACATTTACTAAGTTCTCACGCAGCGCAGTACAGCTGCTGCATACGGAGGAGAGCACCAAATTAACTGAAATTTGGCACTCTCCTCCCCTCTCGCTAGCGCTGGCTCTGAAAGCAGTTGCTGTGTGCCACCATTCCGCCATGGTGCACGGGTGTCTCCTTGAGTCTAGCATAGGTTTTGTACTGGATGTGTACCCTTCCAGTACAAAACACCATGCATAGACTGGACTTCAACCCTTTTCCGACTTAGGGCCTGATTACGATGTCGGTCGGAGTTGCCTCTCTGGTCGGCGGTCCCGACTCCCCAATTAGGATGGGACCGCACATGGTGTGGTCGCAAGCTCCCATTTCTCTATGGGAGCTTGTGCTGCGTTCGGAAACCGGCCGCAGCACAAGCTCCCATAGAGAAATCGGAGTTTCTGTTAATCCCTGCACCATGTGGCAGGCACCATTAGGTGCCTGCCACACAGTGGCAACAGGAGGCCCCTGAGGAATGGGGGCCCTTCTTGATGTCCCCAAAGTCGCTTTCCAACAGTCTTTTCATGTCGGAAAGCCCGACATGAAAAGCCTGTCGGACACCTACATCATAATCCCCATGGCAGAAACTCCTTCCATAGGGGATTATGGGTTGCCTCCAACTGGCCGACAGGCTCCTTGAGCCTGTCGGAAGCCAGTCGGTCCGACCAGCCAGTTTAAACTCCGACCACACACATTGTAATTAGGCGGTCGGACTTTAATCCTACAATGTTGGTCAGAAAGCCTTTTTGGGTTTAGCGTCAGAAACCTTGGGTGGTTGCATGGGAACGGCCATGCACCACCCAAGCTACGCCTCCTTGGTGAAAAGTAATGCAAAGCAGCTCTATGGGCTGCTTCACGTTACTTTCATGTAATTTCCAGCGCTAAATAAGTTAAGCGCTGGAAAGTAAATTGGAAAAAATGCATTTTGTGCTGCTGTGCGTCAATTTTGTGATGCAAACACGGCGTAAATACTTAGTAAATCTCCCCCTGCGTGACTCTATTGTCAGTAAATGATTGTGAATATGAAAATATTATAAATAAGACCATGGCTGAACTAGACATTATTGAAGATGTGATCTAAGATAGTGGAATCAATGCTCCATCTAAATTAATACTTCTGGTCCACAAGACACAAATATTGAATTATTTATGTCTAAACCAATAGAAGATTTGTATGTCTGGAGGACAGTTACTGTCAACTAAGACACCCTAATTTAATCCTGACAAGAGAAGAAAATATGAATTTATAGAGCCTTGAAAAATAACTATATTGTCATTGAAGAGGTGGATGAAGGAGGCAATATTGTTCTCAAGAACATAGAAAGTAAATAATACTAAAATTCTGAGACAACTAAGGAAACCAACTGCAACATAAAGATCAACTATAATCCTGTTATTGATCAGTCACTACATAAAATGTAAACTTATAGACAGAAAAGAACAAGAGTTATCATCAGAAACTGAGTATAGATATCTATACATAGAATCGCCTAGACATCCCTGCATTTATATACTGCTCCCCTGGGAGACAAATAATTTCAGGCAATTGTTCCTCTTCTGAACACATATCAGAAACCTTTGACCAATACTTACCTTTTCATTCACAAATTGCCATTATACATTTGTGATAGTAAAGGTATTCTAAACAAGTTGGATTATTTGGTCTGAGCAGTGGTGACATGTTGTAACAATGAATGTGACAAGTCTTTACACATGTATTAAAGACCAATGTGGCTTAACTGTACTAAATTTATAGAGCTCTACATGTAAAGCAAAACTGCTTTAAGCAAACATCTATACATCTGGAAAACGTTGAGATAGTAATTACCAGGAATTATTTATATACAAAAATGCACCCTCTTATACCAACCTTTTTATGGGTTGGCTTGAAAGGGAGCATGCCGGTAGCAAACATCCTAGAACATGATTTAACCACAAATTCTTCTGGGGAAGATTCACTGACAATGTTATTGTCTAAAGGACCGAGAGTGTAGAACAAATTCAAACCTATTATGAATATTTGAATGAGAATCCCTGTAACGTAAAGTTTACAGAGCATTTCCAAAGGGATGGAGTACAACTTTTTTGATTTGGAACTGCATAAAACACAGAACATGATACACAGTAAAATGTATTGTAAAGAAACAGCATGTACCCGTATTCTTCATGCCACAATGGCACATTCACAGTTTGTAAAATATGCAATACCCTATGGGGAAATGGTGCGGGCATAAAGGAACAGTAATGACCAAAAAACTATCAATGAAGGTCCACAAAAGACCACACAAAGACTATCAGCCTGGAGTTATACCGATTCATGTCTTGCTGGAGCTGAGAAAAGGGCCAGAGGTCTTAACATGAATGCTTGGTGACAGGCATCTGTTAAGTGAAAATCCAATTGTTTAATAGCTTTCTTTACTAAGCACAATACATTACATAAAGATATAGGGGGTGTTTATGATGGCGGTTCTTCGCCATCGTGTGGCAATTACCACCTGCCAGATCAGGATGGTGGGCGGTGTGCCTGGCGGGTGGAAAGACCATTCACCACGGGTCCGACAGAGGCAATCGTTACGATTGCCTGTCGGACCCACCCCGCATCCACAAAATGGTGGCGGTGCCAGACAGGCACCGCCCGCCACATTTGGATGCTGCATCCCCGCCAGCCTGTCTATGGCTGTTCAACCACCATTGAAAGGCTTGCGGGGATGTACTTTGGGTGCCCGTTGCGGGCCTCCCTTGTGCAGGGGCATGTGAATTTTGCACTTGGGGGGCACCTATGGTGCCCCCCTACAGTTCCATGCACCAGGTGGCAGGCACCGCGTGGTGCCTGCCACGTAGTGCAGGGAAATGTACAACATGCATTTTTTAAATTGCGGCAGGTGCTGCCGCCAGCAGCACTTGCCGCAATGGTAAACATGTATAATGCGCTCGCCACAGTGGCGGTCGCATTGTAATGTAATGTGCGGGACAGCCGCCATATAGGCGGCAGGTCCCAATCCCCGGGACGATGGCGGACGGACTGCAGTCGGTCCGCCATCGCAATGAGCCCCATAGTTTAATCCTCAAATCAATTGACTGATTCTATTACAATCTAAAGGAGTGCAGGGTGCCTATGAATTTTATGTAAAGTTTGGGCGTTAACAACCGCACATAGGCTTCCTTAAAGGGAAGTTGCTTTCAAGACCGATATTAGAGGCCCAACCAATGTATTCACCTTAAAGCAATTTGCATTAAGGTAATTACATCGTCCGGTCCCTCATAGGTCCCTCATAATGCTCTTTAAAGAAACTGTGTTGGACTTGGGCTTAGTGATTTCTTTGCCTGCGGTGTATCCCTAAAACCTTCTCCTAGGTGAAATAAATGATGGCAAATCTCACCAGTTTTTACATTTTTCCAAAAATATATCCCATCTCTGGTGCCTAGAGATATAACCCTTTTGGGCTTGTTCAAGAAACGACCAATGAGCTCACCTGTTTAAAGTCACATCTCTTTTCACGTGTCAGTGGCTGAAATCTATACAGTTATGTGTACTGATGGTCATGTTCTGCTTCAAGTGCTACAAACAACTTTACTGATCCTATGACTTGTAAGAAGTAATAGAGGCCTCCTATCTCCACCAAGTTTTTCATTTCCTGCTGGAGCAAAGTATGAGACGCCTCTATTGTGAACTTTATAATCCAACTTACATTTTAATTTGAACTGTATGGCTAGCTACAGCAACTTCCACACATAAAAGAGCCATGTCTCTTCATACTAACTCGAGCAATGGGGAAGCCCTAGACCACCATCCATTTTGCCATCTTGTTGAATTTAGTTGCAGACTTTTGGACGGGCACTGGCCCACAGAATGGGGGAGTTGGGGCAAGTTACATAGTGCAGTCATTGCGATTGTAAAAAACATAGTACATTGGATCCTTAGGCTTGTGGATTGCATCTTCCAACAAATTGCACTGTATAAAGCATATGTATCAACTCACTCTGTAAATTTACGTCAGTGCCAAAACTGCAAGCAACTAAGGGGTCTATTAGGATGGCGGGCGGAGGCACCACCGCGGTGCTGGCGCCCGCGAACAGCGGTCCCCACGTCCGCCATATTAGCATGGGCAAACATAGCCCATTTCCCGTCTGCCGCGGTGCGACGTGAACCGCTATCTAAATGCGCCCGCAACCGCGGAGGTGGGAGCCAATGGAGACTCACCGCCGTGCGGAATGATGTCCCGTCTGCCTTACAAATCAGGATGCCCCAAACAGCCAGCCGCACCGCAGCGGAGAAACCGGATAACCAGAGACGGCGGAAACACCACAGCGGAGCGAGCGCAACCAGATCCACGGTCCCTACCACCCGGTCACGACCGCAATGGACCCAGCCTTACATGTTTTTCCGGCGCTGTACCTGATACACCACCAGCAAGTCATGAACTATCGCGGACGCCGCAGCAGGTACGCAATGACACAACTCCGCCCACAAACACAACACACAACTCCCGGGATGTCATAGGGTTCCTGTCCACACCAGACACCCTGGTGGAGACAGGAACACAACCACAAGTGAACCCACACATGTCCTACCTGTCAGTAAATCATCCCTCCGCATCCAGGCCAACCAACTACCGCAATCCTGCTGTAATGTCCCGGTCACGTCACCGCAGCGGTGAAGACGCAGGAAAACATGCGCACAATGCAGGAAGGCAGCGCCTGCGCCAGGCGTGGGTTGTGCACAAAGATCACAGGACCACACCTCCACCCTACACACACTAGCCCCCCCCTCAAGGAACATGCCATGTGCCCCACCCGTGCCACCCCATGTACAACAACCACCCATGTGACCCCACAGCCTGCACCACACACTCCAGACAACTAGGGAGACAGTCCCAGCAGGTAGGGCTGCAGAGGAACACACAGCACAGAAACACATGGTCAGGGCAACCCTCAGCACCACACCTACACTACACTCATGGCAGCAAAACTGAGTCCAAGCACAAAATGAACACTCATACAGAATAGGAACAAACACTGAACTGGACACACAACCTGTCAAGTCACACAGACATACCCCACACTGACACACAGCCACATACACAGACAACATGTCAGCAGCAATGGAGGAACACAAATAGGAAAGCAAAAGTGAGGTGCACACCAATGGAAGGCCAAGGAGACAACCACCAAGCATTTGTACATCACATGCAAGATAAGAAACATTTGACGACACCCTTACCGTATCAAACCACACATGGCTGCCACAGTGAGTGAAATTAAACCACAGCCACCCCACTTGCAACAAATCAGGGAGACAGCAAGGCAAAACATGTGTAGGGTCAGGAATGAAAGGAAGTCTCAGAAGTCAAACAGTCAACAGCCACACATCTGCATCAAACTACTTGATAGGTGTCGGTCAGCAGCACCAAACACAGGGCCCATTGACAAACTCCACAACTGACAAACACAAGTAGGATCCCCACCCAAACCACACCCACATCACACAACACCAGTGTCAAACACACATAAGGGGGACAATAATGTCCAGTCAATACATTGTCAAACAATCACACTTCCTGGGGCGCAGACACAAACATCACACACACTCATGGATGCCTGAATCAATGCTGACACCAAAACAACAGCCATACACCAACAACAATAACAGCACACACAGGAGTACAACAAGACCAGACCTGACCTGTGCAGCAAAACTGTAGAAAGGCAATGGGAGCACAGACAGAACAGGAGAACTCAACATCATCACCCAGCAACACTGCACAGACAACATACCCCAACACAGACAAGAAGTGCATCATCTCAAAACAATCATGGACACAAACTGGGACCAAGGGGCCTACAATGAAACACAGACAGACATACCACACCACCCATCAAGTCCACATGGTGTCATAGTGTACCACCTGCATGCACATGCACAATCTAGACAAATGACAGCTCCCACATGAGAGGGAAAACCCCCAGGATGCACCCAAAACAAGCCCAGGTAGAAGAATAGCCCTAAGTGCATGTGACAGACACACAAGTAATGCACACCACACTGGAAACACACATCTGAATGAATCACAACACACCAACAAAACACACACACTGACATGTCAAAAGAACATCACACACAGAGCATCTGTCAGCTGCAACAGACAACACAGCCCAAACACTGCACACATCCACATCAAACACACAACAGATGCACATGCCAATACATCACATTGCTAACACAGCAGGACATCAGGGGGTGCACACCAGGCAAGGACAAGGCAACATACACACACAGCACTGCATGCACGACAAGCAGTGTGTGCACAACAAACATACCAGTACCACACAGATATGAGTGACACAACATGAACACACACACCACCAATCAGCACAGCACTGACACAACATCACACTCAGAAAGTGAAGCAGTACCACAGCAAACACACACACAGCCAATACAACACCCACACATGCAGAAGTCTGGGACTCCCAGGTGACAACACCATGACCAGAGGACTGTGCAGCACAAACAGCAGAACTGCAAATGAGCAAACAGGGCTGCAAAACAAAACAAGAAAACACATATAACCAATTGGTCAACTGTCCTCAGTGGCACATTGGTCCTGTGCACAGATCCGCACCACAAAGCATAGTGAAGCCAATGAACTGATGGGGAGGCACACACACAGGCAACCCAAGGGGACAGCTGACATGAGAGTGAAGTGGCGTGTACGCCAGTAGTGGACAGGTGAGGAGTGCCCCATACAAATATAGAAGCAGGGCACACACACAACGGCTAGGCATCAGAAGCACAGATAGGCAATGGTCACACTCCACACCCCAGATGCCATAATGGCTCCAAATCAGACCTAAGTGACAGCAATGCATGAGAAAACAAACCCACAATGTCAGTGTGGCTGAGCAGGGCTGCACAACGAGCTCCAACAGTTACAAGACACATGGCTGATCAACAAAACACAACATTGACTTGCCAGATACACACTCTGCATACTCACAATTTCGACCAACAACAAGTAGTTGTCCCCCACAAGTGCAAGGACACACCAACACACTGCATAGTTCACAACCTACAACTCACACATGTGCACACAGTCACAAGCACAGGGCTGAACAATACAAACAACAGGCACCCAACTCCAGGGTGACACGTGTGCAGTTGACAATGCAGGGGCACACACACACCAACACCACTGACAAAGCCACCCCTTCACACTGCACACTTCATGAACACCCAAGTGCACACATTGACATTAACACATGTGACTAGGACGCCTGGACATCACTAGATGAGCATACACCAACACTGCTGTGCACACATCAAGAAAGCACACACAGACATGATTACCCTGGCCTGCCAGCCTGCAATACTGTGTATAGAATCCCACCTTGTACTGACACTGCATGCAGACATGACATGTGTCCAATATAGCTAAGCTGACCAAAGAGTGACCATTACAACAGTACTCCATCACAAACCAACATCATTGCACCCCCAAACCTCTGAGTCAAGAAGAACTGAAGTGCATGTCACCTCTGTAAAACCTAGAATGAAGTGACCCAAACCATTGGCAATGTTGAAGTGGCACATAGAGCATGTGTCACAGTAAACCATACCCGCATAGAATAACGCTTCAGTCATGAAGGACACTGGCAATGCAGACAACAGGAGTAACTGGTTTTATTCACATATCATAGTGATAGGCACAAGAAGTGGACAAGAGCAAGGCCAGTGGCCACGACAATGTTCAGACTCTGTCCATGAGAACCTGCACAGGGAGGGGGTAAACAGCAAGGCCAGTGGCCAGTCCAAGGTGCAGACTGTGTCCATGAGATCCTGCACAGGGAAGGGGTAAACAGCAAGGCCAGTGGCCAGTCCAAGGTGCAGACTGTGTCCATGAGATCCTGCACAGGGAAGGGGTAAACAGCAAGGCCAGTGGCCAGTCCAAGGTGCAGACTGTGTCCATGAGATCCTGCACATGGAAGGGGTAAACAGCAAGGCCAGTGGCCAGTCAAAGGTGCAGACTGTGTCCATGAGATCCTGCACAGGGAAGGGGTAAACAGCAAGGCCAGTGGCCAGTCCAAGGTGCAGACTGTGTCCATGAGATCCTGCACAGGGAAGGGGTAAACAGCAAGGCCAGTGGCCAGTCCAAGGTGCAGATTATGTACAGGAGATCCAGCACAGGGAAGGGGCAAACAGCAAGGCCAGTGGCCAGTCCAAGGTGCAGATTATGTACATGAGATCCTGCACAGGGAAGGGGTAAACAGCAAGGCCAGTGGCCAGTCCAAGGTGCAGATTATGTACATGAGATCCTGCACAGGGAAGGGGTAAACAGCAAGGCCAGTGGCCAGGAGAAAGTGCAGGTGAGGTACATGAGAAGCTGCACAGGCAAGGCTCAAACATCAGTGACCAACAAGGCCAGTGGCCAGGAGAAAGTGCAGGTGAGGTACATGTGAAGCTGCACAGGCCAGGCCCAAACACCAGTGAGCAACAAGGCCAGTGACCAGGAGAAAGTGCAGGTGAGGTACATGAGAAGCTGTACAGGGAATGATGAACACAGCCAGTTGCAACAAGGTCAGTGGCCAGTACAAAGTGCAGAGTAAGTACATGAGATCCAGCACTGGGAATGGGTGGTACTGTACCCTGCAATGGTCAGCAACACACTCAGGGCGTCAACAATGGGAAGTCCATGGCACCACTGTGGGAGAGACGTGTGTGAGGGGGACTAACACTCAGACTTTGCTGACAGTCTGACTGGGAGGTGGCTGTGTGTTGGGGACAGTTGGGTGACTGGACCGGGGAGAGAGAGGCCCAGCTGGGGTTGAGCCATCAGTGGTTTGGGAAGCCTGAGGGCTGCTAGGACCAGGTGGGGTGGTGGCACGTGGAGGTGGACTCATGCTGCCCTGAGACACAGTGGGGTCGATTCCGATCTCGGCCGGAAGCGCACCTAACACCATTCGTCCGGAAAAAAACCAAGCCGAACACGTGTTTCCCGACCGAGTTGAACATTCGTCCGAACGAGCAAGTACGATGCGCATAACTGCCCAGATCCCGACCCAGCCGTACTTACCCAATCCAGCTCCTGTTCCCCGCCCGAGCCGGATACGTAAACGCAGAATCGAGTCGCATGGAAGCCAAAATACAGCACTTTCCGGCCAGACTAGTACGATGCGCCTTCCGTATGCGCCGAACCCGTCGCTACGTACGGCACGTCAGAGCATCCAGGAGAGGCGCACATAAGCTCCGATTCGCGCCACAAGACGATCCACGGCTACGAGACGAACACGCCAGCCACGAGTACGAGTCGAACCAACGAGAAAGACGAACGAGACGAACCAACCATGAATCGCATCGCGCAGGTCCTACCAATACTCTACATCTATTACCGGAACCGGTACAGACGCGTACGGCGCAGAAGGCAAGTCAAACACCCACCACACAAACAAACGACATGTACCCGACCTATGACACACACACATAGGGATGCAGAAATTACTTTTTTTATTTTTTATTTTATTTTTATTTTAAAAGTTTTATATAGCGCTGGCTAGACCCAGAGGTATCAGAGCGCTTTACAAGAGAAGGTAATATAAAGCAAACATGGCATACAAGTAGATAAAAAGATAATGAAACAACGTATGAAATATACAAAACAAAATAAATATACAGGAGCAAGAGCTATACATTTCAAGTAACTAGGTATATGATGTTCGCGAAATGGACAGATAATACTGGACAAAATGTAACATGGTGATTGGAGATCAGGTGCAGGTCACAGGTTAGGACCCCCAATAATAATTGGGCCAAACATGGCATATACCTAGATAAAAGATAATGACAACAACATGTGAAGTATACAAATCAAATAGATAAACAAATCAAACAAATAGATAAAGGAATCAAATAGATAAACAGGGGCAGGAGCTATACATATCAAGTAATTAGGCCGATGATGTTCATGAAATGGACAAGTATTACTGGACTAATATAACATGGTGAAATTGGAGATCGAGTGTAGGTCACAAGTTAGGATCCCCAATAATAATTGAGGAGGTGGATTTTGAGGTCTTTTTTGAAGCTGAGATAGGAGGGGTTGCAGCGCAGGTTTTTGGGAGGGCATTCCAGACTTACACTAGCAACAGCAGAACCATAGGGGCGGGATGTCTATCACCAATGCCATATACACCCATAGGGGCCTGGATGCCTTCCACTAACACCACCCCTACTCAGGGGGTGCCAGATGCCTGTCACTACTACCATCCCCACTCATAGGGGGATGGATGCCTACTACCAACACCACCCTTACTCATGGGGGGCTGGATGCCTACCACTACCACCACCCCTACTCAGGGGGGGCTGGATGCCTACCACTACCACCACCCGTACTCATGTGGGCCTGGATGCCTACCACTACCACCACCCCTACTCAGAGGGTGCCAGATGCATGTCACTACTACCATCCCCACTCATAGGGGGATGGATGCCTACCACCAACACCACCCCTATTCAGGGGGGGCTGGATGCCTGTCACTACCATCACCCCTACTCATGGGGGGCTGGATGCCTACCACTAACACCACCCCTACTCAGGGGGGCTGGATGCCTACCACCAACACCACCCCTACTCATGGGGGCCTGGATGTCTACCACCAACACCACCCCTACTCATGGGGGGCTGGATGCCTACCACTACCACCACCCCTACTCATGGGGGGCTGGATGCCTACCACTACCACCACCCCTACTCATGTGGGCCTGGATGCCTACCACTACCACCACCCCTACTCATTGGGGGCTGGATGCCCACCACTACCACCACCCCTACTCATGTGGGCCTGGATGCCTACCACTACCACCACCCCTACTCAGGGGGTGCCAGATGCCTGTCACTACTACCATCCCCACTCATAGGGGGATGGATGCCTACCACCAACACCACCCCTACTCAGGGGGGGCTGGATGCCTGTCACTACCACCACCCCTACTCATGGGGGGCTGGATGCCTACCACTAATACCACCCCTACTCAGGGGGGGCTGGATGCCTGTCACTACCACCACCCCTACTCATGGGGGGCTGGATGCCTACCACTAACACCACCCCTACTCAGGGGGGGCTGGATGCCTACCACTACCACCACCCCTACTCATGTGGGCCTGGATGCCTACCACTACCACCACCCCTACTCAGGGGGTGCCAGATGCCTGTCACTACTACCATCCCCACTCATAGGGGGATGGATGCCTACCACCAACACCACCCCTACTCAGGGGGGGCTGGATGCCTGTCACTACCACCACCCCTACTCATGGGGGGCTGGATGCCTACCACTAACACCACCCCTACTCAGGGGGGGCTGGATGCCTACCACCAACACCACCCCTACTCATGGGGGCCTGGATGTCTACCACCAACACCACCCCTACTCATGGGGGGCTGGATGCCCACCACTACCACCACCCCTACTCAGGGGGGGCTGGATGCCTACCACTACCACCACCCCTACTCATGTGGGCCTGGATGCCTACCACTACCACCACCCCTACTCAGGGGGGCTGGATGCCTACCACCAACACCACCCCTACTCATGGGGGCCTGGATGTCTACCACCAACACCACCCCTACTCATGGGGGCTGGATGCCTACCACTACCACCACCCCTACTCATGGGGGGCTGGATGCCTACCACTACCACCACCCCTACTCATGTGGGCCTGGATGCCTACCACTACCACCACCCCTACTCATGGGGGGCTGGATGCCCACCACTACCACCACCCCTACTCATGTGGGCCTGGATGCCTACCACTACCACCACCCCTTCTCAGGGGGTGCCAGATGCCTGTCACTACTACCATCCCCACTCATAGGGGGATGGATGCCTACCACCAACACCACCCCTACTCAGGGGGGGATGGATGCCTGTCACTACCACCACCCCTACTCATGGGGGGCTGGATGCCTACCACTAACACCACCCCTACTCATGTGGGCCTGGATGCCTACCACTACCACCACCCCTACTCAGGGGATGCCAGATGCCTGTCACTACTACCATCCCCACTCATAGGGGGATGGATGCCTACCACCAACACCACCGCTACTCATGGGGGGCTGGATGCCTACCACTACCACCACCCCTACTCATGTGGGCCTGGATGCCTACCACTACCACCACCCCTACTCATAGGGGGCTGGATGCCCACCACTACCACCACCCCTACTCAGGGGGTGCCAGATGCCTGTCACTACTACCATCCCCACTCATAGGGGGATGGATGCCTACCACCAACACCACCCCTACTCAGGGGGGGCTGGATGCCTGTCACTACCACCACCCCTACTCATGGGGGTTGGATGCCTACCACTAACACCACCCCTACTCAGGGGGGGCTGGATGCCTGTCACTACCACCACTCCTACTCATGGGGGGCTGGATGCCTACCACTAACACCACCACTACTCAGGGGGGGCTGGATGCCTACCACTACCACCACCCCTACTCATGTGGGCCTGGATGCCTACCACTACCACCACCCCTACTCAGGGGGTGCCAGATGCCTGTCACTACTACCATCCCCACTCATAGGGGGATAGATGCCTACCACCAACACCACCCCTACTCAGGGGGGGCTGGATGCCTGTCACTACCACCACCCCTACTCATGGGGGGCTGGTTGCCTACCACTAACACCACCCCTACTCAGGGGGGGCTGGATGCCTACCACCAACACCACCCCTACTCATGGGGGCCTGGATTTCTACCACCAACACCACCCCTACTCATGGGGGGCTGGATGCCCACCACTACCACCACCCCTACTCAGGGGGGGCTGGATGCCTACCACTACCACCACCCCTACTCATGTGGGCCTGGATGCCTACCTCTACCACCACCCCTACTCATGTGGGCCTGGATGCCTACCACTACCACCACCCCTACTCAGGGGATGCCAGAAGCCTGTCACTACTACCATCCCCACTCATAGGGGAATGGATGCCTACCACCAACACCACCCCTACTCATGGGGGGCTGGATGCCTACCACTACCACCACCCCATCTCATGTGGGCCTGGATGCCTACCACTACCATCACCCCTACTCATGGGGGGCTGGTTGCCCACCACTACCACCACCCCTACTCAGGGGGGCCTGGATGCCTACCACCAACACCACCCCTACTCATAGGATGGGTAATGCATGACACAACCAGCATACTCCAACATAAGGAATGTAAGAAAAACACATCCCCCCAACACCATGACAAGCGTGTGTAGACTGTGTCAAATGTCTACAACACTGAACATGAAATTGAACATACAATGTGAACCCCTATCACATGTGTCACACATAAATGTGTGTGTCCTCCACAATGCAAGCAGACCATGACCACTGTGGCAATGGGGTCTAACACCCCATCATCACAGTGACCAAAAGGTAAGTGTGGGGTCCATAGCTGAAGCACATTTGGAACATTGTGGCAATGGGGTCTAACCCCCCATCATCACAGTGACCAAAAGGTAAGTGTGGGGTCCATAGCTGAAGCACATTTGGAACATTGTGGCAATGGGGTCTAACCCCCCATCATCACAGTGACCAAAAGGTAAGTGTGGGGTCCATAGCTAAAGCACATTTGGAACATTGTGGCAATGGGGTCTAACCCCCCATCATCACAGTGACCAAAAGGTAAGTGTGAGGACCATAGCTGAAGCACATTTGGAACATTGTGGCAATGGGGTCTAACCCCCCATCATCACAGTGACCAAAAGGTAAGTGTGGGGCCCATAGCTGAAGCAAATTTTGAACATTGTGGCAATGGGGTCTAACCCCCCATCATCACAGTGACCAAAAGGTAAGTGTGGGGTCCATAGCTGAAGCACATTTTGAACATTGTGGCAATGGGGTCTAACCCCCCATCATCACAGTGACCAAAAGGTAAGTGTGGGGTCCATAGCTGAAGCACATTTGGAACACTGTGGCAATGGGGTCTAAACCCCCATCATCACAGTGACCAAATTGTAAGTGTTGACATGGAAAAAGCTGCAAATGCCAAACAGCATGGATTATTCCTGGTCACAGAACAACAAACACATCAGTGGCATATTAGTGCTTGTGTCCAGGAGCAACATAGATTGGGTGAGGCAAGCAGTGCAGTGCAAATAAGACATACCTTTGCCCATGTGCAGACAAACATCACCCATGGGGGCTGACATTGTCAACATTCATCAATGACACAATGACAGAAGTGACCATCATAATCCAGACCCACATATCTGCACCAATGGGCACACAAATGTAGATATGCTGTGGAGACTGTAGATGTGAGGTGGACAAATACCATACCATGGCAGCAATGGGACATACAAACCATGATCACTGTGCTGACTGATGGCCTAGGAGTCCCAGGGACAGCAGGGGAAACCCACCAAACAACATACAGCCAATGGCACACTAAAGATATGCCAATGCAGTGGTGCAGATGCACAAACACAAACAGGCAGCCCCACACTGCATATCAAACACAACAGGTGATGGGGGGGTGTGCCAGTGTCCCCAGGCAACCACACAACACATGAGGAGGCCTGAATCCCAATTACACAGATGTGCATACAGTGCCACACAAAAGTAACTCATGGATCCGAATCCCCTATGTGGGCAATCAGGCATTGTTAGATGAGAGGGAGCCCAAATTACACATGTCACACAAGCTTGTAGGAACAGCAACTAACACAGCAAGACACAGACCCACCACAGCACTACCCCCAGGGTCCCCACATTGTGGTGACACTGGCCTGCATGATAATCCCACTGTGATGACAAAGCTAGATGTTGTTCACACTGTGAACCACAGTCATGTGTCCTGAGCAACAAACTACCATCACACCTACACAAGCACAAATCAATCAGCACGGCCTGTCAGCCAAGGCCAATATGGAGGCAGGGGTCTAGCCGTGAAACAACTCTCATCTGCACACAGTCAACACCACACACCTTGATCTCCACCAATGTGCAGCAGTGAAGCTCACATGCACTGGTGACATTGCACATGCACCCATGACAATCCCAGGGGTGGTGGTGGGAACTAAGGTGCAGAAACCCATCACACATGGCCAGTCAACAAGACTCATGAATGTCTGACACACTGCACAGTACGCCGTACATGGGCATGACGTCAAATCCACACCAACCAATGGGATCCCGGCCACAGTCACACACCAATGAAGAAGCCAAGGTCACCCACAAAGAACACACATAGACAACTTCCAACATTGCAGCTCTGACCCTGAGGAGTGGCAGCAGTCACACACACAACGTGTCACAATCACTGAAAGCTACCACAAACTGTAAATTACATGACTGGTGTAACCAACAAGTGCCAAGGGGAATCCTGACTGTGTCTCATCTGCGTTTGCCCACAAACTCAGCCCTGACAGCAAACACACCTATGGGTGACACCCTGATGACCAGTAATGTGCCATGCACCCACATCCCAGAGAAGCCAGGGAGAAGAATTTGGGGGAACATAGGTCAACTCAGCAAGCATCACAAACAGGAACATCACTAGGGATCCCAGCCTGCGTAGCAAAATGGAAGTGAACACACACAGACATGCTCACACAACACACACCTTGGGCTCATGCAATGTCACGGAATTACACACTGTCATGAGGGGACTCCACTCCTGTGTAAGGAAAGCTGTGCCATACGTTGTCTCAGTAGGGCTCTATCATGTCAGCAGAACACTTGGTCACTCAGTCAACAATTAGCACAAAATGAAGGCTCTCATCATATCAGCCTGGTCATGGGAGTGTCACCGAAATCATCAGCACAGATCCAACACACATGTATAGCAAGTTGCACTGATAACACAGATGAGTCCTTCCCCATTGATGCCCAAACTTGCATGTCCAGTGGAGATGGTCACACGGTCAGGGAAATAGACAAATTGAACAATGGCAAGCACAACAGATGTGCAGGGGTGTAAGCCACAGATGTGATATTGCAAATAAAAGTAGGAAATCCCATTGCCAAATTTAGAAAACATGACACCCTCATATTGCTGCAAAGGATGACATGGATACACACCAGGATAGGACACATTCCCCCTGGACCACATGGGGTCCTGCACAGTAACACTTCATTTTCCTGATATCAAAAATCACCATCACTGCACCAAGGGCCTGGTTAGCATCATCAACATCATGTACATCAGAAGGAAAACCACTAGAGAACAGAAAGTAGCTATATTCAGCATATGTGTGTGAAAAAGTGAAAGTCCAGAAAAAACACAAAGGCCAATGGCCAGTCCATTATCATAGTCCAAACAGGGTGACAGTGGCAGATGTCACCCTTTGCATGCCTGCACTGCTACACACCAGGGACATTCCCCTCGGAGGGGCATACGGGGGGCCAGGCCAGGCACCGCAGGGACAGGATCAGGGCTCACCAGATGGAGGCAGGGAAGGGGTGGTGGGTGTTGGAGAGTCACTGACAACTGCAGTGGAGGTGTCTGACATGGTGTGTGCCGGCACAACTGGGGGGCATGAGTCAGATTGTGTGGGTGCCGGCATGACTGCAGTGGGCTGGGCAGATGGAGTGGACAGGTTCCCCACTGCAGTGCCCAAGTCAGACGGGGTGGTAGTGGACTCCACTGCAGTGCCTATCTCCAGGGGAGTAGAATGGGGTTCAGGTAAGGTGGGCAGGACAGAGGGGGAGGACACGGCCTCTACACCAGTGGCACAAACATGCGCAGCGGGGGGTGTGGTGCTGGAAGAGCAAGTGGTAGGGGGAGTAGGCCGGATCATTTTGGGGATGGTGTATCTGTGGGTGGGGGAACCTGGGGCAGGGTGTGGTGGGGGAACCTGTGTAGTGGGGGCCTGAGGGATGGAGGAAGGAGACTGTGTGGTTGAGCTGCAGGGCAGTGGCGGGATCTTGCTCTTCCGGCTCCGGGGGGACTTGCGGATGGGGCCTCAGTCTGTCTGTGCCTGGGGGAGGGTGTCCGGGGGTGAGGGGCACTCCCCTCTGTGTGGGTGGACTTCCTCTTCCCCCTGTATGCTGGATCAGCTGGATCGGAGGGGAAGAGGCCGAGGTCATAGAGGAAGAGCTGCTTTGTAGGTGGGGTTGCAGGTGAGGCAAGGGAAGGGGCCTTGGAGGGAGAGGTATCGGAGGACTGCGGAGTGACTGTGGATGCCTGTGTGTGTGTCTGTTCCCCATCCCCTGTGGGTGTGGTATCAGTCCCCTGAGGATGCCTGCGTGCACATTTTGTTTTTGTATTGGGTGTGTCTGTGCTGCTCGTGTCTGTGTGTTTGGGTGATTGTGCAGGTGTGCATGTGCTTGGGACAGGTAGGGTGCCAGGAAGTGTGGATGGGGCAGAGGTAGGAGGGGTGAGGGACTGTTGGAGGAGGGACACTGCTGCCATCAGGGAGGAGTCCATGGACCTATTGCTCCTCTGTAGGGCAGACATGCCCGATGAGATGCCCTCCATAAACGACACCAGCTGTGTCAACAGAGTGGTGTGGCATGGAGGACACTCAGCATTGCTGTCTGCCCTACATGGAGCTGGCGAAGTAGGTACACATACTCCTCACTCAGGGCAGCAGGGGACACAGGGGCAGGGGGTGCAGTGCCTGGCACGAAGGAGACATGCTCCCGAACACGGGAGCCTCCACGGACCTCTGGAATGGGAGCCGATGGGAGGGCGGTGGTGGCGGGGACAGCAATACTAGCTGGGGTGTGGTGGCTGCTGACACCCGCCTCCACAAGGGAGTCATCCTCCAAGCTGCTGTGGTCCTCAGCTGAGGTGGATGCTGCTGAGGACTCCTCGGTGTGGCTCCCCTCGCCCTCCGTGCCACTGGGTCCCTCCGACCACTCATCGGCTGCTGACCCAGTCTGGCTCTGCGGCTCCTCCTGGTCCGGGGAGCTGTCCCCTCCTGTGGCCGTGGATGTATCTGCAAACAATTAGGGAAACAGACAAACATCAGTCACCTGCACTGACCGCACACACCACAGTAAGTAGAGCACATTACAGAGCAAGCCCTGGCATCCTTAGTTGAACATTGCCAAAAGTGCTCAAACAGAGTAGGAGAAGCCAATTGTCAGTCTGATGGTCAACCATGGCACTCACATGAAATGGTGACAATATATCAATATATCTTGATATATTGTCACCATTTCAGTCTATGACATATTTGTTTTGTATAGTGTTTTGTTATCTTCAATTAGGATCTGTATCTTCAACAGAATAAGATTGATACAATACCATATACTTCAGAGTTATTGCCTGATTTTGTGTCCTATTGATCGATGACACATAATTTTATTGATTAATTATTGAACATTGTCCTTCCCCCCTTTTTTATAAGTGTTTTATATTATGTATATTTAATAAATTAAAAAAATCAAATAAATAATTGTTTATTAAGTGTTGGTTGTCATACTGAATTGTTGGTTGATTGGGATTAATTTGTCTGCATTGTTTTCATGATACACCTTGCCCTGGTGTAGTTCTTTACCCATTGTTGTTTTTCCCTGTCAGGGCATTTGCATTCTGATTCCAGGGGGCCCGATTCGTTCCCAGTTTCACATGCACCACCTACACAGTAGTTGGACAGTGCAGAGAACACAGTGAAGTATGTGAACATGCACACATCACAACTATTGCCACTGAGTCAGTACAGGTGTCCGGATAAAGGGATGGCCAGAGTCTATTTTGAAATGCATGTGATGCATACCAGCACCAGACACCATGATGCACCCATGTCCTGATAGTCAATGCCACGATGGGGTGCATGTAGCACATGTCACCCACCTGCAGGATCACTCTTAGGGAGTTTAATGCCATGGCACAGGCATGCCTGCAAAGTCATACATCACTGTCTCCAGTTACATGGGCAGGGCAGCCAGCCAACAACAGTCTGCACTGTGTCACAATCCTAGGTCATGGGGAATGCAAGTTCTGTAGCTGACAAGTGCACATGTCCATCCCCCACAAACCACATCATCTGAAATCTTATTCGTCCACGTCATACCAATTGGACATATGGGAGACATGAAACCCAACACTCTGAACCTGAGCACCTCACAGTCTGCTGTGAAGGGGAAACAGCTGCCTGAACTTCACATTCGCAGACCCCAGTCTGCACAGTCAAGTGATCAAACACCTATATGTCACACAAGTATCGTCTCCTATGGTCACATCTCAGGTGGCATGCCGAGCCCTAACCGATAAACACCCCAGTAGTCCTGACAACGAAGCCACAGCACAATGACACAGAGGCAGACACCTGAGGGAACATTTCACTGAGCACAACGTGTCAGCTGATACACGGGAGTGGGAGTACAGAGTGTATTGTATGGCCTGGAGTAGGCATGACGGTCCTGCTCCACGTGAAAGAGGGATGAGCCCTGGACAGTAGGCAGGTGGCTAAGTATGTGTGACACACTTGATATACATACTCCTGAGGCCCAAACATTGTTCCCACCCGCAGCATGGGTGTGTGCCAAATACCCCAGGCACATGTGGTGAGTCAGATCAGCAAATGGACCACATATCAAAGTTACACGCAGATTACATGTCAGAACTCAGGCATTGTGTAAGCAATGGACCCACCCATGAAGCCCACAACAAAGTCACGGGAACAAATGCTGTCCCCCACCTTGAGCTAAGCAAAATGTAAGGACACAGTACCCAAGTGACACAATTTCCTGACTGTAAGGGCCACACCTGGGTATCAGATGAGGAGTGGGCATGTCACAATTGGGGGACATGGGTCCTGGACCACAAGACTGATGTACTGTGGAAGTTTAACCAGGCCAGAGGAGGGCACATAGCATGTCAGACAAAGTACACAGTGCAGTCATGGACTCACCCCCTCCTTGCTGCTGTCTGGCCTTCAGCTGCCCATCCAGGTCAGGGAAGACCACCGCCGGGATCCTGAGCATGTGGGGGTCAGGGTCCGGTGTCCGCCCCTCCTGCGAGGAGGCAACAGCTTCAGCTGGACCCTTGCGATCCTCCGGGTCCAGCCCGAAGGTCCTGCCACCTCTTCTGGCAGTTGCGGATCCGGCGCTTGTAGACCCCCACAGATCTTACTGCCCGGGCGATGTTCAGCCAGATTTCCTGCTTCTGGTGGGCATCAACCTGTGAGGATGACAAAGTGTAAAGGCCATTACTACACATGCAACATATCCGTGCATCACACATTTGGATGGACATGTCTCAATCACAGGGGCACATGATGTACACAGGCAGTGCAACGATGGCTATGAACAGTTTGCCAGCAGTTACTACATGGTATCATTGCCTGGGAAGTAAAACCTTGTTGGAATGCACTGTTACTGCACTATACCTGTTCAGTGCATGTAACTACACACTATGGGGGGTGACAACTACTCAGTGAGCATGCTAGCCAGTGGCGTGCACACTGTAAGTCTTGCTAGTCAGACAACATGCACATTCAGTAAGGCAGTGGACAGCACACTCACCTGCTCCCCTGCTTTCCCATACAGCTTGCTGTACTGTGGAAGGAGGCTGTCCACCAGGGCCTGGTTCTCCTCAGTGCTGAAGGCTGGGGCTCTCTCCAGAGTACGTGCCATTGCAGGATCCAGGGGATGCAGAGACAGCAGCAGTGGTGGTGGCAGATGTCGTCCTGGAGCATGTAGTGCAGGCAAGTGAGCTCTCAGGGGAACAGCCAGCATTATATGTGTGCTGCTGAGGCAGATACTTTCCCATGTGTCCAAAGTGATAGGTCCAAGTCGTTTGCATCTTCTGAATCTGGCCAATCCATGGAATTGCACCACTTACACACGCCCACAGCATCCTTCAAAAGTTCAACTTCATGAGACCCATGATTTTGCAACATTGTTGTGGGTGGCCAACTGAATTCACTGCATCAGACTCGTTAAAGGTTCGAAAACGCGTCCGTTGCCATGCCAGGCCATAGCCAATGCGTGCACACCGATCGGTCCATTGCTGTACAACGCGTATTTCGAAAAACAACGCGTACCCCTTCACATCATATGCAATGGCCAAGGCGTGCGCACCGATCGGTCCATTGCTGTACAACGCGTATTTCGGTCCACATCATATGCAATGGCCAAGGCGTGCGCACCGATCGGTCCATTGCTGTACAACGCGTATTTAAAAAAACAACGCGTACCCCTTCACATCATATGCAATGGCCAAGGCGTGCGCACCGATCGGTCCATTGCTGTACAACGCGTACCCGCTCACATCATATGCAATGGCCAATGCGTGCGCACCGATCGGTCCATTGCTGTACAACGCGTATTTCGGTCCACATCATATGCAATGGCCAAGGCATGCGCACCGATCGGTCCATTGCTGTACAACGCGTATTTCGAAAAACAACGCGTACCCCTTCACATCATATGCAATGGCCAATGCGTGCGCACCGATCGGTCCATTGCTGTACAACGCGTATTTCGGTCCACATCATATGCAATGGCCAAGGCGTGCGCACCGATCGGTCCATTGCTGTACAACGCGTATTTCGGTCCACATCATATGCAATGGCCAAGGCGTGCGCACCGATCGGTCCATTGCTGTACAACGCGTATTTCGGTCCACATCATATGCAATGGCCAAGGCGTGCGCACCGATCGGTCCATTGCTGTACAACGCGTATTTCGAAAAACAAGGCATACCCCTTCACCATATGCAATGGCCAATGCGTGCGCACCGATCGGTCCATTGCTGTACAACGCGTATTTCGGTCCACATCATATGCAATGGCCAAGGCGTGCGCACCGATCGGTCCATTGCTGTACAACGCGTATTTCGGTCCACATCATATGCAATGGCCAAGGCGTGCGCATCGATCGGTCCATTGCTGTACAACGCGTATTTCGGTCCACATCATATGCAATGGCCAAGGCGTGAGCACCGATCGGTCCATTGCTGTACAACGCGTATTTCGGTCCACATCATATGCAATGGCCAATGCGTGCGCACCGATCGGTCCATTGCTGTACAACGCGTACCCGCTCACATCATATGCAATGGCCAATGCGTGCGCACCGATCGGTCCATTGCTGTACAACGCGTCCCTGTACAAGTCACTCGCATATGTCACCATGCCTGTCACAGGTGAACGTATGCCAGCCACATTTACTTTCCAGGGACTCAGGGGCACACCTACAACACCACAGCCTGTCCACACTGTATCCGAAGGCATGTAAGGCTGCATTACCTTTTCTGTGTATGGGGGTCAACATGTGGTTTTTTGGGTGGCACTTGGGGGCAGCCACTCCCAGGCTGTGCACGTGTTCATGGGGACAGAATCCTTGGTGTGTTGTGCACATGACCACTGTGATGTGCAACTGTTCATTTCAGAGCATGTGGCATGGTCACATTTCCAGGTTGTGTATGTGTATGTCATGTCACATACCCCCTGAGTCCCATGTGGGACGGTATGTATGTCACAGGGTGACCCATTGCCACAATAGTGATGGCCCTCCACAGTCTGTGTGCATGTTGTGTTTACAATGTCTCTGATTCCATGTGCACAATGGGAGACAGTCTCCACATCCACTTTGTTTGTGCATGGACTTTGATGTTGTGCGTGTGTGTGTGTCACATACGTCCATGTCTGTCCTGCAGAGGCAACAGGGACCACTACCTGTGGGGGTCATGGTTGTTTTGCTGTGGTGTATTCATGATACGCCACGTCATGCCAGTGTCCATGTGGCAATACAGGGTCCCTGGGAATCTACCTGTCAATGAGCTGTGATGCCTGGGGCACATCTGTCCTCACATGTCACTGTGGTGTGTGTTTGGAACATGACAGCAGTACATGGGTACTGTGACACAGCCTAATGATATCCCATAGCACAACCTGGGACTTGTTGACAACACATGTTGAACTGTGATGTTAGATGTTGGCCATGTAGGTGCCATACATGTCCTTACAGAATGCCACACACATCATGTACTTGTGTCACGTAATGATGTATCATGTGATATTGAGTATGGTCTATGCCACATATGTGGGGTGACTGACAATCTTTCTTTCTTCACCTATGCACTGCAGGGCACCAGCTGTCCATAGACCATTCCCTGACCTTGCAACCATGGTTGAACGGGACTGCATCCGACGGTACCGCTTCACCAGGCCGCTGATTGAGGAATTGACGGTGCGGTTGGCCCCACATTTGCAACCTGGCCGGACATACCCTACAGCGCTGACCCCCAAGGTGAAGGTGATGGCAGCCCTACACTTCTTTGCCACCGGTACCTTTCAGCACACTGTGGCGTCTGCTGGTGGGATGTCACAAACCATGTTCAGCCGTGTGCTACGTGATGTTTTGGAGGCTATGTTGAGATACCTGAACCAGTACATCTATTTCCCTAAACGTCAACAACTCACTGACGTCAAGAGTGACTTCTATGCCCTGGGGAGGATGCCGCATGTCATTGGCTCCATTGATGGGACACATGTGGCTTTGGTACCACCACAGGCACATGAGCAGGCATACAGGAACCGAAAACATTACCATTCGGTCAATTCTCTGGTGGTATGTCTTGCAGATATGAGCATCTCACACGTGTGTGCCCGTTTCCCCGGTTCTGCACACGATGCCTACGTGATGAGGAGTAGTCGCATCCCGAGGATGATGTCACAGATGCGGAACCAGCGTGCCTGGCTTGTCGGTGTGTACTGACTTTGTACCATTGTGTGTGTTCTGCAATGTAGTATTCCACCCTCTTTTCCAACTCAGCTAATGTGCAATTGTCTGTATGTAGGTGACTCCGGATACCCCAACATGCCGTGGTTGCTGACGCCCCTCAGGAACCCTGTGACACCAGCCCAGATGCGCTACAATGAGGCACATGGTCGGACCAGGAGAGTGATCGAGCGGACATTTGGTCTCCTGAAGAGCCGCTTCCGCTGCCTGGACAAGACAGGAGGGGCCCTCCCATATGCCCCAGCAAAGGTGTGCAAGATTGTCATCGTCTGCTGCATGCTACACAACCTGGCAGTGCGGAAGGAGTTGCCTCTCATTCTGGATGACGATGACCAACATCCGCCACCTGTGGAGGATCCTGGCCTGGGCCACGATGCCAGTGATGGTGATGATGATGAGGGTGATGTCCGCACACAGCTCATCACCAACTTCTTCAGCTGAATGTGAGTATCCAGAGATGTCATGTCAATGATGTGAGTTTGCGTGATATGTGTTGGTGGTGCTCTGGTGCTGTTTGAGTGTGGCCATGTGCTACTTGACTGTATGCATGCAGCGATGTGTCCTTACAGGTAGTCTGTACTCCCCAACAGTGTTGACATGCTAACTTGGTTTTGTGTAGGTATCTTGTGACATGTATTGGGCATGAGTATTGCAGTTCTGTCCTGTTCTTCAGTGCTTTTGACTGTGTGTCATTTCTGTCCTTCACAGGGTACTTTCAGAGTTGTTTGGTCAACTGTGATCCCCCGACACCGTGATTCAACTTCCAGGGTGGAAGCTGTCGTTTCCCTACAGGTGATGTGCCACACAACCCTGGACTTTCTTTCTTCTACACTTGTTGACTGTGTGGCCACTGCCACGTGGGATTACCTTGCATCTGTAGTGGAAACAACATGTTGCAAATGTGTAATAAACCTGTGCTTCACTTTGGGATGTGCGTTGTCTGTGGTCACACATCTGACTGACATTTGCTTACTGCACCTGTGGGCTAGTTAACACAGACTGTGAATAGGTGTGGTGTCTGTGCATTGCACTGTATTTCCTGGCAACATCAGTGTAGGTGATGAGTCAGATGGCCCTGGTGTGTATGTGTTGTGTAGCCCTAGTGGTGTGTCTCCGTCATATGTGTCACGTCGCCATGACTCACATGACGGTGTTGTACTTGCTGTAACAGTTAGCATGCACAGTGTCATTTAGCAGATCTGCATCTCCATGACAGAAACCACGTTGGAATCACAACAGAGGCAAGTATGGTGTATTAGTGAGTTTATTTACATACATGTGTGGGTATAGTGCACAGGATGGTGGGTGCTGTACATTGGGATTGTAATCCAAAGTTCCCAGATGAGTTGGAAGTCTTGGTAGCAGAAATGTCCTGAGTAAAGTCAACAGTCATCTGATACATTGGGCCAACTTAAACTCCCCATGTCATGTGGGAGAGTTGGGTTGCATTCAACAGGGTGAACAGTTTGCACACAAAGGTGAATTTCCAGAACAGGTGTTGGGTTCCTGGGGGATGTACATGGCCATCGGCCTCTCAGTTGTCCTTCCTCGGACGACCCCTCTTCTTTGGGGGGGGACCATCACGTGCAGGCTGCTGCAGTGCAGGGGACTCTCCGCCAGAGTCATCCTCCCTCCCTGTGGCAGTTGCAGTTGTTGCAGCACCAGATGTTGTGGGCACACAGGGAGGTGTGGCCATGTTGGTGCTAATCTGGCGGAGGCATGCCAATATGTCACCATGCACCGCTGTCAGTTCTTGCAATGTGTCCCACTTGGACTCCATGCCAGACATGTGTGTCTCCACACGGGACATGTGTGTCTCCACACGGGACATGTGGGAGTCCAAGCGGGCATGATGGGCAGCCTGCTGCTGTTGAATGTCCTTGAGGATCCCCACTACCTGGCTGACCTCTCCGGTGCTATTCTGGTACGCATCAGCAATGCGTACCAGTTGTGGGTCATCATGCAGTCCAGACCCCTCTGCAAACAGCGACCTATGTCTACCACCCCTCCCACCACCCCTGGCGACACGTGCAGGACCTGCGGTGGCACGCACAGGTGACCCTAGGCCCCCTTGGGGGTTGTTACTGGGGTTGTTGTCCGTTGCTCCACGTTGGGCCGGGGTCCGTGTGCTGTTGTCATTGGTGGTCCTTGGTCTGTCCGTGTCGGTGGGGGTGGTCTGTGTGTTGGCAGTTGTTAGAGGGGTGGGTGCAGGGGGTGCAGATGGTGGTCCTGCTGCATGATGACTCACACTGGAGGGGCCAGGTGGGTCTTTGCCTTCCGAGGAGGGCAGAGGCTGTTCTACACCAGTGAGCTCAGTGTCCCCCGGAGTCTGGGACAGGGACTCCTCATCGTCTGCTGCTGTGTCCCCATCATCACCTGTTTTTGGGAGACACACACAATGTATGTTATGTTTCTGCAGGCATCAATGGTTCACACACCTGACAGTTGTGACTGTATCTCTGGATGCGGGCCTGTACATTGCATTGTCCTAAGTTGTCAGAGGTTGATATTGGTGTAGCACATTGTCCTGCAAACTTGAAGCATTTCAATGTGAATGTTGAGGTGTGTACATGGACAGCATTGGTTGTATTTGGTGGACATCTGGCCCTCCTTCTCCCCCAGCCCAGTTATCCCACCATGAAGCATGCCACCCTTGCAGTGGGTTCAGGTTGACTCTCAGGATGTCAGTCAGTGGTGTCCTGTTGTTTGTTGGTGCCCAGTTCCCAGCATGGCCTTGTGCTCCCCACAACAGAGCACCATTGTCAGACATCTTTGAAGTGGCTTTTCACTCCCTGTGAGGTGTGCATGCTTCAGTGTGAGCTTGCTGGGCCATGTGGGTGGGGGATGTTGAGCTGTGACTACCACTCCCATCATGCTATTGCCTACACCCCCTTCCCAGCATGCCCATACTTCCTTCCTTTTGAGTGGACTTCACTGTGTGTGAGTGTGTCAGCAATGGCAAGATGGCTGACAGTGTGGTCCTGTTGTTTGTTGGTGCCCAGTTCCCAGCAGGGCCTTGTGCTCCCCACAGCAGTACCCAGTGTCAGCCATCTTGTCAGTTCTTTTCCACTCCCTGTGAGGTGTGCATGCTTCAGTGTGAGCTTGCTGGGCCATGTGGGTGGGGGATGTTGAGCTGTGACTACCACTCCCATCATGCTATTGCCTACACCCCCCTTCCCAGCATGCCCATACTTCCTTCCTTTTGACTCTGCTTCCCTGTGGGGTAGTGTGCCTGTGCTGAAAGGATGGCTGACAGTGTTGTCCTGGCGTTTGTTTGGCTACAAGTCCCATGAGTGTCCCTGTGCTTCACACAGCATAACCCAGGGTTGTGGTTCTTGGTGGGATATTTGATTAGAGTGTGAGGCATTGCATTCTCCCAGGTGAGTTGTGTGGAGTTTGTGTTGAGGGGGTGTGTGAGAAAAGCTGCAGGTGACTATGGTCAGAGCTGTCAGTCCTCCTTCCCACCCAGCCAGATATCCCACCATGGAACGTGCTTCCATTGCAGGGAGTGCAAGTTGTCTTTCAGGATGTCAGTCAGTGGTGTTCTGCTGTTGGTTGGTGCACAGTTCCCGGCAGGGCCTTGTGCTCCCCACAGCAGTACCCAGTGTCAGCCATCTTGTCAGTTGTTTTCCACTCCCTGTGATGTGAGCATGGTTCAGAGTGGTGTTGATGGGCCAATTGTGAGGGTGAGCAATATCTGTGACTACCACTCCCATCATGCTATTGCCTACACCCCCCTTCCCAGCATGCCCATACTTCCTTCCTTTTGAGTGGACTTCACTGTATGTGAGTGACAGCAATGGCAAGATGGCTGACAGTGTGGTCCTGTTGTTTGTTGGTGCCCAGTTCCCAGCAGGGCCTTGTGCTCCCCACAGCAGTACCCAGTGTCAGCCATCTTGTCAGTTGTTTTCCACTCCCTGTGATGTGAGCATGGTTCAGAGTGGTGTTGATGGGCGAATTGTGAGGGTGAGCAATATCTGTGACTACAACTCCCATCATGCTATTGGCTACACTGACTTCACCAGCATACACAGAATTCCTTCCTTTCAGTGAGCTTCCCTGTGAAGTGGTGTTCTAGTGGTGGCTACATATCTGACTGTGTTTGTTGGTTAGATTTGTGCCACTGCCTAGCTCTATTTGTTGTTGGGTTTGTACATGTCATGACACAGTTACATATCACTGTGATATGGCATGTATTGTGTTTATCTGACTGACATACACATCTTGGGATGATTATCTTTTGGTTGCTGTGGATTTGCTAAGGGTGCATGGTTTGACTATCCCCTTGACAGTGATGTGTGTGTATTGTCACACAATATTGTGTATATTTGTTGTGTACTCACCAGGCTCTGGGATGTTTGATAGTCCATATACGCTCACTGGTGGTAGGATGGCCCGCACCTTCTCCTCCCAGGGCCTGAGGTATACTGGTTTGGCAGGAGGGCCACTGCCGGTGTATTGGCTCAAGGCGTAGTCCTTCTTCAGTAGTTCCTTGACCCTCCTGCGCACATCATACCACCTGTTCTGGATGTCTTCCTTTGTGCGCAAACATGGTGATTGTGCGTTCACCCTGTCGACGATCCTCTCCCACATCTTGGTTTTCTGCGACATGGGGGTCTGTTGGACCAATGTACCAAACAACTGTGGCTCTACCCTGAGGATCTCATCTACCAGGACTTCCAATTCACTGTCTAGGAACTTTGGATTCTTCTTTGGGGGCATGGTGATGGGTGGTGGTGGTGATTGATGTATGTGTGGGTGTGCAAGTGAGGGTGTGTGAGTGTAGGTTTTGCTGAGTGTATGTGAGGGTGCTATTTGTTGAGGTGCTGATGGTGTGTGGCTTGTGTGATGGATGAGCTGTGAGTGTGTCTGTGGTTGCTGTCTGATGGTGTTCTGTGCTGGCAGGTCAGTTGAATTTGCAAAGGATCATGGTAGGGATTTGTGTCCTTTATATGGGTGGAGTTGTGGGTGTGTCTTTGTTCCATGTTCCCCCCCCCAGTATTTATTGGCTTTGTAATTGCTTGTTTGGCCCTTTTTTTTGTATTTTTTCCTTTGTACTTTTTGTGCATGTAGGAGACATTCTTCTGACCGAGTAGGACGCTGCAGTTGTCTCGTGCGAGCTTCTCCGAGTCATTCACGCTGTGTTTCTGCTGTGTTTCATGTGTGGCGTACGCGTCGGTCGCGGGGTACTGGGTTGCTTCGGCTCGGTTTTGTATGCGTGTCGGTCGTATGGCTTGGGCTCCGTGCGACTCAGTCTGGTTTTCCACGCATTGCATCGTACTGCGCGGGTCGGAGTTCGCGGGTACGTTTCGTTCGGGTTCATTCCTGGTGTGTGTCGGTCGGTTCGATTTGCGTTGTTTCCCGGCCGGATAGCTGTTTTCCGTGCGTTAGGTCATTCGGCTTGTGTTCCGTACGAGTCGGTCGTGATTCACATGCATTGCATTGTACTACGCAGGTCGGGCAGCGCCGGTACATGTCGGTCGGACTAAATTCCCGTACCGAGTCGGTCGGTACGTTTTCCAGCCCGAATCGGAATCGGCCCCTGAGTGTGTGGGAGATACTGGAGGGGTGCCCTTCCACTTCTTTGGGATTCGAAAGGGCTCCCCTGTCTTGGGATTAATGCCAGCTGGCGTGTACACAACAGGCACACTCACCACAAAAGCAGGATCATGTGCAGACGGTGGCCCTCGCTCTGGGGATGTGCTGGATTCAGCGGTGCGCTTGGCCCGGGATTGCCTCTGCCCCTGCATCCCCTGTTCACCAGGTGTACCCCCTACAGTGGGCTCCTTTCCCTGCTTCACAGGGCTCTGGATGGGAGTTGATGTTGTGGGTGAACCTGCCTTGGAGCTCTTTTTACGTGTACTCTTAACAGGCACCTGTTTCTCACTGGGCACGGAAACTGTCTGCTTGTCTTTGCGAGACACTCTTGGGACAGGTGAGTCCTTGGCTGGGGATGCCTCAGAGGCATGTGATCCTGAGACATGCTTCTTTGCTTCCTTGCCCTGGGTGTTGCCTGAAGGGCTTTTGCCTCTGCGGTCTGGGGTGGCTTTAGCTTTCTGTGGGGATGGTGTCTGCGCCCTGGAATGCTTGGGATGTTGTTGTTATGTGCTGCGTGTGCTGTATCTTTCCCTTGATGTGTGGGGTGGATTACTGACAGAATATCGAGGAGCAAAATATCGACCTGCCAAAATATCGAGGAAAAAATATAGAATGCCAGAATATCGAATTCCTATCTACAAACAGGTAAGTACAAAAATATCGAATCCAAAATATCGTTGTAAATAATAAAGGGGTCCATTACGATAACCCGCGGTAAAAATACCGCCAACCGCCATAGCCTGAGAATACCGCCCGCCTGCAACATTGAAATACCGAACTATCAATTATGATGACGCAAAACAACCACCGCCCGCAGCGGAAAAAAATAACAGAATACCGCCCGTCCATGACAGAGTCCAAGACAATCCGTCTGCCACGGACGCAATACTGCCCGAAAAAGCCAAACACGACCGCGCGGACGGACTACACACCGCCCGTCAAATTATGATCCCCCCGACATGAGGGCGGGAAACCAACACAAATCACGCCGCAACGGTGAACTACAGAAATGAAGAACTGACAAGGCGGAAGGCCTGGCGGACACGTCCGTGCACGGAAATCAGTGGCGGCACAAACAAATACACACAACACGGCCAACAAGTTCACACAGTAAACGACGCCAAAATACACAGACACAGAACCCATCCCAAAGACACATCCCCCTGTCAAAATATGGATTTAGCATAAATCCCAGGACACCACGCCCAACACACCTGAAAACGATAGACTATCATGACACACTCACATAGGTGAGTACAAAAGCTGCCCCCTCACAGACCACAAACCCTTGTACCACGACAAAGCCAATACCACAGCAGAGAACACGGAGAGACACAGAGGAAAGCAGCATACCACACGCACACACACATCACATCCATCACCACAACCACCACAACCACCACCTAAACACCGGCACCACAAACCCCCTGCACATCACACACCAAACACACCACACCAGCACCACAATAACCACACTACGCACCATGGCAACACAACGAATGCCCAAGTTCACTGCCACAGAGTTGACGGTCATGGTCGACGAGGTCATCAAGGTGTACCCACAAATCTATGGGAACCAGGTCCAACAGACACCAGTATCCACCAGAAACAGGATGTGGAAAAGGATCGTAGACCAGGTGAATGCAGTCGGGAACGTGCCACGCAACCGGGGGAAATCACCAAGAGGTGGCAGGACATGAAAACGCCTAGTCAGGAAGAAGGAGGCCAAGAACCGGGAGCTGGCTGACAGGACTGGCAGCGGACCACCCGCGCCATTCAAGACCTTCAAGGCGTGGGAGGAGAAGGTGCGAGGCATACTACATCCGGAGAGTCTCATCGGAATACCAGGGGGAGTGGAGGCTGGTAAGTACAAACAAATGTATACCAGCACACCGCTATGTACTGACATGCACGTCCAGAATGCCATAGCACCGAGGGCCAAACACCCCCATGTCCAGCACACAACACACCAGACATCTCTCACACATGCAACAGACACACCCACACACTCAGCCCAAAGGTACCAACAAACAAAACCATGGGGGCATGTGCACAGTCAGCCAGCACCACAACTCCCACCAGGTCCCTCTGTACCCCAGATGTGCCGGAAGGAGCACTTCTCACACCCACACCCATGTGTCAGCCATAGCTGCACTAACCAACAAGTAACAGGTAAGGAGCCGTACCACAATCTCCGAGTATCGGAGGGGGGACTGCCGAAGTCCCCCCACCCAGGCCCCCACCCCTACAGCGCAGCAAGATGGAGCACTCCCCACACCCATGTCTCAGCCATAGCAGTGCACACCCACACCCGACAAGTAGATATGTCACCCTACATGGAGGGCTGTCTGTGGATGGTAAACCATCACCACGACTCACAACACGGCCCCCACAGCCACAGCCCAGCAAGATGGAGCACCCCTCCCTCCCACAACCATGTGGTAGCCATTGCATCTCACCCTCAGAACCAACAATTGGGTAGACTACTGTACAGGGCGGGGTGTCTGTAGGCATGAGGACTGTACTACGACCAACATGTGGGACATGTCACCTAGCAGAGCGACAGGTAGCACTGCTCCCTGTCACAAACATGTGACCAATGTGCACCCGGACATCAATCACAGAGTCATATCCCACATGAGCCATCTCAAATGCAGAAACACGTAACGAGTCACGTCAGCATGCACAAGTCTAACTGGAGTACTGACCCACATGGCGTGCACTGTGTCAGTCATCACACACATCAGCAACACCATCCAAGTCTTGTCCATGTAGTCGTGTCTGCTTCTACCCTTGACATAGTACAACATCACCCATGTAAGTCTATCTCATCCAAATGAAACATAGTGGAACCCCAGTAATGTCACCAACACCACTGGACCCATGAACCACACAGCTACACAATGCACGTTCAAAATCCCATCCATCCCATCATCCAGCCCCAGTGTCATGAAAGGTATATCATCCAAACAGTTGCCCCATAGACGGTAGTACAGCAAAGAGTCCTGCCGATGACCAATAATGTGTCTGCTGTGTCTGAAGCGCTCGTCACACTGTGAGTAACAACATACAGAATGCAGTCAACACCCCAAGAGCACTGCATTGCTGTACATGGGTGAGAGTAGCACGCACACCAAGGAATTGTACCATCTGCAATACGTCGTGTGGCATACAACCATTACACACCCACTACAATGCCTGCTGTGGAATGCCCATAAATGACAACAGTGAGCAGATATGCTGGCTAAGTCAGACATACACACACCTTTGTCTCTGTAGTGTCGTGTGGCCAAAACACATGTCCCCTTCTGCACCCATATGTCATTGTATGTACCACAGTACCATATTCCAACACTAAACCGTCCATGGGGCTGTACCCCGTTCCCACCAAAGCCACAAAATGTAGGGGCACTGCAACACACACCAATTGGCATTTCAAATCCGTCCCATGCCAGATGCACCCATCACACTATTCCAGTGCCTTGATCACGCACACACATTGTAGAGACATACACACGCATCCGGCAAATCAGTGCACAAACTGTGCATGTCAGACATCTAACACAAACCCTGCAAGGTGCAACACAATAACTTTTCATCTCCGCCCCACAGGTGACGACCAGCAGGATGCTGCGGATGGAGACACCAGCCATCACAGCCAGTCCACAAGCCCCCCACACGGACTCACGGATGTGGAAAGCCTGGACACCTCCACGGACGAGGACCCCCGACCTGGCACATCTGGCGCGGCAGGGCGCAACAGCACCCCAGGACCCCTCCTACCCACCAACCCATCTCCCAGGGCTGGTGACCAGTCCCAGGCCCCTGCTGCCACGGTCATTGCGGCCAACACCACCGCCGCAACCACCACCACCATCACCACCACCACGGCCTCCCTGACCACGCAGCCATCCCAAGAGGTGGCACGAACCACAACATCTACCCTGGGAGCCAGGAGGAGGCCCCGGGTGACCAATGTGGCGAGTGGGCAGGTCGGTGGCAGCAGTCCAGGTGGGAGGAGCAGGGTCAGGCCAACACCAACAGAGCCTGGGAGCCAAGCCCTGCCACAAATAGCCAGAGTCCTTGGGGCCTATGAAGAGGCCCAGGGACAATGGGCCAGGTCAGCATCCGACACCAGGGAAGTCCTCGGGGTGTTGAGGTCCATGGACGCCCACATGGGCCGACATATGGACCTCATGGGCCAGCTAGTGGTGGAGGTGAGGGCCCACTCAAGGACAACCACACCACCCACGCCACCACCTGCTGGGGTGCAGGGACGTGCCACATCCAGTTCCCCTGCATCCACAGCAAGTGGGCAATCCTCAGCCACCACCAGCAGTCCACAACCACGGCCCCCTCCTTCCAAACATGGAAGGGGCCGTCCGAAGAGGCAACAGATGTCCAGGGAGGACTTTGCACGCACCAAACACCAGTGAGTCAGCCTGCCATGGTGGCCACCCCCTGCATTCACTTGGACTACCATCCTACCCCACACTGCCAGTCGAGTGGCAAATGTCTGTTGGACTGCGGACCCAGGACTACATGGGTACACCTTGACCATCACGCGGACATGACCGTCCACTCATTGTACAGCATGCACCACCTTCTTGATCACCTTTCCCACAATCACATGTCACCTTTTAAATAAATACACCTGTATCACATCCTATGTCATCTGTTATGTTTATTATCAATGTTGCACAAACGTCAGCATGTTCAGAAATTCATCTGTAGTGTGTTCTGTCGATAGGCCAGGAGAGGCTGTAGGGACCTAGGGGTGACAAACAGAACAAGAGTCCATTGACTGTGTGTGTCACACACTCATCACACAGTACTTGTCATCAGGCCTAAGCAATGTACACACATCTCACAGAGCAACAGGGCACAATGTCACAGCCACTCTCAGTGGCATACTACCCTGGACATGGACCATTGCCACACAGCACTCAGTCAACAATAGGCCGCCCTGACAATGCACACATACACATACACAACTACAGCGACATCAGCCGTCGTATATGGTCACTCACCGTCAAGTGAAGTAGCGGGCGATGAGCTGCTGACGCTCATTCACTGCTTCCTCCTCTCCACTGTCCTCGTCACTGGACACGGCTTGGCCTGCAGGCGGGGGCCCTGGCTGATCACCGTCATCCACTATCAGGGGGATCCGCCTGCGAATAGCGAGGTTGTGCAGCATGCAGCATGCCACAACAATCTGGCACACCTTCTGTGGGGAGTATGCCAGTGCACCCCCGGTGCGGTCCAGGCACCTGAATCTGGATTTCAGGAGTCCAAATGTCCGCTCCACCACACGTCTGGTCCTCCCATGTGCCTCATTGTACCTGACATCAGCTGGTGTACGAGGATTGCGTAGTGGACTCAAAAGCCAAGGGCCATTAGGATATGCAGAGTCACCAACAATCCACGCACGGTCCGGTAGCAGATTGGTCATCAGACGTGGGAGGATGCTGTGGCGCATGATGTGCGAGTCATGGGTGGAACCGGGAAACTTCGCACACACGTGTGTAATAATCATGTCCGCCAGGCACACCACTTGCACATTCAGGGAGTGGAAATGTTTCCGGTTCCTGTAGATGTGCTCAATGGCCTGTGGTGCAACAAGGCCAACATGGGTGCAATCAATTGCACCAACAACCTGGGGGATGCGTCCGAGTGCATAGAAAGCACCCTTCACCGCAGGCAAATCACGGGCCCTGGGGAATCGGATGTACCGGGTCCTGTACAGCATCAGAGCTGACAGGACATCCCGCAGCACCTTGCTGAACATGGGCTGGGACATCCCACCTCCACTGCCCACCGTGTGTTGGAATGAACCGGTAGCGAAGAAATGCAGTGCAGCCATCACCTTGGCCATGGGGGTGAATGCAGTTGGATACACCCTGCGAGGACGAAGGTGGGGTTCCAACATGGCACATAGGCGATGCAGGGTGAGCCGGCCCAGACGGAACTTCCTGATGACCTCCACATCCTCCATGGCTCTCAGCAATTGGTAGGGGCAATGTATGTTTGGTCTCCTCCTAGGACAGATGGAAGTGGACACATGTCAATGCAACACACAACATGGCATCTACACATACACAACACAAAGATCACTGTCAAAGCAATAGTATCAACAAACAGCTGACAAGTAGGGACAGCACAGCAACATTACTCTTACACAGATCCCCTTACCAGTAGCAAGGACCACTGACACATACCATTGCTATGAGCATGCACATGGGGATTGAGGCCATATCAGCTTGATAGGCATGATGATGGAGTCAGACTGCATATGTGAGTAGCGGCTACACCACGGCAATATACCTAGCTGCTGTGCCTGACACCGCTTCCGAGGCTGGGTGAGTATGGCACACACCAACAACACAACGTACAAAGGCTGAGCGGTACACTGATCGCAGCAGCTTGGTCACGCAGAAACAGCCCCAAGGGGGCTATATCAGTGTGGGAGGGTGACAGGCTGTACCACAGCTACCAGGGACTGCTGACTGCCACCCCACAACAACACCTGCTGCTGCTGCCACCTGTCCACCTTAATGTCGACGACTCTGATGACATGTCCATGTCCACTCACCGGCGAGGAGCTGCAGTCCCTGGATTCCGAGCTCCACGCACACTGCCCAAGGCGAATACCGGCAAAAGTCATGTGTGTGTAAGACAACTACAGTGTGTGGGAGTGCATGTGGGGGACACACATGTCGTTCATCCGCAGCACAATGAGACTGAGCCTGTGGGGTTCCAACATGCACCGCTTACCATGCTAACAACAGGTGGAAGGGGCATGTAGGCTCTCTGGTGTTTCCCCATGCATGTCCCTCCCGAGTGGTGGCACATGGCATTTTCATGTCAGACACCCAGTGACGCAGACACTTGGCAATGCATGATTCTGGGCAGCTATTGCTTGTGTGAATGGCTGGCTGGCTCCCTGCTGGCCTTCTCAGTCTCGGCAGACCTGGGCTGCACATTGACCGCCCAATCCTAGTAGGAAACTACACTGACTGTACAGTGGGTTACATGTGTCATCATCTCACAACTCCCAGGAAATGCGCTAACTCAGCCCTGTCGATTGAACACTCCAGGCCTTGTGATAGGGATGTGTGTGAGAGATGGTGGCACTGAATGTGACCTCCATTGCGGGGTGAGCCATTCACAGGGCGAGTACGTTGAGGGCTGCGCAGTGTTGGACACAGTGAGTCCACCCACAAAGATGTGTAGCCATGTGAGCTATGTGTCGGTCTACCTGACAATGGACAGTAGATGTGGGCAGACTACACATTGCTCGAAGTGCTGGCATCCTGAATAGAATGGGATGGACAGGCACTGTGTACACACTCCCACCAGCATGCATTCACGTGTGGTGTACACATGCTGTCAGGCCATGTCCCATACCGTCTTGGCTCTGTTACACGTCTCTGATCATTTAGGATGGCTCAGCATTATGCCACTGTTGTTGGTGGATGTGGGTGATGCTGAGAGGAGTATGTGTGATATTCCAACCCTCATGTGTACCATCCCTGCTGTTGGAAGTCCACCAGCCCAAGGCCTTGTGATGAGCCATTGCATCCAAGTCGATGCTTCTGTGTATGTGTAACCGACAGTGCAGCCAATCCCACGAAGAGGGTGACGTCATCTGCCGGATGTGTGACCATGTTGCGGCGACTAATCGGGGGTGCTCCCTCGTATTGTCAGGTTGGCACGGCGCTGCATTTCACCACTAATGGTCTGCAATTGACAGTCACACAGCCTATGGCGGATGCACGTTTGTAGGGGCATCAGCTGCAGGCAGGTGTACAGTACTGTGGGATTGTGTCTTTTGCTGCGAGAGGCAGCATGTGTCCACAGCCTACCCATGTTCTGGGTTATGTGATGGTAGTTGTGTGATGCAGTGGGTTGTGAGTGTACTCTGTGCTGGGTGCATCTTACATGCATATGCGATTCCTGAGGGTCAAGATGTAATTTGGGCACTCTGCATAGTCAATGCGTTCAGAGTCGTAGGCCTCAGGGACAGCCTGTAGTCAGCTGGAGTGGCACGTCACATGTATGTTTGTGGCACTGTGCATACTCTGATTTCGTCCTCAACACATGTGTGCGATGCCTCACCTCATATTCCTGATACTCACACATCCGGCACACTGTGCAACAGTAGTTGTGTACGTGCGATGGACAGTTGTCAGGCATGGGCTCATAACCATTGTGGACTGTCATGTTGCAGTCAGTGTGTGTGGTGACACATTCTGCTCCATGCAGGTTTGTCCTTGGCCTAATTATGTAGTGGTCATCCTTAACACCATCAGGAGAGTGGGTGTGTACACAGCGATGAGTGGCTATGGCCGCAGGGTGACAGTCCGGGTGTTGTTCCATGTGCACAACACATGTGTCACTTATTGGCGGGTACATTACCTGTACGACAGCCATTACGTGTTGATTGTGGTTGCTGTATACATTTGCACAGGTATCATGCAACATGTGCACTTGGGAATGTTCTGTGCTGGCTCCCTTGCACATGTCTGTGGATTTGATGCCACATGAGTGAGGCCACCTCGCTCTCCCTCATGTGTCAACTACCATGTGTGCTGAGGGACAGGGGACGGTCAACAGTGGTGAGGCATTGGATGGTGCAGCTGCACAGGAGCTGGGTGAGACTAATGTGACCGGCGCATCGGAGGGGGCAGACGTGTGCTGGATGACTCACAGGCCCATACGACAATTGCTGCATCATCTGAGTACAGAGGTCATGTGTCCATGTCTGCTGGCACAGGGGATGTGCACTCTAGCTCCTCTGCAGCCACGCGGAGGCCAATGCCCGCCCTCCCAACTACTTCCACTGGTGCAACACGTGTCGGCACAAGGATGACGGATAGAGTGTCTTTCACACCAGGCACAGCTGCCCCTGCGACCCCTGCTGCACTCAGTGCCGGGTCTGTTGGGCATGTGCGGCATCTGTGCGTGGGTCAGTCAGCCTCCCTCAATGACTTCATTGCCCATGCCAACACCTTTCCGCAGTTGACATAGTTCATGGAGGGCCTGCATTAGCGCGTGGGTGGGCTACACCAGTATGTCCAATAGTTGTCCCCCCAGTCATGGTGGTCCTTGAACTGGGCCACTGTCAGGCTGACATACCTGACCTTCCCCCACCCCCCGGACAGTGGCGCATCTGACAACAGCAGGGCACGAGTCCTGACAGAAGAGGTGGTGGCACGCAGACGTCATGACAGGTAGTGACGTCACGGAAGATGGCTTGCACCATCAGACTCATTGCCTCCCCTCGCTCACCCCACTGATGCGATTGCATCATGGGGGCACGCGCGTGTGCAGCAGCTCCAATCTCTCCCCAGAGAGGCCAAATAGTGTATGTGTGGCTCCATTCGCTCCAGTCACCGAGCTCACGGGACGATAGGTGGGGGACGCCGTACAGCCGCATGGTACCCCGACTCGTGCCCTGGACAACAGTGACGATGCATGGCTGACTCCGGAGTCCGGATACACCACATGCAACACACAGCAGCTGTAGCTGCCCTAGCGGCCCATGCCGCATACACCATCCCAGACGACATGTCGACACACCCCGGTGCGCAATGTCATAGCATCCGCTGCCATTGGCAAGGGACCCATGGTGTGTGATATGGGCCTCCTGGTGAGGAGCCTCCGAGCCATCCACCGCCAATGGGTGTCATGCAACTCGCACACTTCGCTTGAACATTAGGTAGCTCTGCCTGCACACCAGGGCTCGAGTCCAGGTACCATGCGGGTGTACGGCGTCCCACCACCTATTTTGCCGTGAGCTCGGTGACTGGGGTGAATGGAGCCACACATACACTATTTGGCCTCTCTGGGGTGAGATTGGAGCTGCTGCACATGTGCGTGCTCCCATGATGCAATCGCATCAGTGGGGTGGGTGAGGGGCGGCAATGAGTCTGATGGTGCAGGCCATCTTCCGTGACGTCACTACCTGTCATGACATCTGCGTGCCACCACCTCTTCTGTCAGGACTTGTGCCCTGCTGCACACTGAGAATGTATTGCCTGCGAGATGTGACCAGGTGCAGGGTGCCATGACCTCCCACCCACCAAGCTCCACTGCCATCCCATGCCCTGGGTAGCCTGTGCAGTTGGACGATGTAGGGGGTACACCTGAAGGCCAGGGGTGTACATGTCTCGGCACGGGCCTGGCTGACGCACAGCAGTATCCAGCATGTCCCCAGAGGGAGGGCCAACGTCCACACCTGATGCAGCATGGGTCGTGTGCCCGCCTGTTGTGCACACACTAGTCCACATTCATCCCCAGACAGCTGGTCTTTCCACATACCCAGAACAGTGGTAATGTACCCCGCCGGGTTCGTCCCCACACAGTCTGTGTCGACACTGCATGTGTGCACCCACCCGTGCCACAGACCCACCTGTGCCAAGAGGCCCTCCCGCTTCACATGCCACATGTGTGTATTCCACAGTTGTGCTTCTCTCTCAGGGGCGGACATCCAATGTCACTTGACTACATGGTAATCTCACGAGTCCCGTGTACTTCTCACACTCTCATCCTCTCTCATTCGTACTTGTCTACGATCAATAATTATCCAGAGTCAGATATTGGCTTTAAGGCATGTATTTAAGCTTACTTCCTCTGTGATGCAGGATGTGGACACTACTGGCAGCGTAATGCATGTGGAGGATATACTTAGCATGGTTACACATTCATAAGGGGGTACAGGTAGATGTGATAAGTCGTTAATTGTAGAAATAAGGATTCAGAGTTAAGAATGCCCTGCCCTTGCTATGCTACAGTACATTAGCTCATTACTGAGGTGCCGTAGGCTGTGACACAGACAGTATTGGTTTACCCTACCAGACAGCTTGACATCATGAGCACAGTACATCTAAGTCCCATGGTACAGATTTACGACAATTGTGACTCCGACACACCTGCGTCAGAGGTGGCATCAGAGCATGAGCCTACATGCATGCAGCATAGTCTCACATGTTGTTGCGATATGGTGGCTGCTGTACATGACTCAATGCCCGGGGACATGTTGTGGGGTGTTGCATTTGTTGTCCATGCAAATGTCCTTGCACGGAAGTTCAGGAGAAGTTGTGATGACAGTTCTCCAGTTATTCAGCAGTAAGATCAGCGTGCACTTACAGGTGCCTGTGTTCAGGTGCGCGGCATGCATATTGTAGCAATGTGGTTCATGCAATGTTGGCCATGTGGTCACTGTACACAGGTCCCATTCCTCTGCCTCCCCGTGTTCATGCAGGGACACGGGATGTGGTGATGGACAGGGTGCATGTCCCAGTAATGTCAGGTGTCATGACGGTGGTGTCGATGGTCAGGTGTTTGTTTCCGTGTGCATGGTATAGTTGTTGCACAGCTGACTGGCCTCTGCGTGCGGACGGCAAGCATGGGTAGGGTGTTGCACATGTATGTTCAATTGTGGGTATTGATTCGGGGACCCATGAATTGACAGGTTGTCAGGTATGCGATACCTTCCTGCAGTGCATCCCTCGCATTGGTGGTATTTGTGGTTGACATCCAATGAAGCGGATGGTGGGTTGCAACGTGTTCCTCGTAGGTTGTCCCTTGTAGGATCCTGATGGGACATGTCGGGTGACATTCGATGAAACTGTGATCCAGCATACGTTGTGCGGAGGCACACTGGTTCCATTGCAGTGTGTGTCCTATTGCAGCCACAAACGCCATGCCCCCATACACTGAACAGTTCCTGTCGTGGGCATCCAGGGGTGAGAACAGGTGTACCAGGTCCCCAATTGGACATGCCGGGTTGGAGAGACATAAATCCACAGGCCAGTGGTACGGGCACCTCCGACAGTAGAAAACGGGGATGACGCAGCTGAACATTTCAATGCAGTAAGTTACTCGATAACTTACATTCAGCATAGCCAGATTTGCACAGCCCACTGTCTGTATCAAGCTATTGCTGTACAGCTGCATCTGTCTGGCGTAGGTGTATAGTACTGGTGCCCCGTCCATTTTGCTGCTGGGTGCTGTGGTGGCCTGCTCCGGCTGCCTGGGCTGTCTGCTGAGTGCGACCTCGGACGGTGCTGTGTGTTCTTGAATGGATGTTAGGCGGCAGGACTTTGTGTATGGCTTGGGAGGCGGCCACAGGCCCTCATCCCACATGCTCCTATGAATGGTCAAGGCCAGTGGTGTCTGACTCCTTCCTGATTACTTGCATTTGAGCCACAAGGCGCAGTGGTATAATTGTATTTTGTGGTTTTATCTTTCTTTCATGTTCGGCCTTATCTGCCAGGGGATGGTTGACTCAGCATGGCTATGTTTGGGTTGTGGTTGTTCCGATGGCTCCGTTCTCCTGCGGGATATGTTGCAATGTGATTTGGCTGTGGGAATGGAAGGACATTCACTGCTATCTGCTCTCCCGTGTGTGGGTGGGTCACTTCTTTCCCGCTGTACATTGGGACTTGTGTGTGGGCGCCGTGATTCTGAACACCTGTTCGCAGGCAGCAGCGTTTCTCTATTTTGGACATGGCATTGCTTGTTGTTGCGTGCAGGATGGTATAGATGTTGTTTGTTGTGACTGGCGTGCCTTTTGCAGTCAATGTCCATTGTTTGTGCAGTTCTGTCGCAGCTGCCGTGTGCTTCTCCATGCTTTGCACACAGGTGTGTGTCCTCTTCCGACGTCACTTTGCTCCCCTGTTCGGCACACTTGTGTGACTACGTTTTGGCAACTGTGAGTTGTCGGTTGTGGTCATGGTTGACGCAGGGGGACCACGTGACTTGTGCCTTCAGGGTGGGGCTGGTGTGTGTGGTGTGTTGTTGCGACCCTGCGGTGTTTGTGTGCAGCCCATGCGTGGCGCTGTCGTTGGCCTCTGCGTTGTGCGCATGTGCGTCATCGCCGGGGCGCTCCGGTGCCGTGCCGGGTACGTCACCTCCATGTCCGGGGTATTGGGTGCCCAGGATGTTGCGGGTTGATTATATTTTGCAGGTGGGATATGTGTGGGTACAGTGTTGGATGTGTCCTGTCCCCACAGGGGTGTCTAGGGGGCTCATGTACAGTTTTTCCGCCCTTGCATGGTGTGCGGTTTTTGCATGCCCTTGTTGTGTGTCTGCCTACCTGCGTCGTCGTTGCGCGTTCACTGCTAGCTGCTGCATCAGGTACAGCATTGGGATGGCCTGGAGTGCAGGATTCATGTCGGAGTAGACCGGGTTGGTGTTTCTGTGGTCAGCAATGTGGTTTCCGCCTCCTGTTCTCGTGCGGTGTCTCTTTGCCGATGAGGCTGTTTGGTTGTGTCTTCGTAATTTGTACGCCGGGCGGTACGTCATTTCGGCGGACGGTGTGCCTCCGTTGGCTGGCACCGCTACGTGAACGGGCGCACTTTGATGGCGGGCGGCGTCGCAGGCTTGCGGGCGGTATTAGCCTGACTTTTCACATCCTAATTTGGCGGGAGTGCGGGCAGTTGCTGGCGGACGGTAAATAGCGGTTTTTACCTCCGTCGGCACGGCGGTAGTGTTTCCGCCCGCCATCGTAATGACCCCCATAGTTTGTTAAAATATCGAATTTTTTAAATGTCTTAAAAGTAATGTAAAATTAATGAAATAATAAATATAATTAACTAAAACATACTTAAAAATTACTTAACCTTAAAACTAATAAATAATGTAAGTTTAAAAAAAATAAACATGCATTTTTATTTTTTAATACATATATATATTAACTTAATATTAATAAAAAATATTCAATATTTTTAGCGTAGGATAGCGGGAGGGTAACATTTACTATTCCCACTCCAGTGAGTGCAACAGTAGGGAAAGCGTTGGATAGCAGGAGGGTAAAAATTACTATTCCCACTCCAGTGAGTGCAACAGTAGGGAAAGCATTGGATAGCGGAAGAGTAAAAATTACTATTCCTACTCCAGTGAGTGCAACAGTAGGGAAAGCGTTGGATAGCGGGAGGGTAAAAATTACTATTCCCACTCCAGTGAGTGCAACAGTAGGGAAAGCGTTTGATAGCGGGAGGGTGAAAATTACTATTCCCACTCCAGTGAGTGCAACAGTAGGGAAAATGTTGGATAGCGGGAGGGTAAAAATTACTATTCCCACTCCAGTGAGTGCAACAGTAGGGAAAGCATTGGATAGCGTAGAGGTAAAAATTACTATTCCCACTCCAGTGAGTGCAACAGTAGGGAAAGCGTTGGATAGCGTAGGGGTAAAAATTACTATTCCCACTCCAGAGAGTGCAACAGTAGGGAAAGTGTTGGATAGCGTAGGGGTAAAAATTACTTTTCCCACTCCAGTGAGTGCAACAGTAGGGAAAGCGTTGGATAGCATAGGGGTAAAAATTACTATTCCCACTCCAGTGAGTGACACAGTAGGGAAAGTGTTGGATAGCGTAGGGGTAAAAATTACTATTCCCACTCCAGAGAGTGCAACAGTAGGGAAAGAGTTGAATAGCGTAGGAGTAAAAATTACTATTCCCACTCCAGTGAGTGCAACAGTAGGGAAAGCGTTGGATAGCGTAGGGGTAAAAATTACTATTCCCACTCCAGTGAGTGCAACAGTAGGGAAAGTAATGATTTAATATTTAAAGAAAAATAAATGAATAATCAATACCAATAAAAAATTAATTAAAATTAATTACCAATTACAAAATATTTATTAATTAATTAATTATAAATACCAATAAATATTATTTATTAAACATTAATTACCTATCAATAATTAATTAACAACCAATTAATTTTCAATACCAAAAATTAATAAGTAATAAAAAATACCAATTAATAATTAATTAACAGTAAATTAATTATCAATACACAAAAATAATTTCAATAATTACTTAATTACAATTAAATTACTTCCCACCCTATTCCCCTATAAACCCACAACCCGCTCCGAATAATAAATTAATACAATTAATATAATTATCAATTAATCAATTAATAAAAATTAATTACCAATTAATAAAAAATAATTACCAATAAATAAAAATTAATTACCAATTAATAATTAATTACCAATGAATTATTTATCAATACCAATAAATAAAAATAAATAATTACTTAATAACAATTCAATTACTTCCCACCCTATTCCCTTATAAACCCACAACCCGCTACAGAACTAAAACGCAGAATTAAATTAAAAATAATTAATATTTCGTAAAAATTAATATTTAATTTACTATAATTAAATTACTTCCCACCCTATTCCCCTATAAACCCACAACCCGCTACGGAATTAAATTACGCAAAAATTAAATAACATAAAATTCATTACTTTAAAAAAAATTCAAACATACATTACAAAAATAATACATACTTTTAACACATATACTAACACTTAAAACACTATAAAAAAAATCGATATTTTTAACAACTATATTATGACTGTCGATATTACTAACTTCGATATTATGGAAATCGATATTTCTTACCTGAATTTCGATATTCTGCACCACTATATTTTTGCAATTCGATATTCTGTCCATTCTATATAAAAAACTCGATATTCTGTCCAGTCGATATTTTTTATTCGATACTATGACTGTTCACCGTTTGGGGTGTCTGGTCACTATCATCAGACGTGCCAACTGGCAGGGTGGTGGACCTAGGGACTGGAGGTGGAGCATGAGATTGGGCCAGTTGAATGACTTCCGTCACCGCAGAGGACAGAGACTGTACATTACGGTGTAGCCCACCCACGTCTGAATGAACACCCTCCACGTAAGCAACCAGCATTGCCAATTTTTGTTGTGGTCAATGAAGGCATTGAGGAGAGCTGTCTGCCCCACACACAGCTGGCACAAAAGCTCCACTGACTCAGCACCGATGGCAGCAGGGGCGACAGGGGCAGGGGCAGCAGTGCCTGGGGTGAAGGACACCCTTCCCTTTTTGGTGGTGCAGACACGGGCAGCAACAGTGGGAGTAGCTGGGAGGGTGGGCACTTGATGCTGTGTGGTCGACGAGGAGGCAGAGTCCCAGTTCCCTGTGCCCTCAAACATAGATGCGTCTCCACCATCGTCAGATGATGTTGAGGTCTGCGTCTCTGGCTGCGACTCTTCTTGAAGACTCCTGTCCCCCTCTGATGCGCTGGTGACATCCGTGTCACTATGATCGTGTGCAGCAGTTGTGCTGGATCCCTCATCCCCGGTGTCCGTCCCCTGTCCTTCCGTGCCCACGGGAGATGCTGCATGATAGAGAGAGAGAGGTAGGATCAGTACAGTGGCATCAACATTAAATATATATGCAATCAAAGCATCACAAAAGATGAAGAATTCTCCATGTTGCACAACACCATGAGCAGTAACATCGTGCAACCTCAATCCAAAAGCCGAATCTTCCGTGGCATCATGCATACTTGGCATAAGTCACCCATGTGATGAACACACAGACAAATAGCCTGTTGTTGGCTCCGTGTAACCAGACACACAGATCCCACCTGTGCACACCTAGGGCCCTGAGGGTGAAAAAGATGTTCCTCACAACATGTTGCCACTGTCACATCCTGAGCCAGCAGAAGTGGCCAACACAAGGACAGGCTCCAAAATATCTGTGCACAATGGCCATGAGCACATGCCATACACCATGTACCTTGGGGCACAACTACAGTTGCACATTGGTGCCAGATGTGTAGTCCTCACACATCTGACGTCAGGAAATGCACACATTGATGATGGCACACTCCGATGAAGCACTCTGCTGTTCCCTGCCATGGGATGTCCCTGAGTACCCCAATGAAGATGGTACCAGAAGGCCACAACTACAAATGCGAATCCAAGGGCCATCACACCAATAACATTGGAAAGTACATGTAGGGAGAATGCATGACAGCTGCACCCAACACCGAGGCCACTTACAATCCATTGCATCAGACTAGCAACATCAGAGCCCTGCACTGGCCCAGGCTTGGAACACAGGCAGCCACTCACCACCCAAAGTCACACTCCCAGAATACTCACACCCAGCTTGCTGCTGATCCTCCTTCAGACGTGCATCCAGTCTGGGCTGCGTCACAGCTAAGATGCGTGCCATAAGTGGTGTCATGCTGTGCCTCACCAACCTGCCGGCCCGAGGGATCAGCCCCAGTGTCATCTCGGCCACGTTCTTGCTGAGCCGACAGATGTCGTCCCACCTCTTGTGACAGTGGGTGCGCCGGCGGTTTGAGACACTCAGAGCCCGCACCTTGCATGCAATGGCCCTCCACACGGCCTTACGCTGGTGTACTTTGAGCTGCAGGCATGGGAGACAAGAGGGGGCAAACATCAGTGACACAGTGTTATGTACCAATATCTCTCAGTACAGGAGCATGATACCCACTCATCCCAAATCCACAGATATGTCTAACAGAGACAAGAATGCATCACACATGGGACATCAGCATGGGAGAACCACACGTAAATGCATGCAGGTGTGAGGGTGGACACAATACCTGCCCATCTCATACACATGCAGGATGCCAGCACATTAAGCCATGTGTAGTCTGTCCACATCTACTATCCATGTTCATGCTGAGCAAGACAAACATCACATATCAACATATGTATGTGGGTAGACTCACTGTGTCGAACACTGCACAGCCCTCAATGCACTTGCACTTTAACTGGCTCACTGTGTCATGGAGGCCACATTGAGGGACATGGTCTCACAAACGCAACCCCTCATCACAAGGCCTGTTGTGTCTGAACTACATGGCTGATATGGATCATTGATGGAGAGTCAAGATTATAATCAGAAATTTGACACTCTGTACATTCAGTGATGTGTCCCTGTCAGTTTGTGCGGTGAATGTGCAGGCCAGGTGGGGTCACACAGAGGGGCATCAGAACTGTTACATGAAGGGACAATCTGGATGCACAAACAGTGCCAACACATGCGAGTATGTGCACATGTTGGTGGTGATGGAAGGGTCTGTGCACAACAATGTGGAAATCTACAGTGTTATAGGTGAATGAGCAACAAGAGTGTCACCCTCGGGGAATGAGGTCCTGAGCATAGTGCATAACTGGAGATGAGGCACATATTGAGTCATATACAATTCCATCACAACCCTCTGGACAACAACCCTAGATATTGCCACAGGTGGGCCTGTGAAGGACAGCAGGTACCCACACAGACATTCACACTAGCAATCACTGTCTTGAGTCCTGCATTCCAAGCTATCTGCATCACTGTATGACTGACAAGACAAAACATGTCACGCAAATCAGGATGTGCAGGCAGGGAAACGTGTGGAATAGGCTAAACACCCCTTCCCCCTGGGGACAGCATGCTAGGCAGTGCATGACACAACCCCACACTCTCACGCACATACTGCAGCAGATCAACTTCATGTGTGCCCCCCCTGCACTCTCACTCCCACTCTGAGAGACTTACCACGACATCTGGCGCACCATATAGCCTCGGATACTGGGTGAGAACCTCGTCCACCAGGACCTCCAGCTCCTCGGTGGTGAAGGGAGTGGCACGGATCTTCTCTGTCCTCGCCATCACTGTGTGCAGGAGTCAGCAGCAGCAGAAGCAGTTGCTGGTGAAGGGTGGCAGGCAGCAGGGCCTGGAGACAGCAGCAGCAGAAGCAGTTGCTGGTGAGGGGTGGCAGGCAGCAGGCTCTGTGAGTTGTGTAAATCTGTGGCTCTCACACACATATATAACCCCCTGGGCTCATTTCAGTGGTTCTAAGCTGCTGCAATTGGTGTTCCACGTCTGCCTTATTCAAATACATCCAATGACCGGCTCCGCGTTGGGGAGCACGCCTACCGCAATTTTCAAAATTACATCAGGCTACCGCGAATGCAGTTCCCATTGGCTGTAAGGGCATGGTTCATGGCGGTGACACACCGCAGGGGACAGGCGGGCGCTACCGCGGTGGTGCATCTTTTAAGTGCATCCAATGACCGGCTCCGCGTTGGCGGAGCACGCCTACCGCGATTTTCAAAATTGCATCAGGCTACTGCGATGGCGGTTTCCATTGGCTGTAAGGGCATGGTTCATGGCGGTGACACACCGCAGGGGACACCCGGGATCTGGGTGGTGGAGCATGCCAACCGCCATTTGTCAGTACATATGTATCTCTCACTACCGCGATTGTGTTCCAGGGATTGGTGGTGACACACCGCTGGTGTCAGGCGGTAGCTTCCGCGATTTGGGTGCCAAATTTGAGAGGAAATGGCGGTGGAAGGTCAATTAGTTAATTTTTAAAACAATCTTATTTAGAGGCCCGGGCCAGGGTTCGTTACGGTAGAACGGGTGAGCTTAGTTATAGTTTTCCCATTGGAAAGGGGGTAAGGCAAGGATGTGTGCTTGCACCATTCCTTTTTAACCTCTATATAAATAGCTTGGGAGACTTTTTAGCATGGGAATGTCAAGACCTGACCAGTATTGGCAACAGGGCAATTGGCGTATTATTATACGCCGATGATGCGGTCCTGTTAGCTCGTACCCCGAACAGTCTGCAAAAAATAGTGACGAGCTTTGTATCCTATATGTCAAGCCTGGACCTTAAAGTTAACATCTCAAAAACCTTTGTCATGAAATGTAGCAAACCCAGTGTAAAGTGCCGCAATATTTTCTTAAACAGCGGGAAACTTGATTTTGTAGATCATTTTTCATATCTGGGGGTTGTTTTTGATAACAGGGGTTTGTGGGCAAAAGCTGTCACTTGTAGAAAATTACTTTTTGCTAAAGCTACATGTGCTCTGATTAATTTTGCAAGGAGGTTGGGCAAGCGCCCTATTGATGACCTCCTGGTAATTTATAAAGCCAAATGCATCTCTGTTGCCTTGTATGGGGCTGGCATCTGGGGCCATGTAAATGTGGAGCCACTCCAACAAGTTGAAAATGGTTTTCTGAGATACCTTTTGGCTGTTCCTGTTAGCACAGCTACTTACATCTGCCATGCCGAACTGGGCCTGCCTTACCTGTCTGACCTTATCAAAATCCAGCCATTTTATTATGGCATAAGGTTTGGACAGGTGTGTCTACAGGCCTAAATCTGGAAGTGATTTTAGATTGTTTGAAATTGAAGCAGGTAAATCACATCCCCTGGCTCGCTTATATTAAAACATTTTTTGCTGACCTTGACCACATTGAGTTGTTTGACAATCCTGACTCCATGCTTCATATCTCGAGGAAGGACCTAAAAACATTATGTTTAAATCACCTGGAGACGATCAGGCTGTCTTCTAACATTATGAAACAGACAGTCAGAGCCAATCAATTACTCCTGATTCAAATAGGGATACAACCGTATTTATTATGCACCCCAAGTAATTATGATAGGTTCTTACTGACGCGCCTACGCTTAGCCAACTTTCACAACCTGGTTACATTTCCCCAATTAAACGACTGGTCACGTTCTCTCTGCCCCTGTCCTTGTGACAATGTATCTAAACAGTCGACAATCCACATTATGTTTTTTTGTAAATTTCATACTGTACTTAGGAGAAGATGGATTGTGCCTTATTTGAAGATGCTAGGCATGAGGCAATGTCGACCCGCATTTATAAGGCTTCAATCTCTAGCTGATGAAAATGTCACTAGTCACTTTGCAAAATATTTGAAAGGGGTGGTCAGAACAAGGTCATCGATGCAAGGTCCAATTCTTGTTGAAATTAATTGAGTTACATGATAATGTTGTCACTACCTGAGCATGCGGCTAACATTTTGTAATCTGTCTGTTATTTCATATCTATGGTAATTGTATTGGATTTTAATCAGTTTTTAGCTTGATAAATTTTTAAATCAGGAATGCTTATTTTTTAAATGTTGAATGATACTTTTTGTGCTTTTATGATTTAATACTTGAATCGAATAAAGCAAATATTGATTGATTGATTGATTGGGTGCCATACATTGGTGCTTGTGACCGTGATTTGGGTGGCGGAACATGCCAACCG